>CM053789.1:929260371-929737871 GCA_028749045.1 Cupressus sempervirens
AGACCTATACCACTATAATAGCCTCAGAACTAGCTTTTCGACAATATCTTGTTTGCAGAAAATTTATGCCTGAGATGTGAGCAAAATTGCGAAGGTAGGTCCAAAAAAAGCTTGAAAGGGTAACAAGAATGTTGGTGCAATGATGACATCATCAAGTGATGAGCATAATTTTGATAGTCAAATGGCCATAGAGGCATAAAATTCCTAAAAAATGACCCCTACCAAAAAAAATATATACAATCTGTCATGTCCCCTAATTATGGTAATTAAATAGTTTTTATTATAAATAAATATATATTAAATTATTATAATTTCATGGTGAATAAATACAATTATTAAAATATGCTTAAATAATATAATATATTAATATAAAGAATAATATATTATTGATATAATAATAATATGTTACTAAGTTAATAAGGTAATAACTGATAAAATAATAAGGTCAAAATTAATATTAATAAATAAAATAGTAATAATAAATAGCAATAATGTTACAGTAAAATTTATTATCATGATATTACATTAATTTGAGAATTATATATTTAGATTAATAATCTAAATATATAAAGTAAATATATTATGATGTATAAGAAATAATATTGATATTATAAATATATTTGACTTTATCTATATTATTAATGATTATATTATCAATATAATACAATCATCATTGGAAAAGACACAACTTTTCTTATTTTGAAATATATAAAGGAGTATTCAATCCTATGAAAGGATATAGAAAAATATATCAGAGGAAAATTTAGACTAAAATATGCAAGAGTCTCGAGTTATAATCTAATGTCCTAATTGGGGACATTACAGTGATATCAGAGCCAATAACCTGCCAACCTGAAAAATTAAAATAAAATATACAAAAGAATGATAAATTTGAGAAAAAATACAATGAATACCCAATTAACACATTTCCTTCTTCTAATTAGCAACGCTCTGTGAACATCCTCATACATGGTTAGGGACGAGTGATAACCATAAGAACAAAAAATTGGAAAATATAAATAAATTTGTATCATCAAATATGACCTACCGTATCAGGGAGTTAAGAGCTGATCCCATGCTTATTACAATCTTCACATAATCTAAAACTTGTATATATACCTCTAATAGTTGGAAGTTGATCGTAACAATCAATATCTTATAATTATGGTTATTTACTCAATGTCTCTTATCTTGGATTAAATGATACCAAGGTGATCAATGATATGGAGTGTTACTCGCTGAGAAATACAACGTGTTATAGAGGAAAGAAGAAGCAATAACTAAGATTGCTGAACACTACAAATGAAAAGGCAGATGCCTAGGATTATACTAAAAGTCAAAGAGCAGTTCCATGTCATGCAACAATCACAGGCTTCACATGGGGTTGACTTCGCTCTGCTAGATTGAATGTTTCCAATACATGCTTGATTTGGGACTTCAAAATGTGGGTGCCCAATGATGCAAATCAAGTTCAGAAAATGGAAGGCGTTGCGGTGGACAAAAGCTGCTCTCTGGTTGAATCGTAATGGAAATGGAAATGTCCAATTGAGCATATCAATATCACACTCACACTAGTACGTATATCTCTATCTAGGTGCTTGTGTTGTTGGAGAGCAGATCTAATATTGTTCGAGCAGAGTGAATAAGGTGAAGACCAAATCGTGTGGCCCAAAAGCTTTGAAGGTTTCCAGATCTCCACTATTATATTGGATAAGAGGTACGGCCGTGACATCTGCAAGCAGATTCCCATTCGAACAACCCACTCATGCCTCTCATTACCTGCGCAACAAAAGGTAAGGAAAGGTTAATATAAAACCCTAATTTTTAAGTGATAAAGGGACGACATAATGATATGGCATGATAATAATTAATTACATTATTAAAAGGAAACCTAATTTGTATCATAATAAATGGACAACATAATGGTATACTAACATAACAATTAATTACGGTACTTAAAGAGAAACCCTAATCCACATAAGAATGCACATACCCTAAATATTAAATGGATAGTTAATGACATTTGTAATATATTTTTTATACAGAATGAACAACCCAACTATATGTTAAATAAACAACGTAACCACATGTTTGATATGGAATAAACAACTTAAATATATATATTAAATAAACAAATTAATTATATAATAAAAATAAATAACTTAATTATGTAAAGAAATAAACATGCTTCAATATTCCAATTAAGTTATCACATTATTACAGAAACAAGAATGAATACAAAAAAGAGAGGAATGAATAAATAAAATAGTTGGTTAAGAAATAATGATTCTCAAGAATTGCATTCAGTAAGTACCAGGTGGGTAAGAGGGTCGGGCCGAATCCTAAGGCAAGAAGAGGGAAAAAACCCTCTCTTGGAGTTTAGGTTTATCGAGCTTTGGGACCCCACCACAATGTGCAAGGATTGAAGTATGGTATAGAGGTCAAAGTACAATTTCTGGATGACCTAGCTATACATACAAATGCAATTTGGAATAAGAAAATATATGCAAAGAATTATTTATTAATCTTTTTAATACAATAATAAACCTTGGAATGATTAATTTTAAACCCACAGCATAAATAAAATAAATTGATTAAATAATGGTCTCTCCAGAATTGCATTCAGTAAGAGTAGAGGGGGGGTAAGAGGGTAGAAGCTGAATCCTAAGGTAAGAGGAGGGAAAATGCCCTCTTGGGTTTAGGATTGTCGAGCCATGGAACCCCACCACAATGTTCGAGGACTGAAGTATGGTATAGCATCTAGGCATGGCGAGAGATGGGAGGCTCACATTTGAAAGGCAGGGACCTAAGGTCTTGTCAAGCCTTTAATGTATTGTCCTGGCCTAGTCTCCGGATGACCTAGCCTATGCATACAATGTAATAATCTGGGAAGAGAAAGGAAAAATATATTAAAGAAAAAGAAGAAGAAAATAATATATAAAGAATTACATTATAATAAAATAGGGATTGATTATCTGGAATTTATAGAGTAATTTTATAAGTCCTTACAAGTAGGAACATTATATTAGAGAAAATTTTCCTAATTTGTTAGCTTCTTTTGAAAATATATTTATATGTACTAACCTTGGTACAGGTATATGAATGTGTATTAATAACTTGGTGGTTGCAGGTTCACGATCAAGTAAATTGCATAACATGTGTATTGTGTGTCTTCATCGTGTATGCTTCGTGTCTTCATGCATTAATGTGTCTTCTTCATGTATGATCTATGTCTACAACTACTAATTACATCATGCATTAGGATATTAACTATATCCATACCTAATGTGTTCTTGCATCGTAGTGTATAACTTGTTTACTAACTTCACAAGAAAGGTTTAGTGTAAACAGTCATTGCTTGACGACAAGCAATTTGAGGAAGGGTGGACTGTCATGTCCCCTAATTATGGTAATTAAATAGTTTTTATTATAAATAAATATATATTAAATTATTATAATTTCATGGTGAATAAATACAATTATTAAAATATGCTTAAATAATATAATATATTAATATAAAGAATAATATATTATTGATATAATAATAATATGTTACTAAGTTAATAAGGTAATAACTGATAAAATAATAAGGTCAAAATTAATATTAATAAATAAAATAGTAATAATAAATAACAATAATGTTATAGTAAAATTTATTATCATGATATTACATTAATTTGAGAATTATATATTTAGATTAATAATCTAAATATATAAAGTAAATATATTATGTAGTATAGGAAATAATATTGATATTATAAATATATTTGACTTTATCTATATTATTAATGATTATATTATCAATATAATACAATCATCATTAGAAAAGACACAACTTTTCTTATTTTGAAATATATAAAGGAGTATTCAATCCTATGAAAGGATATAGAAAAATATATCAGAGGAAAATTTAGACTAAAATATGCAAGAGTCTCGAGTTATAATCTACGTCCTAGTTGGGGACATTACACAATCGCCAGAAATACATGTCAGGCAAAGCGCCGATGCCAGAAAAATTCGTTGGCCAGAATCAAATTTTCACATGTAATGAAAGAAAATTGCCAAAATAAGGCAAAACTGCATGTGTTTTGATTATATCACCCAATAAATTGGTAAACCATCAATACACATTTGGAAGTTGCACATAAATGATGCAGATCACATGCAAAACAGGTGGTGACAAAAACCCATGCTCCAAAAACATGATGCCTCCAATACAATCGATTAGAGTGGAAACTGTCCATAAAGGGCACAAAAAATTTGTTTTGATACCATGTTGAAGTTGATGAAAGATCAACCCCATAGCTCCCAAGAATCACCTGTATGCAAACACCTATTACAGAAAGAGAAGTAAAAGCTATGGAGGTTGGAATTCTCAGATCCATAGATGAGACATTCTTGATGAGAAAAAACGAGATTGCTATAATCAAAAGTGAATTAATCTTTACAATAAGAGATCATCCTTATAAAGGAGATCAAAAACCTAAAAAGGTCTAACCTAGGTTACATCATAATAATTAATAAAATAATTAATTATTAGATGCCTAAAGTTTAGCTTAAGCAAACTAGACTTAATTAGGAAATATCTAATTACTCTAACAAGTGACACCAACACCAAATAAGAATTAGACAAAGAATCGCCCTACTGATCAAATTATTGGAAGCAAAGATAGAGGAGTTATGACAAGAAAGTACATGAGGAATTATGCTTGATTTTTCAATTTGAACCAAAGAGTGCAAATGAAGCATATAAGGATGATCATTGGATTCAAGCAATGAAAGAAGAACTAGATCAGATTGTGAAGAATGAGACATGGTAATTGGTCCCTAGACCAAAGGATCAAATGTTATAGGAATCAAGTCGGTTTTCAGAAATAAGATGAATGAACAAGATGAGGTTGTGAGAAACAATGGTAGACTAGTATAAAAAGGATATTTGTAGCAAGAAGGTATAGACTATGAAGAGACATTTTCACATGTTGCTAGAATTGGAGTAAGAATTTTCTTGGCTTATGCAACAAACAAGAAGTTCAAAGTGTATCAAATGGGTGTGAAGTTGGCATTCTTGAAAGTAGAACTTGAAGAAGAAATCTATATTGAGCAGCTTGATGAATTTCCTTCGACAAAAGAAAGAGATATGGTATGCAAGTTGAAGAAAATATTATATGAACTAAAGCAAGCACCTAGAACCTAGTATGAGAGATTAAACAAGTATTTGGAAAAATTGGAATTTTTTAAAGGTACTACAAATAGTAACTTATATTTGAAAGAAATTGAGAATGGTTTGTTGATTATTATGATATTTGTGGATGACATAATCTTTGGAGGTGATGATGAAGCAAGTGACCAATTTTTTGATGAAATAAAGAATGAATTTGAGATGAGAATGATTGGTGAGATGAAATATTTCTTGGTTTTAGAGATAGTATAGAATAGTGATGGTATTTTCCTATCACACACTAAGTATTTAAAATATCTATTGAAGAGGTTTGGTTTGAAATCATGTAAGCCTATTGGTACACCTATGATAACTAGTCACATGTTATCTAGCAAAGATGAGACACCTACAGTTGAGAAGATGAAGTAAAAATGCATGATTGAAGGTTTCCAATATCTAACTCACACAAGACTAGATATAGAAAATGTAATTGGCACAGTAGAAAGATTTAGACTTGATCCTAAGGAATAAAAATATGAAATAGTAAGGAGGATCTTCATGTATTTGAAGGGTACACCTGATTTTGGGTTGTGGTATGATAGATCTTTTGAATTTAATCTATGTGCATATACTGATGCAGATTGGGTGGGCAGTATGGATGACATAGAGAGTACATGTGATGGAGCATTTTCCCTTGGAGAAAGATTGGTTTCTTGGCTAAGAAAGAAACAAGATTATATTTCACAAAGTACAATAGCAACAAAGTATGTAGCAGTAGAAAATAATTGCAATTAGATCATGTGGATGAAATAGATGTTTATGGATATCATAACAGAGCTTTTCGAACTTGTTAACATTCATTACAATAACACAAGTAGAGTTGGTGTGTCTAAGAATCCTATGTTACATTCTAAGACAAAGCACATATCAATTAAGTATCATATTTTGAGAGGGAGATTTGCAGAGAAAGAGATTAGACTAGAGCATGTTAATACAAATGAGCATATTACATACTAGTGATGATGTTCATGTGCCAAAGTTATTTTTCAAAAAAGTAGTGAGACTACATGGTCTTCCAAAGAGTATAGTATCTGATCGAGATACCAAGTTTGTTGGGTATTTTTGGTTTACATTATAGAAGAAATTAAATACAGACTTGAAGTTTAGTTCATCACATCATCCACAGATTGGTAGGCAAACAAAAGTTGTGAATCAAAGTTTGGGAAATTTGTTGAGATGTTTAGTTGGAGATAAGCCAAAAGGATGGGATTTGATTTTACCATAGGTATATTTTTCATATAATAATTTTGTTAATAAGAGTATTGGTAAATCACCATTCTAGATTGTATATGGGAGAAATCCTAGAAATGCTTCTGAATTGAGGCAATTGGATAAAGGAGAAATAAGTAGTGTTGAAGCAGAAGAATTTGTTGAACATTTAAAGAATATTGATGAGGTGAGGAAGCACATTATTAAGATGACTACGCAATATAAAGCTAAGACAAAATCATGTCTTTTCATTAGCATGCCTTTTCAGCTTATTAGAGCAAGAGTTCCTAAGTGTGTAAATAGATTGTCGACTGTGAGGCAGTTGCACAAGGATTGTGGTTTGGGCTAAGCGTGTAGACAAATTGCCAACTATGATGAAATTTGCACTAGAGTTCTAGTGAAGAGAGCATGGTGGGAGAGTCGTAGGTGTTACACCTGAGGGTTTTAGATCCCTCTAGAGAAAAATGAAAGCACTGCAAGAACAAATGCATAGAGGAATAGAACTTACTGTAGGAGATGATGAAAGTAAGGATGAAAGAGAAGAAGGAAATGATGACCAAGTGGTAGTAGATGAAGTTCTGAACCTAGAGGAAGAGAGACTTTCTAAGACTATTTCCAAGTTTGGAAAAATACGTAAGTTTGATGTTCCCACATTTTTGAGAAATATTAACTAAGAGGAATTGATCTATTGGATCAATGAATTGGAGGAATACTTTGAATATGATGATATTGAAGATCTAGATAGGGTCAAGTTTACAAAGCCCAAACTGAAGGGTCATGTGAAGATCTAGTGGTAGGAGATATAATTGGAGTGAAATAGAAGAGAGAAGGACAAAATCACCTGATGGAATCGAAAGATAGCTAAAATGAAGTTCATTCTCGTAGATTATGAGCTTGATCTATTAAATAAAATGCAAGGGTTGAAGAAAGTGGGAAGATCTATTCAAGAGTATACTAAAGAGTTCTACCAAGTTCTCATTAGAACCAGCGATGTAGAAGCTGATAGGGTGAAAGTTGTTTGTTATCTTAATGGATTAAATCCAAGCATTCAATTGGAGTTGAGTCCAGTTTGGTTGACCATTATTGAGGAGGCAGACCAGTTTTCCCTAAGAGTTGAGGAGAAGCTAAGAAAAAATTGTGATAACAAGAATAGTAGAAGAGGTCGCGATGGAAAATCTGGTGGATAGTCTTATGGAGGCTAAAATGATGATCAAAAGAACAAGGATGATGTGAGTAGTAGCAACTAGAACAAAAGGGGAAACAATTCCAATCATTTCCATGAATAAAAAAACAAAGATCAGAGAGGAAGAGGTAGAGGGAAAGGATCTAAAAGAGGAGGTTTTCATTGAAAATCTTTTCCCTGTAGAGAGGAAGGCCATAGAGCATTTGAATGTTCCCTATGCTAGGGAAGGATAGATCAAAGAAATGAAGGCCAGTATAGAGTTGTGCATGTTGATGGAGATGCCAAATGATCCCATTCTAAAGATGCTAAAAGAGAGGAAGTCCTAGTTAATAGAAGTCTTGCTGAGTGGTGAGAATGAACTCGATCAAAGGGAGATTTTGATTCACACCAGGTGCAAATATGAAGATAAGTTTTGTGATGTGATAATTGATGGTGGAAGTACTGACAATATGGTATTATAAAATATGGTCACCAATTAAATCTTAAGAGGTAAAAACACCTGCATCCATACCCAGTATTGCGTAGGTGCAGGATGACCACAAGGTCATGGTCAATGAGCAATGTCTAGTGAAGTTCAAGATTGGAAGCTACCAAGATGAGGTACTTTGTGATATCATACCTATAGACGTATGTCATATGTTGATGGGTAGGCTGTGGAAGTATGCCAAACATGTTGTACATGATAGGCACAAAATTACCTACGCTCTAACAAAGATCAAGTGAAACATAAGTTAAAGTCATTGACTGAGAAAGAAGAAAAGGTATGTAGTACTACCAAAATATGTTTTGTTGATGGAAAGGAGTTTCTCCAAGGTATGAATCATGATCATATGTGTTTCATTGTAATCCCAAAAAATGATAAAGAAGAAGTAGAAGAGGTACCTACAAAAGTTGCATATTTTTTTGGGAAATTTTCCTGATATTGTGTCAAATAATGTACCTAATGGATTACCCCTAGTGAGGAAGATCAATAACTAGATGGATTTAATTTTAAGAGCCAGCTTTTCAAACAAGACAGTGTACAAAATGACACTAGTAGAAAGTGAAGAGTTGAACAGACAAGTGCATGAGTTGTTGCAAAAGGGGTTGATTCAAGAGAGTATGAGTCCATGTGTTGTATTAGAAGTATTAGCATCAAATAATAATGGAGGATGGAGGATAAGCATAAATTCACAAGCTATCAACATGATCACAATCAAGTATAGGAAATTTCTTTGGCATTTCCCCTTTATAAAACTCCCCCCTTGTAATTTGTTGTCCATCTAGAATCGTAAATGGTATTCATATGTCTACCTTGCCTATTTTCTTTAGTTTTGTGTTCTATCCCTTTTGTACTTTAGGTAAATAGTACTCAAAAAATACCAAATACCCCTATCCTATGAGGGTGTTTCCCCTCTCAAATGAAGAGGAAGGTTGTAATAAGATAATCACTAGTTACCTATCTCTTGAACTATTGGAATAGTGGTTGTTTCTCATAGGACTAACATGGTAATTTTGTAGAAAAAAATTGTAATGACAAATATGTTCACCAACAAATCTTTGGCGACTCTACTAGAAAAACAAACAAACAAATTCACCAAGAATGGTATTACCACATGAAAACATATCTTTTGGTACTTCAACCAAATCTTGGTATCCAAGAAACCCAAGAAGATACATCTTTTGAATTAAACACATTGGCTTGGAGGTATGAAGAAGTGATTTGGGTGTCAAAAGAAGATGAAGAAGTTGGCGAATTGTTAAGAAGACTTTTCCTAGGGAAAAATGTAATCATAATTGAAAGGATATTTTATGTCCCATGTCATAATAGATAAAACATTGCACACGTCATGGACCAACAAAATCAAAAAAATTAACTTGTAAGACTGGCTGAGAAAAGGTATACCAGGGGAGATAGGACAAGGGGAATCATTGATCTTTATTTTGGAGAACTCCAAAGAATTAATTTTTCAACTTAGTTACTTGCAACAAGAAGAAGAGTCAAAAAAGATAATGAACCTTCTTCACTACCCCAATGCCCCCTTTTTCACTGACACTGCAAGCACTAATTTTGCACGACATAGTTGTTCTATTAAATGTTAACTTTAAACCATTCATTACACTAGCGATTGCACAACAACCATTGGTTATGTGGGGAGATGTTATTGATCTATTGGAACTAGGAAAAGAGTTGCATGATATGCTCATCAACTCAAGAAAGTTTCTTCCCAAATTTTTTGGAGATGGAATTTTTTGATACACGATCATATTAATGCATTCCTTACAACATGCAGAGTAATTGATACCATGTATGAAGATGCATCTTTCTGAAACTTTCATAAATGCCCATGTTGAGTGGTATAGTCAACTAGCATTGAGATCTATTGATACTTAGGAAACAGTTGTAAATGTATCTAAAAATATGTTCAAGGCCATGAAGGATGAACATTTACTTCTCCTACATTTGATATAGATGAAGAAAGAAATTTGTGAGCCCATACAAGAGTTTATGGCCCAATTTAACAAAATTGTTAGTCGAATTCCAATAAATAAGAGGACAACAAAAGAGAACTAGAAGATGTTAGTTTGTGGTGACTAATCAGGAAAGTATTGTACATACTTCATAAATTCTTTGTGATGCAGGAGCATTCAGAGGTATAAGGGCAATCCTGTGTCACCCAAAAAAAAATGTACTTAGACTTAGTTTATGTTTCATGTCTTTTCATTTTTGGATACCCATTTGGGTCAAATAAAGGTTCCAACTCTCACAGTTCAACTATCAGTGTGCTAGAAAATCCTGAAAAAATAGGAGCATGCAATTTGGCCATCATTTTGGTGACCTAGAAGGTGTGAATTGGCCGGATGAATGTAATTGTGATTTAGAGCATTCCAAAAAAAAGAATTAGGTCAAAAGGCCCCACGATTTGAAAGTTATTGCAGTTTTTCGAGTTTTGGAGACCTCCTAAGAATGCTTCAAAGTCAGGTTAGGGGCATTAAATGACCTCAAAAAGGGCCAAAAATGGGGGACAAGCAAAGCTGGTCCATAGGTCTATAGAGCGCTTCGAGAGCTTTTCAAAAATGTAAACAGTTCGTCAATCGGAGCTATGGTTCAAAAGTTCTGCCTCCCGAAAGTTTAGTTACTGTTTCTAGATTCTTCTAGATTTGTGCCAACTTCTACCGTAGCTTCCGAAACCTTCTATTTGGTCGGTGGATGCCTACTAGCACTTTCTAGAATGTACTCCTACTCCTTAACCCTCTAGGGTCTATTTAAGGAGATTTCTGGCATTGTAAAAGGCAGTTCGAAGTGGAGTTTGAGAGGAGGTACTAAAAGGAGAAATTATCTCCAGATTTATGCTATTGTAAGCCCTTAGGGCATGAATTGAAGTTTATTTTCTCTGTACTATTTGTACTTGCTTATTTTCTCAGTTAATACAATTTACCTTTTCTGTTGTGTCCATTCTATTCTTGGGTTGTGCCCCCATCAAGTGGTATTAGAGCAGGTTTTCCTGAGTGTGTAGACAGAGCACCAACTGTGAGGCAGTTTGCACCAGGACTGTGTGGTTGTGGGTTTGAGTTAAGAAGATGCCTCCACGAAGAGAGCGTGGTGGAAGGGCCAGAGCTATTAAGCCTGAGGAGGTTAGAGCCCTCCAAAGGCAGGTGCATGCATTGCAAGAGGAGCTCCGTAGAGGAGCAAATGTTGTCGCAGGTGACGATAGTGAGGATGACAATGAAGAAGAAGTAATGGAACCAGAAGGGGAATTTGATGGGGAAGTTCTGAATCATGCAGAGGAAAGGCTTTTTAGGGAAATTACTAAGTTTGGAAAAATACCTACAATTGAAGTGGGTGTATTTTCAGGAAATCTGAAACCAGATGAGTTGATTGATTGGATCAATGAACTGGAAGAATACTTTGAGTATGAGGATATAAGGGACCCAGATAGGGTTAATTTTTCAAAGGCTAAACTGAAAGGCCATGAAAAAATATGGTGGCAAGAGGTTCAATTGAAAAGAAATAGAAGAGGAAAAGAGAAGATCACAAGATGGGATCGCATGGTGGACAAATTGAAGAAGCAGTTCATTCCTGTGGACTACGAGCTTGATTTGTTTAAGAAGATGCATGGGTTAAAGCAAGCAGGAAGATCAGTCCAAGAATATGCAGAGGAATTTTACTGACTCTTGACTAGAGCAGGGCATGCAGAAGCAAATAAGGAGAAGGTTGCTCGTTATATCAATGGGTTGCGAACTAGCATCCAGGAGGAATTAAGTCTGGTAAGAATGACCAGCGTTGAAGAGGCATACCAGTTTTCCCTATGAGTTGAAGAGAAGCTAAATAAAAGGTTTGAAGGAAGACAAAGAGGGCGCGGTCAAGGAGGAAGGGGAAGCGGTAGATCATCTGGAGGCCGCAATGAAACCCAAAAGAAAAATGAAGATGTGGGTACTAGCAGGAACCAGAGGAATGAGGGTTTCAACCGCTCTCATGATCAAGACTTTGGAAATCAGAGAGGAAGAGGTAAAGGACATGGACAAGGAAGAGGAGGCTTTCGTGGTACCTATTTCCATTGTAATGAAGAAGGTCATCGTGCCTTTGAATGCCCTCAACGACAAGGAAGGACAGATAGGAGAGCTGAGGGCCAAGCTACGGTTACTCATGTGGATGAAGATGCACAATCATCACATTCAGAGGGTGCAAAAAGAGGAGAGACCTTGGTAAATGAAAGAGTCCTACTAAGTGGTGAGATTGAACTAGGACAGCGGAGGAGATTGTTTCGTACTAGATGCAAGTGTGAGGATAAATGTTGTGACGTGATCATTGATGGTGGTAGCATTGATAACTTGGTATCAGAAGAGATGGTCTCTAAGCTAAAGCTCAAGAGGGAGAAACATCCCCAGCCCTATCAGATTGCTTGGGTAAAAGATGATCATAAGGTCTTGGTAAGTGAACAATGTTTAGTAAAATTCAAAATTGGGAGTTACCATGATGAAGTTCTCTATGATGTTATTTCAATGGATGTTTGCCATCTATTGTTGGGTAGACCATGGCAGTTTGATAGACATGCAAACACATACTCTCTGACAAAGGATGGAGTTCGTCACAAATTGAAGCCCATGAAAAGGGAAGGTGAAAAGGTATGTAGCAGTGCTAGGATTTGTCTTGTTGATGAAAGGAATTTTTTTGATGGCATAAAACATTAGCATATGTGCTATGCTTTGATTCCTAGGAAAGATAAAGAAGGTAGTAGTGAAATGCCACTTGAAGTTTTAGATTTACTAGGGGAGTTTGGAGATATTATCTCTGATAATGTTCCAAATGGATTGCTACTAGTAAGGCAAATCAATCATCAGATAGATCTGATTCTAGGAGCTAGTTTTCCTAACAAGGCTGCTCACAGGATGACTCCTACTGAAACAGAGGAGCTAAATAGATAGGTTCAGGAGCTATTGAGGAAGGGCTTGATTCGAGAGAGCCTAAGTCCATGTGCAGTACCTGCAGTACTCGCACCAAAGAAGGATGGAGAGTGGAGGATGTGTACGGATTCTCGAGCTATAAATAGGATCACCATCAAGTACCGGTTTCCTTTGCCAAGGATGGATGATATTATGGACTGCTTGAGTGGAGCTCAGTACTTCACAAAGATAGATCTGAAGAGTGGTTATCACCATATACGGATTTGAGAAGGAGATGAGTGGAAAACAGCCTTCAAGACCAAGGAGGGTCTTTATGAGTGGTTAGTCATGCCCTTTGGATTGACGAATGCCCCAAGCACCTTCATGTGGCTCATGAATGAGGTACTTAAGAAGTTCTTGGGAAAATTTGTTATTGTTTATTTGGATGATATTTTAATTTTCAGCAAGAATTTGGAAGAACATTTAGTGCATATTCACAGTATCCTAGAAAGGCTAAGGGAAGAGAAACTATTAATTAATCTGAAGAAGTGTAACTTTGCAAAAAGGGAGTTAGTCTATTTGGGGTTTTTTATATCACCTAAAGGTCTCAAAATGGATTCGGAGAAGGTAAAAGCCATCTTGGAATGGCCTACTCCAAGGTCTGCTACTGAGGTAAGATCATTTCATGGTCTGGTTAGTTTTTACAAGAAGTTTAATAAGAATTTCAGTGGCATATGTGCACCCCTAACTGATACAATAAGAGGGGATAGAAAAGAGTTCAAATGGACTGCAGCAGCTGCGAGAAATTTTGAATTACTGAAGAAGAAGGTAACAGAACAACCTGTGTTGGCACTTCCAGATTTTAGAAAGATTTTCCAGGTGGATTGTGATGCTAGTGGCAACGCTATTGGGGTTGTATTAAGCCAAGAAGGTAAGCCTATTGCATATTTTAGTAAAAAATTGAATGATGCAAAGAAGAAGTATTCTATTTATGATCAAGAGTTCTATGCAATAGTTCAGGCCTTAAAGAAATGGAGGCATTATTTATTGCCAAAGGAATTTGTTTTGCATACTGATCATCAGGCATTACAGTACCTAAATAGTCAAGGTAAATTGAATCAGAGGCATATGAAGTGGGTAGAGTTCTTGCAGAGCTATACATTTGTGTTGAAGCATAGAAGTGGAAAATCTAACAGGGTTGCAGATGCACTAAGTAGGAGACAGTTGTTGCTTACAATAGTGCAGGTTGAAGTAGTTGGGTTTGATGAACTCAAGAATTTGTACCCCGAGGATCCTGATTTTGCTGAAGCATGGAAAGCTTGTAAAGAACCTGTTGCTGTAGATAGAATCAAGTGGTTAGACTATTTGATTCAGGATGGCATGTTGTTCAAGGGTAGTCAATTGTGCATTCCAAGGAGTTCCATGAGGGAAAATCTGATTAAGGAGAAACATAGTGGAGGGATGGAAGGACATTTTGCTCGAGATAAGACCATTGCCATTCTTAGAGAACATTATTTTTGGCCTCAAATTACACAGGATGTGAAGAAGTTTGTACAGAGTTGCCAGGTTTGTCAATTTACCAAGGGGTTTAGTCATAATACTGGCCTATATCAGCCATTGCATGTTCCATCAAGGCCATGGGAGGACATAAGTATGGATTTTGTTCTTGGATTACCAAGGACACAAAGGGGTAATGACTCATTATTTGTGGTGGTTGATAGGTTCTCCAAAATGGCACATTTCATTCCATGCCAAAAAACTCATGATGTTGTCCATATTGCAGACTTGCTTTTCAAAAAGGTGGTAAGACTACATGGTCTTCCAAGGAGTATAGTTTCTGACAGAGATACTAAATTTGTGGGGTATTTCTAGAGGACATTGTGGAAAAAGTTGAGAACGGACTTGAAATTCAGTTCCACGCATCACCCACAAACTGACGGCCAAACAGAAGTGGTAAACAGAAGTCTGGGCAATTTGCTGAGATGTTTAGTTGGGGATAAGCCCAAGGGATGGGATTTGATTCTGCCACGGGCAGAGTTTGCTTATAATAACTCTATAAATAGGAGTACTGGAAAATCACCATTCCAAATTGTATATGGGAGTAGCCCAAGGACTGCACCAGAGCTGAGGAAGATAGAACAAGGGGAGAGGACAAGTGTTTAAAATGAGGAATTTGCTAAACATATCAAGCGTCTACATGAGGAGGTTCAAGCACACATTACCAAGATGAATCAAGAGTATAAAGCTAGGGCTGGTCAAAGGAGAAGACATAAGGAATTCCAAGTAGGAGATTTAGTCATGGTGCACTTACAAAAAGAAAGATTTCCAGTCGGTACTTACAACAAGCTGAAAATGAAAAAATTTGGCCCCTGCAAAATTTTGAAGAAACATGACTCTGAAAATGCATATGAAGTGGAGCTACCAGATGGTATTCACATTTCTCCCATTTTCAACATTGCAAATTTAACAGAGTATCATGGCACAGATGAGGAGCTGGTGTTAGAGCCATGTCCAATTCCTGCTTCTAAGAAGGAGGAGATAGAAGACATTCTAGATCATCGTGTGGTTAGGAGTACCAGAAACAGGTAGTATGAAGAGTATTTGGTCAAATGGAAAGGACGACTGATCGAGGACTCAACTTGGATTTCAGCAGCTGAGGTTTCCCATTTGGGATTTCCTCTACCATTCATAAAGTGACAGGGTCACTTTTCAATCTACCCTGGGTGTCTGATGCAGGAGCATCCAGAGGTATAAGGGCAATCCTGTGTCACCCAAAAAAAAATGTACTTAGACTTAGTTTCTATTTCATGTCTTTTCATTTTTGGATACCCATTTGGGTCAAATAAAGGTTCCAACTCTCATAGTTCAACTATCAGTGTGCTAGAAAATCCTAAAAAAATAGGAGCATGCAATTTGGCCATCATTTTGGTGACCTAGAAGGTGTGAATTGGCCAGATGAATGTAATTGTGATTTAGAGCATTCCAGAAAAAAGAATCAGGTCAAAAGGCCCCACGGTTTGAAAGTTATTGCAGTTTTTCGAGTTTTGGAGACCTCCTAAGAATGCTTCAAAGTTAGGTTAGGGGCATTAAATGACCTCAAAAAGGGCCCAAAAATGGGGGATGAGCGAAGCTGGTCCATAGGGCTATAGAGCACTTTGAGAGCTTTTCAAAAATGTAAATAGTTCGTCAATCGGAGCTACGGTTCAAAAGTTATGCCTCCCGAAAGTTCAGTGACCGTTTCTAGATTCTTCTAGATTTGTGCCAACTTCTACCATAGCTTTCAGAACCTTCTATTTGGTCGTTGGATGCCTACTAGCACTTTCTAGAATGTACTCCTAGTCCTTAACCCTCTGGGGTCTATTTAAGGAGATTTCTGGCATTGTAAAAGGCAGTTCGGAGTGGAGTTTGAGAGGAGGTACTAAAAGGAGAAATTATCTCTAGATTTATGCTATTGTAAGCCTTTAGGTCATGACTTGAAGTTTATTTTCTCTATACTATTTGTACTTGCTTATTTTCTTAGTTAATACAATTTTCCTTTTTTGTTGTGTCCATTCTGTTCTTGGGTTGTGTCCCCATCACTTTGGGGTTCAGGGCATCACCCTGATAAATTTTTGTGGGTTGTGGCTGACATTGTGGCTGACATATGGCTGACATGTTGTAACCCTAAAGAGGCATAAAAATACTTGTATAAAAGGGCTTAGGGTTAGGTATTTTCATTAAGTTGTGATGTGAAATTAGTTCTTGCGACGGTATTGAGCTGTAAGGGATTACAGATTGTAATCAAGATGTATTCACTAGATCATAATAATATCAGAATTGTAGTTTGGTGGACGTAGCCCAAGGATTAGGTGAACCATGTTAAATCTTGGTGCCTTGTGTTCTTTTCTATGTGATCTATTATTTTTTGTTATTGGTTATATTTGCATGTAATTGTTATTTATGTTTGTGGTTTAATCCTAACAAGTGGTATCAGAGAGAGGTTGTTTTTTAGTTATCCTCTGCAAGAAAGTCTCACAGTTGAGTGGGAGTGATGGTAGACAAGGGTAAACTGAGGGTTGATAGGTTTAATGGGAAAAACTTCCAGTTATGGAAGATGCAAATGGAAAACTATCTTTATTAGAAGGATTTATGAAAGTCATTAGAAGGTAAAGCCAAGAATCAGGGATCTATGTCAAATTATGAATGGGATCTTTTGGACAAAAAGGCACTTAGAAGCATTCGATTATGCCTAGCACCATTGGTGGCATTTAATATTACAAAAGCAAAGACAACAAAAGAGTTGATGAAAACCCTAGCAGCACTATATGAAAAGCCCTCCACTTCAAACAAGGTATTTCTCATGAAGCATTTATTTAATATGAAAATGGAAGAAGGTGGATCTATTGAAAATCATTTAAATAAATTTAATACTATTACTAGTCAGTTATCTTTTGTGGGTATCAATTTTGAGCAAGAAATTAGGGCTCTCTTGATTTTGTGTTCTTTGCTTGAAAGTTGGAATGGCTTGGTAATGGTTGTGAGTAATTCTGTTCTTGGACCTAGTACCCTAAAATATGATGATGTGATCGGTGTTATTTTGAGTGAGGAAACTCGTAGAAAATCCTTAGGTGGATCTACATCAGGAAGTGCTTTGAATGCACAAAGCAAGGGTAGAACAATTGGGAGAGGAAGTAATTCTAGAAATTGTGGAAAATCAAGAGGAAAATCAAAGGGGAGGAGGTCTCAATCAAGAGGGCTAAATGACTGTTGGTACTGTGGGAAATTAGGTCATAAAAAGAAAAATTGTTGGAATTGAAAGAAAAATGAAGAAGATAAATCCGATGTAGACAAGGCAAATGTGGTAAGTAAAAAATTCGAAGAGGATGCTTTGCTTCTATCTTTAGAAAGTGTTGATGATACATGGGTTTTAGATTTTGGTGCTTCATTTCATGCTACACCTCATATAGGTTATTTTATTGATTATGTCCAAGGGGATTTTCGGCTTGTTTATTTGGGGGATAATGAACCCTGTTAGATTGTTGGAAAGAGAAAAATTAAGATTAATTTGTAGAATGGGAGTCATTGGCTACTACATGAGGTAAGACATGTTCCAAGGCTGAGTAGGAACTTAATTTCAATAGGGAAACTCATTAATGAGGGTTGTGTAGTTACTTTTAATGATAAAAATTGGAAGGTTTCAAAAGGTTCCCTTGTAGTAGCAAAATGTGTGAAAGTAGGCATCTTATATATTTGTACAAGTCGTATTGTTCCTTCTACTTTAATTGTTTCAGAGAAAAATGAATGTTCAGGAACAATTGTTATAGTTGAGCATGGAGAACAAATAGTTGCTATAGATTTGATACAAGATTGTGGCACAACAGACTTGGGCACATAAGTGAGAAAGGTATGAAAGTACTTCATTCAAAGAAAGTTTTACCAAGTGTAAAATGTGTTAATATGGATTTCTATGAAAGTTTCATGTATGGAAAACAAAAGAGAGTGAGTTTTGTAAACATTGGGAAGGAAAACAAAAATGAGAAGTTAGAGCTTGTGCATACAAATGTATGGGGACCGGCTCAAGTATCTTCCCTTGGTGGCTCTCATTATTATGTTACATTTATTGATCAACTAGAAAAGTATGGGTTTATTTTCTTTCAAAAAAAATTGATGTATTTCAAACTTTCAAGAAATGGAAATGCTTGGTTGAAAATGAAACTAGTAAGAAATTAAAATGTCTTAGATCTGATAATGGTGGTGAGTATTGTAGTCATGAATTTGAAGATTATTGCTCCATTAATGGTATTCATAGAAAAAAAATTGTTTCAAAGACTCCATAGGAAAATGGAGTGGTTGAACGCATGAACATGACTATAATGGAGTGCGCAAGGAGCATGAGGTTGCATGTTGGGTTGCCCTTACACATGTGGGCAGAGGCTGTCAATACTATTGTATATTTGATTAATAGAGGTTCCTCTACTCCTTTGGGCTATGGTATTCTAGAGGAAGCATGGACTGGTAAGAAGGTGAGTTATTCTTTTCTCAAAACTTTTAACTATGAAACATTTGCTCACATAGATTCTAAAAATAGAACCAAGCTGGAAGCTAAGTCAAAGAAATGTGTATTTGTTGGATATGGCATTAATGAATTTGGTTATAGGCTTTGAGATTTTGAAAATCATAAAATTTTAAGAAGTAGGGATGTCATATTCAATGAGAAAGTATTGTACAAACATTTGTTGCAGCAACATGAGAAGAAAGAAGATGATTATGTAGTGTTGGATGATACTCCAAAAGCTTATGTTCCAGCCATTTGTCATGATGTGCAACAACTGCAACAAAAAATACCACACACACTAGTGAATGTTAGATGGTCAACAAGGAAAATTAAACCTCTAAAAATATTCTATCTCTCTTTGTATTCAATTTTACTTACTGATGCTTGTGAACCTGAATGTTATGATGAAGCTGTGTAGGTGGATACTAAGATTTAGTGGGAGTCTACAATGAAAGATGAAATGGACTCTTTGTTGAAGAATAAGACATGGGATTCATGTAAGTTTCTTGTAGGTAAAAGAGCTTTATAGAATAAGTGGGTTTACAGGTTGAAAGAAGAAGAAGGAGGTGAGAAAAGATTTAAAGCTAGGTTAGTTGTGAAAGGATTTGCACAGAAAAAGGGCCTTGATTTTGATGAGATATTTGTTCCTGTTGTTAAGATGACTTCTATCTGTATTGTTTTAAGTCTTGTGGCTACTGAAGATTTGCATTTAGAGTAGCTTGATGTCAAAACAACCTTCCTTCATGGTGATTTAGATGAAGAGATATATATGGCTCGGCCACAAGGATTTGTGGTCAAAGGTAAGGAGAACTTAGTGTGCAAATTGAAGAAAAGTTTATATGGCCTGAAGCAAGCACATAGGAAATGGTATCTGAAATTTGATAGTTTTATGCATGTGCATGGATATAATAGGTGTCATTTAGATCATTGTGTTTATTTTAAGAGGTTGGATGATGATAGCTACATTATTTTATATTTATAGATTGATGATATGCTTGTAGTTGGGTCTAACATGGATCACATTAAGAGGCTGAAATGCCAATTAGCACATGCATTTTCTATGAAGGATTTGGGGGTAGTAAAACAAATCCTTCATATGAAGATTTGTAGAGATAGGAAGAACAGAACATTGACGCTATCTCAGGCTGATTATGTGGAGAAGGTGTTGCAACATTTCTCTATGAAGAATACTAAAGCTGTCAGCACACCTTTACTTGGTCATTTGAAGTTGACTAAGGTGATGTGTCCTAAGACACAAGAAGAGGAGGATAAGATGTCAAAGGTACCCTATGCTTCAGCTACAAGAAGCTTGATGTATGCTATGGTATGTACTAGGCCAAATATTGCACATGTAGTGGGAGTCGTTAGAAGGTATATGAGTCATCTCAAAATTGAGCATTGGAATGCCGTCAAATGGATTCTCAGATATTTGAGAGAAACATCCAATAAGTGTTTACACTTTGGGGGCTCTGCTACTGATTTATAGGGCTATGTTGACTCAGATTTGGTAGGGGATATTGATACCAGGCAGAGTACTACAGGTTGTCTTTATTGTTGGTGGGGCAGTCATGAGCTGAGTTTCTAGGTTACAGAAGGTTAATGCTTTATCCACTATAGAGGTAGAGTGTGCATCTACTAAAGAGGCAACCAAGGATATGTTATGGCTTCAGTTCTTCTTGGAAGAATTGGGACACCCTTAGAGGGATAATTATTTGTTTATAGATAGTCAAAGTGCCATTCATCTTGCAAAGAATTCAGCTGTGCATTCAAAGACCAAACACATATAGTTGAGGTACCATTTCATTTGATCAGTTTTGGAGGATGGGCAGTTAAAGTTGGATAAGATACATACAGATGAAAATCTAGCAAATATGTTTACAAAGGTAGTAACAAGGGAGAAGCTGAACTCCTCTTCAGCTGTGGTTGGTCTTTTAGATTGAACATGAATAAAAGAACATCAGAGTCCAGGGTGGTTTGATCTAGTGGGAGCCTCATGGAGTAGCGGCATAGCTACAGGATCAGTCTCTACGTGAGAGATTGTTGTTTAGTGTGGAGCCTGATCAATCCCCAAGTGGGAGATTGTTAGTTTATGGTGACTGATCAGGAAAGTACTATATATATGACCGACATGTTGTAACCCTAAAGCGACATAAAAATAATTGTATAAAAGGGCTTAGGGTTAGGTATTTTCATTAAGTTGTGATGTGAAATTAGTTCTTGTGGTGGTATTGAGTTGTAAGGGATTACAAATTGTAATCAGGTTGTATTCAGTGGATCGCAATAATGTTGGACTTGTTGTTTGGTGGACGTAGCCCAAGGATTGGGTGAACCACGTTAAATCTTGGTGCCTTGTGTTCTTTTCTATGTGATCTATTATTTTTTGTTATTGGTTATATTTTCATGTAATTGTTATTTCTATCTGTGGTAATAGAAGACTCTCTTGAATAGTGCCCATCCTTCTAATATAAAGTTATAGTTAAAAAAAGGATAGAGTTGCAACACTGGAAAATGCATAAACCTTAGCAATTTAAGTCAAGGATAATTTTCTCAGTTATGGGAAATAGAGTAGAGATTTACAAAAAGGAAAGGGACAACAAGAAGGAACCACCACTACTAATTGCATGGTACAAAATCTTCCTAATGATTTTCTACAGTTGAAGAAGCGGATATCTCATAATCCTCCCCCACATATCAAGACATTCATAGAAGAAACTATATTCCATTTAAGTAGAACAAGTAAACTAAACTTCTAGCCCTACTAGCTTAAAAATTAGCTAATGTACATCCTTCTTTGTCTAATTTCCAAGAATCCATTTGTGACTTCCACTTACTGACTGACAATTATGGATCCTCTTGTCTAGAATGAAAGGTTGATACACATGCATCAAACCAGTGAGAGGATTGAGGAGAATGCAGCTCCTAAAGATCAATTAGAGAAATCCTTTGGATAGCCTTCAATTAACTTCTTGGAGTATGAATATCATGATGAGGATGAGGATGATATCAACAAGATTTTGTGTAGTATTTTCACAAAGAATTGGCGACAAAAGCTAGTGGGAAAAATAAAATAAATTGCAAAAGACAAGGTTTTAGATGAAACTCCTAACATTTCTTTCTTAGAAATAGACAAGAATATTCTTCTTTGGCCAAAGAATCAAAGAAAGTAAATATTCTTGTTACCATGTTTGTTTCTATGTGAGAAGATTCATTAGAATTTATAGATCATTGAAAGAAAACCAAGGTTCAAATTTACCAACTAGAGTATCTTATGGTGAATCATCATTAGTTAGAGAAACAAATTCAATGTGTTGGAAAGGGCCCTCGCATACCTTAGTCCATGATTTATCATGAATCAAAGGCATGTTTGGAAAATGAAGACTTAGAGGGACTCATGATAGAAGATGAGTATTGTGTAATTACATCCTTGTTGAATAAACTTGATCCTTTCTATGTTTCTCTTTATATTGATGTAAGTTAAATAATTGTATTATTGATTCTAGAGCATCTGAAAATATGATGCCTTCCAAAGTGGCATGTGCTTAAGGACTCTCATTGAAAAAACTATCCAAAAAAGTTGGTTCATAGAGATGAAACAAGTTCCCCTTGTCTACTAGCTAAAAGATGCACAAGTTTCTTAGTTTGGCTCCACATTTTAGTAGTGGACATTTCATCGAGTTATGAGATGCTCTTGAGTAGGAGTTTCTACAAGGACCTAGGAGGTGAAATTAGGTGTGATATGTCTCACACTTTAATATCGATTGGGAATAAGAAAGTTAGAATTGATTCAAAGCCTAAGGTTAAGTACACCATCTAGTAAGTCTAATAAATCTAAGGGCAAAGATTTTGTATGTTGACATAGATCCCAATACTTATATAATGACATCCAATGCTGAGAAAACTATCAAGATTCTCAAGACCCACATCAAACATTTTCGATGAACTTTGGTCTATACAGTTAATTAAAAGTTCATCATCTTTTGGTTTAAGCATTGTAGTGGTCCTAATTTCTCTTGAAGAAGAAAATTTTTGTAAGGCATACAATTTGGCCTTTGAAATTACTAATAATACCACAAAATAAAAAATCTCTTCTTCTTGGTCTATATTTTTCAAAGGAGAAATAGATCAGAAAGCTCAAAGCAGTGGGAGATGTTAAATTGGTAGTTAACTAGGTGAGGGATCAATACCAAGCCAAGAATAAGAGACTGAAAGTATATAAAAACAAGGTATGGACAAACTTGAATATTTGATTTTTTCTCGATAACAACATAGCTAGAGAGAAAAATAAAAAGGATGAATGTTTTGTTGTTTCAACTTCACTACTTATCCCAAACCCTGAACTCAACATAAATGTTTATATGGTTGAGATGATTTATAGGCTCATTGTTCCTAAAAATGATCAACACTAGCAAATTTTTTATGATGATAAAAGTAATTACTAATTGAAGGGCATGAACCTTTTTCCAACCTACTTTTTGAAGAGTTTCATAATGAAGGAACACAAGATCAAAAGAAGGAATGTGTGGATAGTCTTGATCTCATCTAGTTGAAAGGGAACACAATTCCAAAGGGATTTGTTACATTGGAAGATCTTTTTGATAGGAATAATAAAATAAAGAAGGAAAAATGACCAAAAACTTTCAACTTCTTTGGAGCATGAGAAGGTGAATATTGGACCAAAGGATGATCCTAAGCTTATTTTGATTGGTAAAGAGTTACTAAAAAGGAAAAGGAGAAATATGTGAATTATCTCAAAGAATACCATGATGTTTTTTTCTTGGGGTTATAACGACCTCAAAGATTTTATGAACAATGAATTTAAACATCACATTCATTTGGAGCTTGGATCTTCTCCTTTTTGACATAAGAAAGGGCAATTTAACCCAAAGGTAGTGGATGCCATATTCGTGAGGTGGATAAAATGGTTATAGTGGAAATCATCTATCTTATCCACCACTCTACATGGGTGACAAACATTGTTCCCATGAGGAAGAACAACTGTGAGATAAGAATCCTTGTAGACTTTTACAATCTTAGTTAGGAGTCATTAAAGGATAATTACAGGATCCATATCCTACTAGTGTCAAGCTCAAATATTTATTTTGGTGACTTAGAGAATAAAAAATATTGCCATTTACTTAAATGAACAAAATGTGTTCTCAAAGAAAATGGGAGACCATATATATCATCTAGAGTGTGTGCTTTGCCAGTA
Organism: Cupressus sempervirens; assembly: GCA_028749045.1. Lineage (NCBI taxonomy): Eukaryota > Viridiplantae > Streptophyta > Pinopsida > Cupressales > Cupressaceae > Cupressus > Cupressus sempervirens. The sequence continues at coordinate 929,284,589 of CM053789.1, forward strand.
TAGAAGCCACAAGGTATATATTTGAATCCTGAAGTATATTTTTGGGGTTACTAGGGAAAAAAAAATGGACCACATTGTTTCAAAGAAAGTTATTCGCATCGATCTTGAGTGAGTGAACACTATACAACAATTGGCTTTACCCACTGGAAAGTCAGGAGTTGGATCATTTTTCAGCCAAATCAATTTTGTGAGGAGGTTTGTCCTAGATTTCTTTGAGATCACTAAGACAAATAGTCAAAATGGTGAAAGTCAATGTCAACTTCAAGTGGATAAGATAAGGAAAGCCATCTTTTGACTAGATCGAGCCTGTCATTTCCAATGCCCTGACTCTTTTCTATCCTAACTTTTCAAAGGATTTCCATATTTATTGATATGCCTCTCATACAACACTATCCTTTGTATTGACCCAATCAAATGAAGACAATGTTGAAACTCCTATTGCTTTTACAAAAATCCCCCTAAAGAAGCATACAATAAAATATTCCTTGGTGGAGAAGAATGCTTACATCATGGTTAGAGTTGTCAAGCAACTTCCATTCTAGTTACTCAATTCTCATTCAACGGTAAATTTTCTTGACACTATTGTGAAGAGCATTCTCAGTCAACATGAAATTCAACTAAATAAAAGGGCCTCCTTGATAATAAAAAGTCCAAGAATATGATATTGATATTAGGCCAACTAATTCAGTAAGGGGAAGATGGTTTTGAAACTAATGGAAACGGTGTCGCATGCGAGAGGGCGAGTGAAGAAGAAGAGTTTCATAAATCTTGTTCATGGGCACAGTTTGATGAAATGTTGTCCAATATTGCTACTTCTTGGGATATGGAGCTTGTCCACCACATTTGGGGTCTATTTGGTTTCAAATTGACTTTTAAAAAATCCAAATTTGAAATTTTTTGTGTTTGTTTTAAAATTGGAAAAATGGAATTAGAATACCAAACTCTTAATTTTCTCTCAAAACCAAGTTTTTAGACTTCCTACTAGCAAGTAGGAATTGAAAATCAAAACCTGGTTATGCTTTTTAAGTAGTGTAAAAACAATAGATTGAACTACTTTTTGGAGTCTTCCTGCAACTCCAAGCTTGCATAAAAATGTGTCTTCTCACTCATCTTCGAAACAAATAGTTTAAGTAAAATCTCAAAAATAGAAATGAAAATTTTGCAAAACCTTGATTTGACTAAGCCGAGCTTTGTAGAAATCTATGAACCCTAGTCTCCTAATTAAAAAAAGGAGTTTGAAGTTGAAAATTGTAAATCACATCATCATATGGGGAGAACTTACGAAGATCTCACAGAATGCAATTAAAAACTTTGGACCATGGATAAAGATCCTGTATCATTTTATAGACTGCCTCACGGTAATGGCATCTAAGCAAGAGTTGGATGGGATTTTGAAAGATTATATTGGCTGAGAATCACCATTTTACATTGTAGAGAGAATAACGGACGATTATCAATGTTTAGATGGAGAACTTTAACATCTACCTAAAAATGGAGGATTAAAAATTGAGGATCTCAACCATACTAGTGCCCCCCAAAAAATACACATTTGTTTTCGCACTTGAACACTTATTGTCAAACGCATATGAATGAAAAGGATTATAGCTTAAATAGGTGGACGGAAACATGGCGTTGCAAAAACCATTGTATGCGCACGGTTTGGTTTATGGTGTGTATTCTACATGGGTGCTCGAGATATGGAATGACAAGCCTTGAATGTCTTCTGAACGCGTATTTTTGGTGTTGTGGTACGACCAGTTCATTGTGGCGCTGTTATGTTGAAGGATGCCACATCACAGGAAATTCGAGACTAATTTACAAGCCTCAGAAGTCCAATTATCCAAGATGGGAACGTTTCGAGTAGTTGAGAATGTTGAGCTGTGAAATGCACGACAAAATGCCTGTCAAAATGCCTGTCAAAATGCCTGTAGGTTTATACGCAATTTGTGGAATCAAAGACAATGTGAGTTGCTTGACATTATGCCTCAAAGATACGATGTCCAATGGAATCCAATTACAGTAGTTTTGTGTGCAATAAACTTTGATGTAAATGCAATTTGCGGTGTAAAGCCAAATTCCACAAACTGGTCAACAAATCTACAGCCCGCCACCTCTGACTCATATCCTTTCCATGCATCCTTGTAAAAAAAAAAACCAAATGCCATCAGTGACTAAGACAGTCGTTTGACCAATTGCCTCACTAATATGTTAGGAAAGGCGTGTTTGAGAAGTCGAACTATGGACAAAGCATGCCCTCTGACTTATTTAACAGAACGATATAGGCATGATAACGGAGCTGAAAAATCTTTAAGCAAATGCAACAGCACAATACAAGACCACAATGGACTGGAAAAATTTGTAAAAGTGAATGCAGATACCATTAGCAAGTGTATAACCCATTTACATGGCGGTATTCTAGAGAATGACTTGAAAAAGGTGCACATGGAAACTCGTCGACGGGGCATTAATAAATCATGTTGACTTATCTGTACACTTTGGAAATACGAACCGAAGCTTCACTCTTCTTATATCTTCAAAGGAGGAAGTTTCAAACATCCCATAGATGATATGATATGATATGATAGATTTTAATGACGTCCACGAAACTAAAGTAGTCTATGGAACCCATGCAATCACCCTCCCGAGTCAGGAGCGGAACTAGTCAGTTGTAAAGTTTTGGTTAACTTGTCTCTCCTTCTCTGAAGTTTGGTAATCAAATCCGCTGCTCTCTCCACTTGATCTTCATCGAATAAATAGTTGAACTCCTTGTTCTGCAGTATTTTTGTATAACCAAATCTGATGTCATTGTAAGCCAGGCACTCCTTGACAAAGTGTTGCTCTGTCTCAACTGTTCCCATATTACAAAATAAATATGTTCTGTCTGCCCACTCTTCCTTTGGAACTTGCCACCGACTAGTTTCACATCGCAGCTGATGTGAACTAGTTCTAAGTTGTGCCATCAACATTTTTGCTTTCTAGTTAATAGGTGCTCTTATATAGGCCTTTTCATCATGACTAGAAGTGGGATTAAATTCTTTAATGTAATAAGATTTTTTCCCCCCTATGTGTCTTGTCCACAGAATATTGCAAAATTTTTCATTGACAAACTTCTTTATTTCTGTAATGTTATCCGCGCAAGTTTGGATGTTGATATCCCATTTTTGCATCCATTTGTCATTTTGCTTCATCCATGTGCTTTTTCGCCTCACAAGTTTTTCCTCTATGATCAACTTGGGCCAACGATGTGTTTCCAGACCTTGAGTTTCTTTAAATAGCTTATCATCCGAACCAAAGCAACGGCTTCTAATGGAAAGGAACCCACCTCTGCCAAAAGGATCTCATACAGAACTGTGGTCTTGACTTTAAGATTGCATGTGATGAAGTGTTTTTGAATTCTTTCTACTTGCTGCCATTTTTGTTCGGACATACTACCTCCCCACACTTCACATCCGTATAGAATAACCGGAGTGACCAGCAAACCAAAAAGAGTTTTCATGATCGTCCAATCCCATTCACTTGTTTTGTAAAGAGTATGACGTCTTCCAGCCCCTTTGGATCCTTTTTGATCTGCAAGTATCCCAATTGAGTTTGTTATAAAAATTGATGCCCAAGTATTTGTACTCTTCCACAATCTTAAGTGGGCTATTTTCAAACAGAAACTTGTCTTGCATGCCCCTATTCTTCTTTAGCGAGAAGATCATAATTTTGGTTTTGCTAGTGTTAACTTGCATTCCTACTTCATGACAAAAAAATTTCTAGTGCTGTCAAGTGCTCTTTCAAACCTTTAGCTGTTCTAGCAAGAATTATGAGATCATCTGCATATAAGAGCAAACTTATTACAAAGTGGGCCAGCTGCACCCCCTCACCATTGGTCTTGTTTATCCACTCTTCTAACTTGTCAATATAGAGCTCGAATAATGTTGGAGATAGCGGACACCCTTGCTTAACCCCGATGTTGCTATCAAAATCTTCTGATAGCCCTTCTGTCATTCTGATTTTAGCTTTGACCTGCTCATATAATCTGTAAACTGCTAACCTAAGTTCTTTAGGAACTTCCAACTCTTCCATTCTATCTCATAATTTATTACGTGACACTATGTCGAATGCTTTTTTAAAGTCCACAAAACAAAAAAAAAGCCTCGTTCTCTGGAGTGTCCCAAACTTTCTCAATCAAGTGTCTAAGAGTGATGTCGTGATCTATAGTAGAGTGTTTTAGTCTAAAGCCTGCTTGCCCTTTTGCACATTTGTCTTCTGTTTCAGTCCAGTTGCTGATTTTTTATCCTACCAAGCTGCCAAATAGTGGATGATCATGATGGTTTAGTAATTAGAAGGATTGTTTATATCTCCACTTTTGTGGAGTGGGATCACCACACTTGTTGTCCATTTTACAGGGAAACCTTCTCTATTGACACTGTTGAAAATTTTAGTGATGTGTGGTATGAGGGTTTCAGCACCCCATTTTAAGTATTTAGCTTGAAGCCCATCTATATCTTGCACTTTACCAATAGCTAACCTCCTTATGCCTTGAATAATATCCTTTTCGCTAAATAACTCCCCTGTAGTCTCTATTTCCATGGTTCTACGTTCTCCTAAATCACACTTGTAGAGAGTCTTGGCATATTCCAACCATTTGGTTTCTGTTATGTTGTTCTCTATTTGATTTTTTCTTTGCTGAAGCTCTTTCCAAAACTTTCCAGGGTTGTTTTTACCAAGATTAATCAACTCGATTCTTCTCTTGTTTACATACTCTTCTTTCTTCTTTTTAATCAGCTAATCATACTCCTTTCTACTTTCTCTATTTATGTTCTTTTCTTTTTGTTGTTTTGCATTCCTCATCAAACCACAGATTGGCCAGAAAAGTGTTCTTGGCTTCTCTTGTGGCCCTAGATCTTTTACACTCCTCCAGTGCTTTAATGATAGTAAGAACAAGATTATCCTTTTCCATTAAATATTGTTTATCAAACTCGGGATGGTTTTTCGGACCCTAGACAACCACAAAAGAGAGTTTTGGAAAGTAGCATGATTTTCTTGTGTCATTAAAACTTTTCCAATCGAAATCCTCTTCCTCTTTTGTAAAGGTTTTGGGACAATATGTTGATCTTTAAAGTGAGTGGCCACCCTTATCAAGATAGGGTTATGATTAGATTTTAGCTCCATGGAGCAATCCTCTATCTCAAAGTTAATTATCTTTGTGACATATTCTTGCGAGCATATTACATAATCAACAATACTTTGTCCATTGTATCTTTTGCATATGATTCCACCTGATTTAGGCCACTTTTCCAAACCATTACATATGACCATGTTATATAGGCAGCATAAGCCTAGTAATTCAGCACCAAAATGATTAATCTTTCCCATTTTTGTGTCCCTTCTTCTTCAAGCCAAACTGGGTCTCTACTTTCATTGTAACTCTCCTTAAGATTGAGAGTTTGGTTGTTTGTTGTTCTAGCATTGAAATCCCCTATTATCATTATTTCCCCTAAAGAGCTAAAGGTTGCTATGTCTTTTTTGAGTGCAGCGAATGGGTCTTCCCGATCCAATCTATGTTTTTAATACATTTTTGACCCTTTTGGGGCAAAGTAACAGACAACCACCCTTGTAGAAATTTGATTCTCTGTTATTTTTATCCAAATATACTACTTGTTTACATCTTCTTTCTCTAAGTTTACAAATATGCTCCAAGTTTCTTTTATTAGAATGGTGATGCCTCCATGCCCCTTACCATTATCTATCTTCTCATTCCATAGTGATACCTTCTTATACCCTTCAAAATTTAGAACCCTAAATCCATCATGCTCATGAGTCTTGATAAGCATAATGATGTCATTATCTTTAGCTATCGGCCCTAACCCAGGTCCTCTTCTCCAAGGATAACCTCTACAGTTTCAGCTAACTATAGTTAAATGTTCTTGGGTGGGCCCGAGTTTCTATTTATTGCGTGTGATTTTTTCACTGATTTGGGCTTTGCCATTTTGTAACCACGCCCACTTGCCATTTTCTCTTGTTGTTTTCTTTTTTTCCCATTCCTTCCTCCTTTCTTCTTGCTGAGTTACGGTGAGATCATCATCGAGATATATGTGTGTGCCTCTAAGAAACTTCTTCTTGCTGAAAATGTTGTTTTTATCTCTTGTATTCCTCATTGTCACTCTAACGTGTCTGTCTTTGCCTCCTCTAATCCATTTTCTGATTCTTTGTGCTTGTATGGTTGTTCCATGCCAATCTAATTGGTCTTTAAAAAAGTCTTTAACTAAATCCGTTGTTTTCTCTTGTTCTCCGTAGTATCGTAGCCCTTTGATGACGATATTTGTTGCTTTCTCATTTCTTTCTTTTTCCTCTCTAATTTGTCTTCGAACTTGTTTTTCTATGTTGTCAATAGGAGTGTTTGCTGGTCCCTTTACTATGTTAGCCCATGATCTAACTTCTTCGATTTGTTCTCTGAGTTGATTCTCTTTTATTTCCATATTGGCCATGGCATCTTGTATATTTTTCATTTGTGAATTTTTGTCTCCTTTCGTAGTCTCTCCTTCTCCCGTAGTACTTGTTGCTGCCCTCTTTTTTCCTACTTCTTTCTTTAACAATATTAATTCATACTCTCCTTTTTCCATATTAAATTGTAATTTTTGAATTTGTTCTCTAAGTGACTTGACCTCCGCTGCCAATTTCCAATTATCCTTAGTAACTCTTTTCATTATGATACTTTCTATTTGGCTCCTCTCTTCAAGTGCCCACACCCTTTCCTTCATAGCTACCAAATCATTCACAAAGATGTCTGGATACCATGTCATAGGTGTCCTTATGGGGCTGTAATTATTTGGCAGCCCATCTTCCACTATGTCTATCACCTGAGAATTATCTGTCTTCCCTTTACCGTTAATATCTCTGATATTATCAAACCGCTTAATTGTTTCAAAGATTTCAGTCGGCCTCAGATTTATTTCTCCCTCCCTTGCACTGTCTAAGGTATGTGGAATCGGTTTCGGAAGTAAAGCTGCTAACTTCCCTCTTTTTGCATTTTTAAACTTTCATATCTTTCTCCGCCTAATTATTCTTTTATATTGCTTGGCATTCACATAGGTGTAGTTTCCTCCTGTGGGTGGTCCACTGGCTTGTGAGAAGCTCAAAGTGTTTGTGGGTAAATTACCATTTTTCCCTCCAAGATTGAATGAACTCGCATGTCCGACTGAGGATCCTGGAAGAATGAGGAAGCTCCCTTGATTCCACTTGATGATGCTACTATGCATTAAACTATCCATGTATGTCAGGACCAAGCAACCATTACTAGAGATGTCATTGTGTTTCGTAGCTTCTCCCAAATTAATTTGTTGTTTTGCTGTTATAGGTGCTCTGACTATTAGATTCTCTGCTACGCTGTTACTGTCAGATCCTGTGTTTTGCAAGGTGGACCCACCTAGTTCTGGCTATGCCTTTGTTATCTTTGGTTCATCACTCAATGATACTTGTACAAGTATCATCTCTACAGATGTTTCTGTGATTTCCTTGTTTGTTCCTTCCATGAGGACCATACCATACCCACTGGTGCCTTGTTATAGATTCTTTATTTTTGTAAATTCACCAAAGCTAGGAGAAGTAATAAAGGAAGCCTAAACAGGTGCAGACTGAAATGTAAGAGGTAAGAATAAGGGAAAAGGTGTACCTGGGATCTACCTGTCTACCTATTGGGGTGTCTTCAAATGGAATCAGACTGGAGCCCACTGAAAGAGAGGAACACCATAGCAGGCAAAATCATCATCTGGAAGCCCACAAATATGGACCCACTAGTAATAGAAAAGCCTTTAGCACTGGATGACTAGTCCCACTGGTTGCCAAGACTGCCAACCAAACCAAATCTACCCCTGCACTGATTGTCGTTGTTGCTGGCCCTACCTTGGCTGCTGCAGGCCCTACCTTCGCTTTCACCGCTACAGAGAGTCTGTCGTTCATGAGCTTGGTCCTACTGTTGTGAAATGTAGGGAGAGCATAGCACAAATGGGCCTTATCAATAAATGTGACCCGAGCATCTAATTGAATCATTGGACAAAAAGCTTCGAGGAAATGGATCTTGTCACTTTCGCTTGATAGAGGTGCACACCTTTTTGTTTGACCAATTTTTATTAAAAAAAAATTGCCTCCGGTAGTGTATGACAATACCAAAGAAATTCATATATGAATATCTTGACATTGAAGTGTACAAAATTGTTTGACAGAACCACCTCATAGAGATATTTTCAATCAACTCACACATGGAGTGCATTGGTCAAGTTCCTTTACTGTGAGGTGTTAATCCAAATTGACAATGCTTTACCAACATTCCACCAATTTGTACAAATGTGGAAGCATCAAGTAGAAGACAAAATCATTCAAATCATGGTTTGAATAATTGTAGTACATATGAGGCACAAAAATGATTGTGCAAATAAAAAGTTATAGATGAGAATATAAGTAGGAGATGATTTAGAACCCAATAGCACATGTTTGAATATAATGAATATGTTAGATGTTTCAAAACCCAGTAGCACATATCTTGTAGATATTGTTGTAACACTTGGCATGAATGTGGATAAAGACATGAATCTCAAGATATGCGGCCATTGTAGTACTTGCAAAGAAGTGATTTTGGAAAATACCAAGACATTTTGAAAGACATTTTATTTGCAGCTTTTGAAAAGCAAGAAAGTGTGACGAAATACAACTATCAAAGACCTAAGTATGCACCTATTCTCAAAAGCATGCTTCTGGACATTGATGAATGATTTTAGGTAGCATTAACGTGCAATATTTTTTGACATCAATGGAGGTTTAGGACAAAATCACAATGGCAATGAAGGTTCTTGATAGTGGTCTAGCTTGACCAGGAAGTCACCCAATATCTGTGCAATGACTAGAGTTGGTGTTGGAGTGCATAAGAGAATATCAACTTGACACTCGAGAGGTAGTCATGACCAGTGGCAAATAGGTAGCCAGGCTCAATCTAGTTTCCATTGCACTTGTTCTACAATTACCAATTAGAGAGCAATTGTTTTATATTGATAAAAGATTTTGCAAAATAGTATTTTGTCAGTAATAAAAACAAGTGTCTAAACACCATAGCTAAACCCTAGCTCTCTCAACCAAGAAAAGAAAAGTCATAATTATAAAATTTAATTCAAGTATCTACTGAGAGAGGATGTTGCCAACATGCTAAGCAAGGTGGTGGGGAATAGAGATTCTCATGATCTTGAGGATTGGATGTTCCTGTTCATTAACATGATATATGAAGCCACTCAATCCAGTGATTGGGGAGAAATCATCAATTATTACTTTTATATGACCTCTTATCTTTCCTATTCCATTATACAATGAAGAGATGATCTAGAACTAATAGGCATGGTAATTATGATGGTGCAACATTGGTCTATAATTATTACCCACAACTACAATAAAAATGAAGTTTACATCATTTCAAGAGGGTGAATGTTGTCTTCAACATGCTTACACATGTGAACATTGAGATCAGAATATCACCAGAGGTGCAAGTTATTCAAAATATGATAGTTATTTTATACAATTTCTGAAATTCATCTATATCTGACTAGAAAGTTATGATGGTTATCCTCTCATGCTACCAAGGTAAATTGGTGTTGATCAAGATTTTTGGGCAAGCCATTCATATCTACAAACTTTGCAAACATAGGATGGTGGATCAAAACTAAGCTTTAGTTTTGATTATTATCTTGATGTTGAGGACTTATGGGAAGATCATGAAAATGATTTTGAAGTCAAGAGAAGAGACTAGATGAGCCTTACTATGAATTAGGTTGATAAGTAGGAGATAATTTCCACAAGTCAAATTGTGATATTGCTATCAGGATTTAACTGTGTGATTTTGAGTCAAACTCGTTGACCCATGTTTCATGAGTAGTAATTCAACATGAATCCATCTCTCATGAGAATAAATGGAACACTTAGCACTCATTGGATCTAGGTGATGCTCACAGGAGTGAAGCATCGAGACTTCTCAAGAGGTCACCCATCCCAGTACTAATCTAGCCTGAGTGTGCTTAACTATGGAGTTTCCTCCATGGTTAAACCCAAAGCTTGCAACTCCATTTGCAAAACCTTCACCAAGTGTTGTGCCTTATGAACCATTATTAGAAAGCCCCTTAAGCTCATCAACTGATAAGTAGGAGATAATTTCCACAGCAAGGCACAACACTTGGTGAAGGTTTTGCAAATGGGGTTGCAAGCTTTGGGTTTAACCATGGAGGAAACTTCGTAGTTAAGCGCACTCAAGCTGGAGTAGTACTAGGATGGGTGACCTCTCGAGAAGTCCCGGTGCTTCACCCCTGTGAGCATCACCTAGATCCAATGAGTGCTAAGTGTTCTATTTATTCTCATGAGATATGGATTCATGTTGAATTACTAATCATGAAACATGGGTCAATTAGTTTGACTCAAAATCACACAGTTAAATCTTGATAGCAATATCACAATCTGACTTGATATGGAAATTATCTCGTACTTATCAATTGATGAGCTTAAGGGACTTTCTAATGAATGGTTCATAAGGCACAACACTTGGTGAAGGTTTTGCAAATGGGATTGCAAGCTTTGGGTTTAACCATGGAGGAAACTCCGTAGTTAAGCGTGCTCAAGCTGGAGTAGTACTGGGACGGGTGACCTCTTGGGAAGTCCCAGTGCTTCACTCCTGTGCGCATCACCTAGATCCAATGAGTGCTAAGTGTTCCATTTATTCTAATGAGAGATGGATTCATGTTGAATTACTACTCATGAAACATGGGTCAATGAGTTTGACTCAAAATCACACAGTTAAATCATAATAGCAATATCACAAAATGAATTAGGTTATCGATTTTAAACACGATATTGATGTGTCCAGTACTAAAGAATATGAACTCGCCTTGATAGATGCATTAAATTATGAGAAAATACAATTGCTTGAATAACCATCAATGGATTTCTCTATTCCAGAAATAAAGAATTTAAAAGAGACGACAGCATATGTAATAAAAAGAACTGAAGAATGGGTGAGAAAGAACCTTCAAAATACAGCTACTCAACCTACAAGAAAAGAAAGCAACTCCACAAGGAAAAAAAAATATAAGCCAAGGTCATCCTTCTCATACTACCCCATAGCCAACTTCAAGTAGAAAAAATCAATAAGTCAATTTAGGAAACGACAATGGTGGTGAAGATCCAAACAAACCATGTGAACTTTCAAAAGTGTGTGAAGTTGATTTGCCAAGGAAAAGGTGATTAATGCAACTCAAGGAGAGGAAGGTACAAATGAGAATATTCTCTCTCAAGAGACTCCTGGCAAAGATGATCAACCAATTCCTATTGTTCCATCACCAAAAGTGACAAAAGAACATAAGATGGCTTGGCAAGGTGTGGTAGATGAGCTATACAAAATGTCAAAATTTGATATGAATACTTTGATCACTAAATATATTTTCTCTAATCCAAATGACTATCAATTAAGTTTGTGATACAAATCATCAGTTGAAAAATATTGAATATCATTTGAGGTTTGATTGAATATGACAAAATTGGTAGTTGTTTGTGAACATATAAGAATCAAGATATGAAAAGTTGTCACTATTGTCATAGGTGAAGTTACAACAAAGGACCTCTAGCACATCGATTGTCAAGTTCTCCTAGATATGTTTATTGACAAGATCAACTCAAACATAGAGAACAAGGTGTCAGTGTGAAGACAATAAAGAAACTTAGTTTTGTTATAGTCACTCTAGAGGGTTGCAATATTCTAGCCGACCAATGGAAGTTGGTGGTGTTACTTAACTGAGAGGGGGAGAGGTGGGTGGGGGGAAAGAGGGTGAATCAGTTATGTCTAGTTATCTCATATAGTTCTTTCAAGCATTTCATCACCATCAAAGCAACATAAACATTAACAACATTAACTTCAACACATTCAATCACTTAGTAGACATGTCCAACATATAACATAACTTGTAAATCAACTTCTCAAATTGTTATCAAACTATTCCTTGCATTACTAACTATTAGTAAATTTTTAGTAATTACCTAGTGATAATTTAGCTATTACCGTGTTGTAGTAAACTATAAAATATGTAAATCAACCTACAACACAAATAACATTCACACAATTTTGACACCAGTATTTAACACAAAAATCCTATTAAGGGAAGAAATCTTGTTAAGGGAAAAACCACTTGGGACTGACAACCCAAAAATTTTACTCTTCTGAAGTGATCTTTGTTAGGAGACTACCTTCTTTGTTAAAGTGACCTTGTTAGAGGATTTCATCAAAAGATCATCTAGACCTTATCACTCCTTGTCTAGAACTAAAAAGGGTGCCCTGATTTGAAGGACTTACAAACACCACTAGTTGATTTTACCATATAGGATTTCACAGACTTGTTAGGTCCACTCAGTGCTTCCGAGATCTTCTCCTAAAATGGTTAAACTATAAACAATGTAAAGTGATATGTAAGAAGAGCACCTTTACTCAATTAGATCTATGGATTTTCTCTTCCTTCGCCTTCTATTCACTTGACTGATTATGTCTTCCACATACTCCTTTCTCTTCTCTCTTCTCTGCTCTTCTTGGCTCACTTCTTTCTTCTTCAACAACTTCACATTTGACAATAACCTTCAATTATATCTCTTTCAGCTTCATCAACTCGTGAACAATACTTTGAACCAGCTTAACAGATTAGCAACCTAAACTGTCATTTTCTCCTCCTTAAATAGTTTTCACAACGCTTCCAAATCCTTCCATCTTTTTTCGCTTAATCAAAATCATCAATCTTAGGATTACAACTGAATTCCTTCATACAATGAATTTAGAAACACAAAATATAACTTTATATATAACTTTGTATTAATCCTTATGCTTCTTCATTTTCCTTTGTCAGATCCTTCTTGAATTTCTCCATCATTGATCTTGCAAAAAACTTTGACTTTCACAATAGACCTTCTCGAACTTTTCAAATTTCCATCAAAAGTCAGCTTGAGATTCCAATTTCTCAATCTTGTTCATCTGGATGTCAATCAGTAAACATTACATTTACACTGTGTTCTTCATTCCTCTTTGCAATCACTCAAACAATTTTGTAGTCACGAGGTGAATACAATCTTTCTTCATTAACCTTGTGACTCGGTTAAGCTTGTGATCTCTAACATATTGCAACAATTCATGATTGTAAAACAATCAAACCAATATTACATGATCATTTTCCAGCTAATTCAAGTAACCATTGAATACCTTACATATCAACTCTAACTTCATCATTCTTTCTTTAAATCCTCTTCATCAATCAAATCTTCTTCACCAATCAAATGATATGGTACTTTCTTGAGTTAGCATAATATCCAGCCAATTAAGACTTTGACATCAATGACAATATTACAACTGATATGACTCTTTTACATACATTCACAGCATCATCAATTACAATATTAGTTGGGGCTTACAAGTGGAGTTTCAGGACATGGATTACACTACAAAGTTAAGAATGGAAAATATCTTCATTTCTAGCTATGAACCTATGCCAAAGATTCTCATTGCATACAAAGCTTTCAAAAGAAAATCAATTGGTTCACATGGTTAAACTTTGACTTCTTCCAATTTCTGAAGTTCCATCATAATTTTAGGTTTGGAAATGTTATCTTTTTTTTTGTATATTTTGGCTTTCTTTAAAATTTAATGCTTTGTCCTAAATTTAGGTTAATTTTGTCAAGGTTAATTAACCAACTCTTTTCCCACAAAATGTGAGGTTGATTAACTTGGTTCCAAATGCATAAAAGACGGTTATCAAGCTAGAGCTTGGTAGTTACAAGGATATTGTGTCTACATATAGATGGTAAGGCATGTTTAAGGGACTTTTGGAATTTTCTCAATTCTGGAGTAATGTAAGAACCCCTACTAGTTCTAACTCTGAAAACCACTAGATTGCTTCCATTTTCAAATGTTTTACATTTTGTCAAACACTTTGCATGCCAGCTCTATCTCAATTTCTTTTATTTTTAGAGTATTTTTTGTTGAAAGGAATGGTTTCAAATGTAGTTTAAATGTTTGCAAATGATTAGTTTTGGCTTGCCCTTGGCACCCAAGTTTTAAGTTTTTGAAAATCGAACCCCATGGAGGAATTTTCTCAAGTGTTTCCATATGTTACACAATTTTGCTAATGATGATTTTATAAAGTTATAATTTGTGAAGAGGCATTCTAAAGATGTGTTGAACGGGAACTTCAAACCACCCAGTTCAAAGTTCAAGGCTCTCTAGTTCAAAAGCTCAAGATCCGAAGTTTGGAAAGTGCATATTCTATTCTGAAGCTTCACATAGCCCATTGGTCCCGGTTTATCAATTCAAATCAGAGTAACCTGAATTGTCGTGATTCAGGCGATTTGGCGATCTGACTAAGGCCAAGTGATTCATGGTGAGTCGGTGAATCAACTTGTTGATTTTTGGCACAAAAATTGCCAAAATTGCGATTCACCAAAAATTGCCAAAAAATAGCTCGAAAAATCAGCTACAGCAAGCATGAATTTGTAACTTTAAAACATAAAAAATTAAAACACGTTTTTAATATTTTATTGTGTCTTTCCTCTTTCTTATAACCCTAAAGGGCCTTCTAAATGTTTAGTATGAGAAGAAGAGAGGAAAAGTGAGAGAGAAGAAGAGAAAAGAGAAACCATAGGGTTTCAAACAACAAGTAAGAAGAGCATCAAGGAGATCAAGAATTAGTTTGGGGAGGCCATAAGATTGCATTGGGAGCTTTAAGGAGCCAATAGCAACACTCCTCAACTCATTTGCAAGAGGTAAGTGTTGATTGTTTTTTGTATGTTAGTGTATTTTTCATTCTTTTGACAATTTTTTTAAGTTTTCATTTATAAATCTTGAATGTCTTTTAGTTTCTACATTTTTTTTACTAAATTGCAAGGTGCAATCTTGCAAATCCTATAACTAATTTTTATAACAAATTGAAAACATCTATTTGATTTTACATTGTACAATTTGCTCAAAAATAATATAGGGCTTGCTTCTTCTTTTTTGGTTTAAGTTTGTAATGGATTTTTCTTATTGCAATAGCCTTAGCTTTCATTTTCCATAATGCCTAAAAAGGATGAGGCTTGGATCTACAATGAAGAATTTCATGGAAGAACAAAATATCAAACAATTTTTTTCTTTTGTAAAGAAATAAACTCAGGTGGCATTTATAGATTCAAATATCATATGGCAGGCATACCTAGACATGGTATTACCCCATGGAATAAACAAACCGCTAAGGCAAAAAGAAAATGTTATATGGCATTAGAGGCTTTGGAACAAGAGAAGTTAAATAAATAAAAATGACTTGAACAGTTAGATACTATTGGCTCCCATGCACCCATATCTGTATCCGCATCTGTAGGTTGCATTGGAGAGAGTTCTTCTACACCTCCCTTTCGTCCTAGTGCTAGTGCTAGTGCTACTGCTAGTTCTAATGCATGTCCTAGTGCTAGTCATTCTTATACTAAGCCTAAGCCTATTATATTTCAGCCTAGAGTGTGGAAGTCTGGATTGAATAGTAACTTTGTGCCACACACTACTCCTGGCTCACAAACCTCGCTTGAGAGCATGGGTAGTTTGAACAAGGAGATTCATGATGCTACTAGAAAACAAATTTGCAAGTTTTGGTACTTTTGCAACATTCCATTTATTGCAGCAAGGTAATTATTTCGTTTTTATTTGCTCTTTGTTAAAATTATTTAATATTTCTACTTGTGTAATCGTAGATTCATATTTGATATTACATAATGATTTTTTATCTAAATTTCTAATCATAATCTATTTGTGATAGGACTCCTTATTGGCAAGGCATGATAGATGTCGTAACTATTTGTGGTCTGGGTTTTAAAGCCCCTATTGAGGCTGAGTTGAGTGGCTACCTCTTAGATGAAATGGTAGAGGACATGAAGTTTGAGCTAGCCGACCATAGAAAGGAATTGACCATAAAGGGTTGCATCATCATGATTGATGGTTGGACAGATAAGAGGGGAAGAATACTCCTCAATTTTCTTGTTTCCAGTGGAGGTGATTGATCATTCTACTTTCCTACATGCTGATTTAAATTTTGATTTGTTGATTGTCCATGAATCATAATCATGATAATTTAAATGTTTCACTCTATTTCAATTTTATAGGATCCACCATGTTTATCAAAGCTATTGATGCTTCCTCTCAAGTAAAAAATGCCACATACTTGTGTGAGGTTATTGAGGAAGTCATAGCAAAGGTGGGGAAAGAAATGTGATACAGGTGGTGACAGATAATGCAGCAAGTTATGTTGCTACAGGTAAACTTTTAGGTTTTAACTTTTAAGTTAATCAGTTTAAGTTTTAACTTATCAAATTTTGAGCTTTTCTAATTCTAAGTTTCTTAACATGTGGAAATAATAAAATTCTAATTAATTTTAAAATTGCTATAGGTAAACTATTGATGGAGAGACACCCCACTATATTTTGGACTCCTTGTGCCGCACATTGCCTTGACCTCATGTTGGAGGACATTGGTAAGATTGAGTGGGTAAAATCATGTGTTGAAAGGGCAAAAAGTATATGCAAGTTTATATACAATCATGCATTTGTCTTCACCACAATGAGGAAATACACAAAAGATAAAGGAGCTAGCTCGTCTGGGCATCACGAGGTTTGCCTCAAATTTCACCACATTGAAGTCCTTGATGACATCAAGAGAAGAGCTGAGGCGCATGATTGTTGGGGAGGAGTTTGTTTCTTCTTCCTATGCTAAGACCACCATGGGTATAGATGTGGGGAATATCCTCCTTGATAAGGATGGTTTTTGGGCACCTACTCAAGAAATAATCAAGATAAATTTATTAAAATTTAAGATTTATTATTGTTATTTATTATTTAATAATTTTAATTATTTAATGATTTAGTTTTCAGTCTTGACTCAATTTTTATTTTTACATTATATGCAGATTAGTGAGCCCCTTGTATCTCTCTTATGAACTGTTGATGGGGAGAAGCCCTCTATAGGTTACATATATGAGGGCATGGATAGGGCCAAGGAGACCATTAGAGCGTAGTATGCAGGAGTGCTAGAGAAGTATGGCCCCATTTGCGACATTATTGATAGGAGATGGCAGAATCAACTCCATAGGCCCATCCATGCAACTGCCTATTACCTTAATCCAACATTCATTTCCTTTCTAAATTCAAGGTGGATGAGGAGGTTCTTACCAGCCTATACATAGTCATGCAGAGGTTGAGTCCTAATGGTAGTGCCGCAACTGCAACCATTGAGCTGGACAAATTCAATAATGAGGGACCACTTTTCTCTAGTAGGATAGCCATAGGGGCTCACACATCATTACAACCAAGTAAATATTATATATTCTTAAAGTGAATTCATAATTGTTACGAATTATGCATTTTAGTTTTTGATTTTGTAATTTAGCCTTAAAGTTGTGCTTGTAAATGAGATTAATTATTTTTCTTTTCCCTCATTTCAGATAGATGGTGGAAAATGTTTGGGCAATCAACCCCAAATATTCAAAAGATTGTCATCCGTATTTTGAGTTAGCCTAGTAGCGCTTCTGGATGTGAGCGCAGTTGATCTATGTTCGAGCATATCCACTCAAAGAAGTGAAACAAGTTGTCTGTGCAAAGGTTGAATGATCTCATATTTGTTCATCACAACCTCCGCCTTAGGACCAGACAGATTTTGGCAATTAACTCCTCTCTAATCATTCTAGAGGAGATTGATCCAGAGTCAGAGTGGCTCATTGAGGCTCCAGATGCAACATTCTTCACTGAGGAAGACCGTGAGTGAGTTGACTAGGTAGATATAGAGGCAGAGGTCGTGGCCATGGCAGAGGAGGAGGCTAGATCACGTTCAGGCATTGGTAGATGCACACATGCACGCACAGAGCACACCACAAATCCAGGCCCTAATGATGTTCATGCACCCATCTCACATGTAGGGGCTATGGCTCAGCGGTCCTCCAGGACCTACCTTAGATGCCTTTGTAGAAGGCATTTAGAGGTTGAGTTTGACCCTGAGGTTGAAGCTAATCTTGAGGATGATGATGAGCCTGAGGCTTGAGCTAGAGCCTTGTTTTTTCATTTTGTTTACAATTTGACTTTACAGCTAGACATGTTTTTCATGATTATTCATCATGGATCTTCATCTTACATACATTATGATTTGATGTCATTTTGATTTGGTTTTATGATTATCATTATGGATCTTCGTCTTATACACATTTATGATTTGATAACATTTATAATTCTATAATCTATATATCTATGTCATGACTCATTATGATCCTATGATTTTTATTTACTTAAGCTACAATTTACATTTTACGTATGTGATGGATTTATCAATTAGGTTTCTTGTTTATGTATGTTAACTTCTATTTGATGATGTCATAATGTTTTTCAGTTATATTTAGTAAAGGGTGCATGAAACAAGTTTTAAATCGTTAAAATCAATGAATTTCAAGGGTTCTTTCACTTTGTCGATTCATAGCGGCGATTCAGCCGATTCATAGGTGATTCATGATTCGAGTAAGCCTTGTCGATTCTGATCTGATTCCAATTTTTGGTTCTTTGATTCAAATTGAAGGTAAAGGTGCATAATGCATAGATTATGAGATTTAACTATTTAAAGTTCATTGGCCTTTGGCACTCAAAGAATGGGAGTTCAAGAAGTACACGTTATTCATTAGTAAATAGTCTTTTGTTCTCTGATTTATAAAGCTCTCAATCATAAATGCCTTACAAGGGAAAAATGGACAGTAATATCAATTAAACAGTAATATCAATTAAATGCTAGGGTTAATATCTCGATGCATATGGAACTGGCGAGAAAGACCTTGATTGCGTTTGGAGTAAATATTGTCTTGGAATATTGAAAAGAAAACAATTTAACTTTCTATTGCTAATGAAGTAGATTGAACTACTCAAGCTTATAGCTACTAAGTAAGTATTGATTTCATTGGATGTTGATGAACAAAAGTCATTCACCCAAGCACTGTTAAATGAAAGTATTCATTTGCACAGAGCCAACTTTTTTATTATTGAGGTTTGTGATGTTTACATGATAAGGCATGATATTGCAAGTGAAAGCATGGTCACCAGTGATCTTATTGTTGGCAATGTTGATGTTGTTATTGAATGTGTTTATCCCAATTGCAATAGACATAACAATTGGTGCATTGCACAACGATAAGGCCATAACTGACAAAATAGTAGATTGTCACATATCGAAGTAAAAGCATGACAATGTGTTGCAACTATTTGAAAGAATGCAATTGACTTTTGATTCACCATACAAAGAAGATGGAAACATAGAATGAATTCCATCCAATATTTGTACTTACTCCATGGTTATTACCAGTGGGGCAAATCCTTGTAAGAATGGGGATGTTGTAACTGTTTGTCAAAATGTCAATTATCAAAGGGGCCGGTCCTAAAATAAATGTGATACACCTAACAAGGGAATCCATTGAGGCCTAACCAAAAGTTATGATACCTATGGAGGATAATGGATATCTCTCATTATTAGATTGGGAATATAAGTGGTAACACACCATTGTTTTCAAAGGATCATTAACCATGTACTGTGGTGAATTAGGATATGGTGGAAGCCACCAGAAATTGCTTTGAAAACTTGAAAAGAATCCGGTCCATAGGAAATCCAATAATCAAGCACGAAGATCCCAATTTGGATTCAAACAAGTCTACTAATGTAATGTCCCCGATTTTGGCAGGTCTACACAGTTGATGGAGTTAGCTCATCATAACGACCCTCGTGAGCTGACAAGGTGTTTTGGGGTCTCAGTTGTGGACTTACTATTTTTAGTAAGTCTATTTTCGATAGTTGCTATTTTTGATAGTGCAGTGGGTGGCTTCAGCAGTTGGTTGTCACCTGTAGTTAATAAAGTAATAAATTGCATGAGCTCTTATTTATTTATTAATCATTGAGTTGCATTATTATAACAATGACTTTAAAAGATATTTCTTTAAAAAGCAAATTGGAAAGTTTCTAGTGTTGAGTTCTTTTGGGAAACTTTGGCCAATGAAAGCTTATAAATGAGATCTTGTTTCATTGGGAAAGACACACTTGATTATATATTTGTTTTTTGTGCCTTTGTGGGTTTTTCTTGTAGTCTGAATTGTGAGCCCTAGCTAAAGTATAACGATCTCTAAGTTTCTGATGTTTGAAGTCTCTGTTGAGGTATAGTGGTTGTACTGGTCAAATCTCCTAATTGTCATTTTTTGTGTCTAGGAGATTGGATTTTATAATTTGAAGAATTTTTGAGTCTTGCATAGGCAATTGTGCCGAGGTAACAATTGTCACAATTCACCTACTGTAACTACTATGGCTAAGGAGATTGTTATACTAAAGAAGGTTGATTGCAATTTTTTGTCAAACAAAGCAATTGAAGTGGAATTTGATTAAGGGTTTGGTGATTGTTGTTTGTAATTCTGAAGCAACATGAGGATTTGTAATGCCTTGTGAATTATATCAAATTGGACACCAAATTATCCGAGCTGGGTAGGATCAATTTGAACTGCATTGAGGTTGGAGGGCATTTAACACAACCATAACACACATAATACAACTCTACGTTTTGATTAGGCACTTTGCAATTTCATTTGGAGGCTTGGCGAAATTGTTATACTGTTGTTTTCTCATTTGGGTTGCATCTGAGATTGTATCAACTAGAAGTCAAGCCGAGCATTGGTTTGCTACCGAATTTGTGAGGTGACAAGGAGAAATAATGCAGAGTGGACAATCTACATCACCACACAACCTATCCTTACAACTTGCATTTTGAAATCAACTGAGCGTCATTCCTTTACTGGTCGTGATCTACATTGAAATTAATATCACACTGTTTGACATCATTTTTGGCTTGTTTGGAGGATGTTAGGGAGATGTTGTGTTAAGGGATTCAATTATAATATACATTTTAGGTTTTTCTTTCAACTGGCAATTGGGTGGATTGTGCTACAAAGAAAACTAGGTTTACTATTGTTGTTGATTATTGAGAATTTGGTGCTTGATATGTTGTCAAATTCTATTTTTCCTTCCTTCAATAAAATTACATGTAATTTGAAGCTAAATTGTTAGATTTAGTATTTGCCATGTACTTCTGATGATTAACGAAAATTAATAAAACAAACGCATATAGTAATATTGTTTAGTAACATCGGCAATTCTGTCAGAAGCATAATCAGGGTTTATACAGTGGTATCAGAGCAATTTCCTACCAGCTTGTAGGAATTGGGCTCCAAATCAGTTGTTAGTGGTTATTAGTATGTGATTAATTATTTTCTATCATGGTTGACGATAGGAGATTTGTGTCAGGTATGCACTATACCTGAAGAGGACATAATTCTCTTCCTAGAGAAGGAGAGCCTGAGATTCAATTTGGTTTGGTTGGAAGTTCGAGTGGTTCTGGCGACAGTGTACTATGACCCACAGATGCTGAGGTTGATATAGATACCTTGCAGGCATTTAGGAATATTGCAGTCCAGTTTATACTGTGATGGGTATTTATAGTTTGATACTTGACTCACAGGTTCAGGATATGCACTGTGTGCAGAGTTGGTATGAGCCCAAGTTCGATTGTCTGCAGGATGATGGGGTAGGCATAATGAAAGAGAGTGTGTTGAGATTTCCTAAGGATTTGTCTATTAGTGATGTTCTGACCTTTACATCACTAGCACAGGTACTTGGTGTTGTGTTGTGGGTCATGTTATTGGTTTTGTTGATGGTTTTGGCATTTTGTTGGCTCAGTGAGGACAAAGACATCACTTGTTTCTTATGGGATCCCGGTGGAGGTTTTGTACAATATCAGACTGCTTGAGGACAAGCAATCTTGGGAAAGGAGGATTGTAATGTCCCTGATTTTGGTAGGTCTACGTAGTTGGAGTTAGCTCATCATAGCGACCCTCGTGAGTTGATAGGGTGTTTTGGGAGTCTCAGTTGTGGACTTACTATTTTTAATAAGTCTATTTTTGATTGTTGCTATTTTTGGCAGTTTAGTGGGTGGCTTCAAAGTTGGTCGCCACCTGTAGTTAATAAAATAATAAATTGCATGAACTCTTGTTTATTTATTAATCATTGAGTTGCATTACTATAATAATGTTTATATTACTATAATAATGACTTTAAGAGATATTTGTTAAAAAAGCGAGTTGGAAAGTTTCAAGTCTTGAGTTCTTTTGGAAAACTTCCACAATTTCTGAAATGGAGTTTTAAGAAAATTTTGGCCAACGAAAATTTATAAATGAGAGCTCATTTCATTGGGAAAGGCACGCTTGATTATATATTTTCTTTTTGTGCCTTTGTGGCTTTTTCCCGTAGTCTGAATTGTGAGCCCTAACTAAAGTATAAGGGTCTCTAAGTTTCTGATGTTTGAAGTCTCTGCTGAGGTATAGTGGCTTCACTAGTCGAATCTCCTATCTGTCATTTTCTGTGTATGTGAGATTGGATTTTATAATTCTGAGTCTTGCATAGGCAACTGTGTTGAGGTAACAATTGTCACAATTCTCCTACTGTAACTATTGTGGCTAAGGAGATCATTATACTGAAGAAGGTTGATTGCAATTTTTTGTCAAACAAAGCAACTGAAGTGGAATTCAATTGAGGGTTTGGTGATTGTTGTTTGCAATTCTGAAGCAATGTGAGGCTTTGTAACTCCTGGTGAATTGTATCAGATTGGACACCAAATTATTCGAGCTGGGCAGGATCAATTTGAACAGCATTGAGGTTGTAGGGCATGTAACACAACCATAGCACACATAATACAACTCTGCGTACTTATTGGGCACCCTGTGATTTCATTATGAGGATTGGCGTCATTGTTATACTGTTGTTTTATCATTTGGTCTGTGTCTGAGATTTTATCAACTAGATGTCAAGCCAAGCATTGGTTTGCTGTTGGATTTGTGAGGTGACAAGCAGAAATAACATAGAGTGGGCAATCTGCATCGCCACACAGCCTATCTTTACAATTTGCGTTATGCAATCAACTGGGCATCATTCCTTTACTGGTTGCAATCTGTATTGGAGGCCATTCAAATTAATATCACATTGTTTGACAACATTTTTGGCTTGTGTTGAGGATATTAGGTAGATGGTGTGTTAAGGGATTTGATTGTGATATACATTTTGGGCTTTTCTTTCAACTGGCAATTGTGTGGACTGTGCCACGAAGAAAACCAGGGTCACTGTTGTTGTTGATTACTGAGAATTTGGTTCTTGATATGTTGTCAAATTATGTTTTTCCTTACTTCGATAAAATTATATGTAATTTGAAGCTGAATTGTTAGATTCAGCATTTGCCATGTACTTTTGATGATTAATGAAAATTAATAAAACAAAGATATAGTAATATTGTTCAGTGACATTGGTAATTCTGTCGAAAGCATACTCAGGGTTTTTACAACTAAAGCAAATCCCCATGGAACGCAGAATAGTGGCAAAAATATCTCTCCAAACCCGCAAAAGTATTGGTTTATCAAGCATAGAATCCCAATTTACTAGAACTGGGAGTCAGTGGATCCATAGTGAAGTACAAAAGAAGGAAAAAGGAACAGAGCCGATATGAGTAACTAAGGTGATTGTGCAAGGCATAATTATGAGACTCCAATCCATACCAGAACTTTATGTCTATGTGTCAGAGAAAGCCTTGGTTAAAAGTTTCCCCAAATAATGTATTTTCAAAGAACAAAGACACGTGGTATTGAAAACTTATGCCGTTATATATGGTTTGAGATATACTCCCGCTCCCCAATATAGAGTACACTCAAATTGTGAGATAGATTTTCTACACAGAAAGTGACTCATATGCCATAAGCCTCTTGCACAAACACGGGTAAAGTCATTCCAAGAATATGGAAACAAAATTAAATGAGATTATATCTATATATATCATAAGGGTGTTAGGCGTTAATAAGAAAGATAAAAATATGATCGGGTAAGATCTTCAAAGCTCTCAATTTCAAGATTCAGTTATAAAAACTGCATAATACCACCTAGAATCTATTTATGGAGAAAGACTTAATGACAACAAGGCTTTGTGTTTTCTGGGAATCTTGTGACTACAGGGAAAGGAGGATACATTTTTTCTGTGTTGATTGTAACAGAGACGAAGGGAAATAATATATTTTAATTTCTGCATAACTTGTTTTGAGGTCAGGGATTACGTGATCTTATGGTTATTCTTATTATGTATTTGGAATAAAGATAAATATATCTTTAGATCTTATGGTGTGAGATCTATTTTTCTAATTGAAAATGATCTTGTGGTCATTCCAATCACATTTATTTTGTTGTCCTACTTTTTCTAGTCAAGTATATGGAATATTACAAAATCTTAGTATTTTGTATGTATTCATATTATGGAAGCAAATTGTTAAAGTTTTCCTTTTGTTTTTCTATAATACAAGAGATAATGGGTAGTTTGTAGGCTATCTAATTATTCTTTTCTCGGTTATTTAAATATGTAATCACATTCATTCCATATTGATGGGTAAAATGTTGGTGCCTTTGTGTCTTCTGGTTAAGGACATAATCAATGTTTAATTCATCGTAAATCTTACTGTAGCTCTCACTTCAGAGAAGGGTTATCAATCTAATGGTAGCTTGTCCAACTATTAATGACATTTGTTCTTCTATTTGGGCATTTTGAGTCATTCTTTGAATCTCTTTTCAAAGGAAAAATCCGTTTAGTAACAATTACCAAGATATCCAGACAAAGAGCTAGAATGCAAATTCAATCTTTTTTTACTTTTGAAAGCGAACATATGATTTTAACTTGTAAAACATGCATCTACAACCAATAGACATTTTTACAAACACTTGGCATGCAATCTAATTAACTGATAATGAACAGTTAAGATCCTACATCACACTTATGGCATGAAATTAAAAACTCCTTATTCCTTGCAAACTCTAGGACAATATTGATATGAATTCAACCAAGACTCATAGCTTTCAATAAATTTCCAACAATGTCACAATCCAATACAAATGATCACCTACAATAGTACCTGAAATGATAATGCGTGTATAATGGAGCCCAAAAATGGACAATTCCTCTCAATAAATGCCAAACACGGTCCATTCAATGGTTGTTGTCTACAATAAAGAAAATTTTCAACCTTTGCAAATTATTCTAGAAAATAGTGAAGCATTCAAACACTTAATTCTACAACAATAAATTCATTCTTGACCTCTAGATGAAGCCAACACCTAGCATAGTTCTTTAGGTGTTTCACCAATTCACTATATTAAATAACTTGAAAGGAATCCACAATTCTTCAAGCTTAAAATCGGGAAACCCTTGTTCCCTATCATCTCTTCACACAAATCAATAATATCAAATACATACTAGAATGCCTTTTTGTTTTCTATCCAAAACTATTCCATAATAATTCCCCATGAATCTTCATTAGCAAGGATCTTTAATGATTTTGATATCTTGTATAATAATGAGTTGACTCCAATATATCATTAATAAAGCACACTTTTAATCAATGAGTATTAATTGCTCATTGTCATCAACATTACCCCCTTTTATTATAAAAATAATTTATAACTTCAATAATATAATTCAAACAATTAAATATCAATAAAGGTCAATAAAATATTAATATCTTATAATATACTCATCAACATGACAAAAGATCTGAATTGGGAAGTCAATTGTTGTGTCCTCTATCCATATGATTGTTACTAAAAATAAAAAGGGTCCTTCATGATCAACCTTAGACTTACTATAAATAGTAAGTATATGAAACCGAGCCCAAATGAAGTTCAATCTAATTCAAATGAAGGCAAATTAAAACACATGGAAACATAGAGAAGATAAGAACCTTCATCAACCAAGTCTCCAACTCAGAAGACCTTTTATCCTCAGCAATTAGCTTACAAGGGTCACAATAATAAGCTAATCCCTCAAAACTTTGATGCTCGTGAAAATGTGAACATTACAAGCAGCCTTCTTATTGAAGTAGTATATTTTCATAATCGAATGCAACGCAACTTTTGAAAGTATTTTCAATCATTCTAATGTGTTGAACTATTTTTCTGTGTGTTCATTCCATGAGAGCATAGCATCATTTTATGATCTTTCCATTTCATGAATGCAAACTATCACAGAGTTGGTGTTATGATGAGTTGTTCTTTAGTATCCAAGAAACGTGTGGCATGAAAGTTGAATCTTCATTATTGAAAGTGCATTGTGGATAGTTCAAATCTTCAATAGTGAATCTTGCAGATTTTTTACCAATTATATAAAATCTTGGTAATTTAGAAGTTTGTTACAAGGAAAGATTGGACAAGTTATATATATATCTCCCAAAAATTCAAAAATATTAAATCAAACGAGGGAGATATCCCTCTTAATGCAAAGGAAGATACATATTTGTAAAGTGATCTATCCAACTGTTATTATCAGGTTATCATTATTCTATTGGGCATTCTCTTAAAATCATTAAAGAGACAAATTTGTTTACTAACAAATATAACAATTTCCAAGTATAATATTGACAAGTCTCATGTTACTAAAAACGTCCGCCAAATAATATATAAGTGCCCACATGATTATTATGCCTTTGTTGTCTTTTAGGTTCTTCAACATACCTCTTCCAATTATAGAACATTGTATCATTTTCAAATTTTGTTATTTGATTTCCCTTTAATAATGTGGAACCACCTAATTTTAATATTTAAATTTTCAAATTCCTGAAAGCATATCGCTTGCCAGTTTCCAGTCTTTTCTTAATAGGATTTAGTGTGACATGCTCAATTAGTAATAAACATAAAATTGGAAAGAAAAAATAATTACAAAATGACAAAGTACTGTAAAATAAAAGTGCATGATATCTTGCACAAAGATGTTCGTCTTCATGTTTGCTTATATATGCCTAATGTTATTTTTACCATTGAGAAGTCTACCAAATTCTCTTGAGCGATATGAAGAGGGCATTAGCCTCCTTGTGTTCACTGGCTTTCGCTCTCAATTACAAATCGACCACCATTATGCTTTGTTTTGGAAAAAAAATTCAAAATTTGATATTTAAAGAATGTGATTATACATTTTTGCAACATATAGCACGACCACATATATATAGATCCACGAATATGACCTCTTTGTTTTAAACATCACATCAAAACTATAAAACCTTTCAAGCCATGTGGAAAGAAACTAGACTCAAATGCAGATAACATTTTCAGCTCCTATAATTACATTAATTGCCCACTATGAAAACTCTCACTAAGCTTTATAAATATAAATGGACAGTTCATAGTTAGAACAGTAGACAGCAACCCGGTTACCCAACCTTTAGAACAAATCATACCAACTTGGTCACAAGTAACAAGTACTTTGGGCACTGATTTTCTAGTATTTCCACCAGATTGCTGTATCGAATCAAATATCAAGATCATCCAACGAGAGATCCTCAAATGCAGTTAGCAACTTCAACTTCTGCAGCCAATTAAATAAAGGAGATGAATGACTACATCACCAATGTAAGAAAATATAAATGAATTTGGAGATCCATTTGGAAGTCATCGTAGAAAAATGCATTTTATATTATATTTAAAGGCAGTTCAAACAGACCAAATTTGCTCAAACTTTAAACAAGAAATGGCAGAGTGAAGAGTCTTTAACATGCCTACCATATGCAACTATTTGTTGGCCTCAAGAAATTGCTCATTCACAGATATATTTAAAGGTAAATAAAACAGAATGGATATCACATATGAAATTTGTTTAAACCAGAAGAATCTAGAGAAGAGTCTTTAAAAGGCCTACCATATGCAACTATTTGGAGGCTGCAGGAAATGGCTCATCCTACTTACAACATTCTCATTACATAATGCAGAGGAAATAAATCATTTAGCCCATACACTTGTTGTGGAATGATAGCAACTAATTCCATTGTTATCAAGATAAATTATATATTTTTAATTCTATATTTCTAATCCAATGTAACACCATAACATTCCTTCTTTTTAAAGGTCCTTTGCAAGGGACACTTACGGTACAATTTTTTAAGAAATTACCGTGATGAACTGATGAGGATCATCCACGCTACTTGAGCCCAATACAACCTCGCGTTTCAATTTTTGTGTAAGCTTATGTGCAACCCGTAACTGGTACATAAAATGTAAAAATACCTTTTAAACCACAAAACTAACATGTAAATCAGATGGATAGACATATCAAGGACAATTAATAATAAGCATACCTCAGAACGAGTGGCCCCTCCAATGATAAATACAAATATGCGCTTTCCTACTATCTTAGGATCACTTGTTGCATGTCTCAATGCAGAGTCACTGAGATCAAGTAATTGAAACCCAGATTTATAACTAATATAGCAAAGATAAATACATGTGCATGCTCTTTTTATTTAATTATTCCTTTTAACATTTTGCAGGTGAGTAGAAACAGTCAAGCACAGGACCTGTCCTTCCTTCACACATCAATTTGGTTATGCATGGTTAAATTGCTCTAAACCTTTACAAATATATTACCATTTCCAACAAAACAGGCATCACAAGAAAACTACCACAAAGATTTGAGGCTTGTTTCAGCACCCACAAAATGAATACATGGCTGATTTATCTTATCCATGTACGCGTACATGAATTCAAGTCATAAACAACTGTGTGGGCAATTTCCCAACTGAAGTAAGATTTTTCTTATTTTACATTAAAAATACCTTTCAACTAGCAAAAAATGAGAATGCACACATAAGGAGAGAAAGAATGGAAAAATATTCATAAACAATCCACAAACAATTATTGCAGAGAGAATAGATTTGATTAACTACCTGCATAGTGCATAGCATTAAAGTAGGAAAATGTAGCTCCATAATAAGATCGAATTGACTGTAGAACATTTAGTCTGGTTCAATTTTCTTTGTCATTTTCATGATCCTTTTCCCAAGCCTATCCAACACTGCTTATGCCCAGACCTATCATCAGCGTTTAATGCATACATTACTGGAAATCTATTTCTCATCAAATTTAGATTGATTCAGCACCTGTTGGAAGCAATGTTGGAGATATTTCTCACCAAGCACAGAAATAAATTAATCGTGACCACCTGGAGTTGTTTCAAAATGGGATTTCGTTAATGCTAAATGATTTAAAATGTCAAGCAAAATTGATTGGATAGACCAGGGGTTGATTTCTAGAGTTCAAAAAGCATCCAGAGCTGCCTGCACCTGCCTCAAAAGTACTTCTGTATGTTAAATATGGGTTCCATCTTTGTGTCCTTACCTATTTGATTATTTCATCATCTAAATGCACTTCTTCAGCCATCAACTAAACACAAGTTTTATACTATCACACTTCAGCTGATGTGTTGCAGTGTACATCAAAGGCTGAATTGCTTAGGAAGGGAAAAATTATGAAAAGTATAACCTCACCTGGCAATTTGGAGCTGCAGGAAGCAGAATGGACAAATAACAGGGAATGTTGTGAAGACTTCAGAAAACCCAGGCAGCTGGAAATCCTTGAATATTTTGGATGTATAGATCCCATCAATACAGAGGACCTACTCTATAAATGTGTAATTCTAGGAACCTAGAGAGTGGGAGAGAAAAACGAAAAAGAAGAATTTTTCAAATTGTTAGGGGCAATTGTACATGCATCATTAACACTTTGACAAGCCCCAAATAAAAGTCTTTAAAAAGTCTCCCCAAAGAGAATGATTCTGGGATCTGCAGCTCCAAAAGGACAACACATTTTCTCAGTAAATTGCATGTTAGATCACCAGAGTCCTAGCTAAATGAAGACCCATATATATATATATGAGCCAGCCATACTGAGCCTAGAAATAAAAACATTCACCGTACTGGAAAATTCAAACTAGCAACACAGGTCTTCAATTTAATCTGTTTCCAAACACCCAAAAAAGCAAGGAATCATGGCAAGATAGTTAAAACACAAAAGGATGTAGCACAGATCAAGCTGTTTATTGAGTCCAGACAGATACTTCCAAGAATAATATTTGAGAATAGATTTCAACAGTCACTTGCAGATAGTGTTTCGCAGCTGTTAAATATAGAATGACTAACAAATCACTTGGAGAACCGTGAAAAATTAAATTGATTGAAATATGATAATATCAGGTCCAACTGAACCCTAACCATTCTTAGTAAACGTGTATCAACCATAGCAGAAAAAGTCGTTTGGGAAAAAAATCTGCAAACCAGAAAGATTTTTTGAAAAAATAAGAAAAAGGTCAGATTTTTTTAAAAGCTTAAAATTTGTAGGAAGAGAGTGTTTTTTCTTTTTAAAATTAAGTATAGTACATTTCCACAACACGGAGATATAGAAAGAAAATAAAATAGAGTTTAACTTGTGAATTGTACAAAATAGATTTTCTCATTTATATTCATATTGCAGGTTACATAGGGAAATATTCAATTATTGTAACCTTTCATTCAATTGCAAGGTATAAGAAATCATTTGCAGCCATTGAAACAAAGCATCAAAATCAATCAAGTTTCTCTTCAATCAAATAGAAGACAAGTTCTTTCCAGCAAATTGAGATCAAAGGATATAAAAAGAATCACATCAGCAATTGACATTCATTCCCAGCAGAAGAAGAAATAGCAATTAAAAGAAATTACATCAGCAATAGAAGTTGACTCTTCACTTATTGAGATCACCAGTTAATACAATCAAACCTCTCTCTTCAATCAAATGCATACTGGTTCTCTCAATCAAATATAGAGCAATAAGCATACCAGAAAATAAGTTCATCAACTGAGATATCTAGAATCAATTGAACAGCAAAAGTAAAAGGCTGCCATTAGATATCAGATCAGATCAAAACTTAGTTGTTAGCAACTAAGTGGAGGAAATCCTCATTTGCAAATAAGAGTCTACATCAGCCAGAAAATAAGGATTAGATCAAGGACATCCTAGCTTGAATGTTGTAGTTCCTAGTACAGAATTAAGGCAGAGATTATGCATCCATGTATTATGCAAGTAATTGGTAAAATAATGAATGATCAAACCATAGTTCAAAATATCTCAGATATATCTGTGATAAGTCTACTTATTGCAATTTGTTGGCTCCCAAGAAATAAAGTCAACTTATCTCCTAAGTTACCATATTCGTTCCTCATGGGCCAAATTTGAGATTCGTTTCGCAAGGAATTTGCATTTGGTTCAAATTCAGTTCAAAGCCATTATCTTACTGATAAATTCCCCGTGGATCCACACTTTAGAAACCTGGTCTAATTTGAAGGAATTTTGGCTGTCTTTTTAAAAATGCCTGACAAGCCCAGACAGAATGTCACCGACTTGACAGCGACTTTGGAGGGAAATGCCAAATTTGGTTTACTTTTTAATGTTTTCATAAAGTGGCTTTTGGTCTTTTTAATTCATTCGACCTCCCCAGACCTAAAATGACACATATTTTGGATTGTATGAAGCGGCTGTTTTACTAAGGTAGCAGCAGTTGGATTTTTGGGTCTTTTTAATTCATTCGACATTCCTTTTCCTGAGTTCGCACTTCATCTTTGGGCAACAACTGTTAAGTCTTGCCTGTAGGCAGCGATTTCTGGGTGTAGGCAGCAATTTCTGACTGTAGCAAGGTTGATTTGTTTTCTCAACTCTGGGTCTGCAAATCTGGGGCAGCGTTTCTTCTGAAAATTTCAAAATAATTGAGATAAAAAAATAGGTAGGGTTTTGTGATTGTCTAATTAATAGTAATACTATAATGTGTTCATTGTTGATTGTGGTAGTTTTCTGAGCTTTTTGTACATCAATTAGTTACAAGTTACAACTTAAAGTTTGTGTACATCCATCTGTTACAGCTTGTATACATAAATGAGCATTTTTCATTTTATTTGTTGTGCAATCTTTGAAGATTTAATGAATGGTTGCAAGTTCTTTTGGCACCGGAAACCACCACTTCAAAATCAACAGATTCCCACTTTGGAAATATGTGGAAATGATTTGACTAGTGCTAAGTAGAGGAGGTTATGTGTGGATTTGCAGCCATTGAAAAGAGGAATTTAGTAGCTCTTACACTAGAGTGAAAACACATTTGCACTTTATTCCTTAAAAAAGTATTACATTTTGTACCAGGAAGCCAAGAGTAAATGGAGTGCTACCTAAAACCATCCTTCCAAATCACATTGTGAACAAATACATTCAAGAGCAAAAGCAAGCAGAGGAAGTTGTTGGGAGGGAAAATTCATCTCATCCGTCGGAAAATGGTAGGCCTTCAAAGAAAGGAAAAATATCATCTATGTATTCAATTACCACTCCCAATGAACCACCCACAAAGGGCAATCCATTCTTTCGTTGTCCTCTGTTAATGTTGTAGCTTTAGTCGAATTGATTTAACTATGAGATACATTGGTATTATTGCTAGTAATCATTCTGATTAGTAATTATTAGACCATCCATATATATATATATATATATATATATATATATATATATATATATATATAGTCTAATATGTACTAATCATATTTAATATAACGATGAATAGACATGTCCCATGAAGGAACATGTCTTTTCTTGTCTTAGTGACAATGTAAATGCAAGAGATTGCTGCCTTCAAAAAACACATAACATACACGCAGTGCTAATACATTTGCAATGATCCTTAACTCAATATGCTATTAGAGTAGGTTACTTCTCTACCTGTATACTTGATGCACCAAGATTGTTGATGTTGTAAAGGATATAATAGTAATATGTTGAAGACCGGAAATAAGTCGTCTGTACAAACACGATACTATTCTTGCAAATTACTATACGATGAACTCCATCAAGACAAATGCCACCGCCAAATATATCTATCTACATTTTATTCTCTCCCATTGCCTAGAAGCCATGACAAATTCTGTCTACAAACCATGTTAAAGGTCTTTCATTATGCAAACAACCACTCCATCTATTGACATTGTAGATTCTTGAGTCAGATAACTCTGCGAGGAAGTTTTAACTTCGTTGGCATAACCGATTATGCCTTAACATCACATCAAGATATAATTTTTTCCTTCGTTGACAATGATTAGACTTAGAGCGGTTGAAATGTGTTTGGTTGGATGATGCCAAATTTTCAGCCTGATGGCAACCCAAATTTTTTGTTGCCAAAGGCCGGTGGAATTATTTCTTCGAATTATCTTTGGTCTCATCTAGATGCCTTTTGCATACAAAACTCTCCTTTATGCCTTTCCAAAATACTTTCATATACCTTGAGTGAATGTTGATAGTAAGTTAGAAGCAATTTAAGACATCTTAAAGTGGAATCCATCCTCTAGCCATGGCCATGGACGCCACTTGCTTGGAGGGGATCATGAAAAATAATCTATATCAAATCCTTCCTCTTGCAGAGGAAAGAAATAAATATATGATGTCTTGGGAGTTGGACGAAGAGATTGAAGAAGAAAGTTCCCTCGCAGTAGATGATATTTTCATCCCTAATGAGGATATCTTGTTCCCTGAACAAATCCCAACTTTTGGTAAATATGTGCTCATGTTTGGCATGTAGAGAAAGGAGAGGTGGAATTAATTCAACTTTTGTTATCCTCTGGACGAGTGATAGGCGAGGGAAAGTATGATCATGCTACTTGGTTAGTTAGCAAATACAAGATTGTCTTGTCAGTTGGGGAATCCCACACAGAAGCTCGCCTATTACATCTTTGGAGCCCTGTAAGACAAAATCTAACTCGAAACATCTGGCATGCTAAATGGTATTGTTAAGTTTGTCAGGTTTCTAAATCCTTCCAAAATAAAATTGAAGGTTGGTCACCTGATTAAATGAATAAGTGGGCTCGATGAGATTGCCACGTGGAATCAGGGAGAACATATATGAGGATGAAAACAACATATATCAGCCCTATATTGTGTACAAAAATAAGGAAGTTTGTCTACAACTAGCGAATTACTTCATCAGTTTGAGAACAATATAAAAGAGTCATAAATAGTGTTGATTGCATAAATGAATTACAAATTTCAGAATCAAGGAATTCTATGCATAAAATCTAAACTGATATACCGAATATGATTATTCTAAGAGTGATACATCCTTGCAGCCACATGGTACCATTCCTATTGTTTGACAAATACTTATACGAAGAGTTTTTCTGATTAGAGAAACTTGTATCGAGCATATAAGTATTTATTATCCTTGAGTATTATATTAGTCTCTTAGTTTTTATTTCAATACATACTATAAGAGCTATTTGCCTTGATCTTTTCCTTTCTCTCCAGGGATGTTCTTTCAGGAAAACGAAGATTGATATTAGATTTAGAGGGAGTTTGACACTTCATCAGAGACAACATTGATGAGAAGCTCAGAAGATTGATATTCAAAGGGAGTCTGAAAACTGATGTGTGTGACTGCATGATTTTAATGGGCCTACCCCCTGTGTACATCATGAGGAAGTGACAACTTCCAAATGATTATCACTTGTAACTATAAAATTTATTGAAAGGTGACGATCTTTCAATAACTTAATCTTCCATTATGATGGACACCTTATGATGTCTAAGAAGATTATGAAAGATTATAACTTGCATGGTGGATTAAGTTCCTTAAGTAGACCATGGCCTTCTATTGTGATGGATATCTTATGATGTCTAAACAGATCATGATAGATGATAACATTCTATTGTGATGAACATCTTATGATGTCTGAGACAAATCATGATAGATTATATCTTGCATGGTGGATACGTTATCTATGGACATTCTTTTGAGTACTTGGTGAATATCATGTAACTTGATATTTTGAGGCCATTAGTCTTGATATCATGAGATGATATCTAAATGGTGGATATCTTCTCATCAAAAATATCCTTAAAACTTGTCATTCCTAATATTACATTGAGGTAATATCTATTCATGTGTTTATCCTCCCTAGCTAAGAGGGAGAGTTGGTTTTTTTTATTTTATTGGTAAACGATTTTAGAGCCTTTATATCATATCAAATAAATATGCAAAATTTTGTCCCCATTCATGTGCAGGCACTAGGGAAAAAGGAAACCCCCAATATTGCCCAGGATTATTTCAGTCCGAAAGAAAATTGGAATAGAATTGCCTTTGACTTTTCGTAAAGGTCTTGGAATGGCATCCTCTTCCTTACAAAACTCATAATACATTCGTTTTTCTTTCTTAATAACTTTATATCCAGCTGAGAGGGAGAGTTAATGTTGTAGCTTCGGTCGGATTGATTTAACCTTGAGATACATTGGTATGATTACTAGTTAATCATTCGAATTAGTAATCATTAGACAATTAATGTATGTATGTATATATATATATATACACACACATAATCTTATATAATTAAAAATTGTCCAATATGTCCTAATCATAAATAATAAATCAATGAATAGACATGTCTCTTCTAGTCTTAGCCACAATATAAATGCAAGAGATTATTGCCTTCGAAAAATACATTCTGTACAAGCAATGCTAATATATTTGCAATGATCTTTATAAATCAACATCCTCAAGGAGAGTACCACCAGAGTTGCCCCATGCAGAAATCCTAAAGTTGCTCAAGGATACAAGGCAGCCCTTCGAAGACTCTTTCCTGAGCACCTACAACCTGCAATGAAGTCTGAATTTATGAGTTTCACAAGCACTAATGGTTGTGGTCTTAAAGCTCTTGAAGACAAGAACAATGTTGATCATAAATGGTGGTGCTTACCTTGACAAATGTACTAACACTTGCAACCCATTGCCAGCAAAATTTTATCACAAGTTCTTTAATTTTACCATTCTAATTTCTAATTTCTTGTTGATAAATATTAAAAACTCCACTCTATATGTTACATCCCAAATTTTTGATCTTTTAGAATAATAATATAGCCATTGTAATGGTTAGTTAGGAACTCTTGGATATCATGATTTTGTGAAATAGAAGTTATGATTAACCGAATTGATTCATGCATAAATGACTTGTTAGTTGATTATTGTTATTTTGACTAAAAATGAATGCTTATATTTTTAGATAAAGGTTAGTGGTGGTTAGCCATTGTGACAGTTATCAATTATTGTGTTTTCGTGATATTTCAATTTAAATGGAGGAACATGTTATTATTGTGGAATATGCATTTTTTGTTGCAAGAGCAGACAAGGAGGGAAGCATTGCTAAACGGGATTCAAGAAATGGGGCACCAATTTAGTCCATCGTCAAACCATCAAGTATGGGCTCTAACTACCCGGATGAAGGATTTAACGGCTAGGCAACAGAGTATATCTTGGACAATTATGAGCTACTTGGTCAATTTTTATAACAAGAGAAATATTAAACATTTAATATCATGAGAAGAACTATTACCTCTCTTATTTTGAGACTGTGCGAGTGATCAACATTATAAACTTTACATATATATATAATGCCACCATGATACTATGATAATATTTATGAATTGCACTTACATGTATATATACATATAAGCATGTGTACCTAGAGAGAATATAATGATAAAAAGGAATTATACATACTCTCAAAACTACACACGCGTATAGATATATGTATATGTACGTGCAATTATAGGTAGAATCCAATAGCATGATGACATAACATATATATATATATATATATATATATATATATATATATATATATATATATTTATTTATTTATTTGTTTTAAACCATGAAAAAGTATAATCTTTATGTTTTATTATGACTCCAAATTGATGAGCATTTGCCACCTTATCGGTATCAACTTTTAAAATTTGAAATTATAAAGTTCTTGTAACCGATATTGAGCTCCTTGTAACCGAAAGCATGGGAGGCTTTATCTCTCTTCCCCGCGGCTAAAGGATCATTATCTTTTTCACTCCCTTCTTGTTATGCGGTTACTCTCTAAACCAAAGTATCATCTCTTTCTTTCCACTTGTATACTAGAGCATAGTACCATACTTGATCTGTAGCGTTGAGCTGTGCTGGTGGAAGCCATATTGCGTGGAGTTGTTGCCCCAAGAAATCATGTCATTGATTGAATTGTTTATTTTTCTCAGATCATGAAACATTTCACAAATCTATTCTTATTTTCATGCTATGTCTTTTTCAATGCAAACTTTTTATATATACTACTATCGGATGAAGGAGTATCATGATCACGAGCTTGGTTACATATCTGGGCCATAACCAAGGCTCAAAACGTAGTGAGAATTTTTTAGAAGCATTGGCCCTGCTCATTCTTTATTTATGACTAGTTCTTATCTATGCATATCGGGTGCATACCCATAGGGACTAAACTATTATAGTTCCCTTTAAATTGAATGCTTAGCCATTTTTTAATGCATAATATTTTATGTTGTATAAGGTCTGCTCCATCTTTTGGCTTGAAGTATTTTTCTGACTTATACACTAGTATTCACTATATACTAGTTGTGGTTATAATCAAAATGGTATTCACAAAAATCTGATTGATAAGAATCTCATAATTACCAGCATTCTCCTAGGATGCACCCAAGGCTAGCAAAGTGAACTGTAAATGGGTGAAGAGGAGAGGTATTCCTACAAGAAGAATAAACTATTACTCAGTGTCTTAATTACTTGAACATTTAAAGAAAGATTGTTGAGTCCAAGTTAGCTCATGAGTGTTCAAAATATATTTAATTGTCAAATTGAGCAGTGGTGATCGAGTTGTTCATTTGCCCACCTAAATCCTTGGCCAAGGTAGATTAGAGGCATGATTGCCACAGATGATCACTAGAGGTCAGGAGTGCTAGCTGACAAAAGGAAGGTTGATGGAAGAATTCCTCAACCTTGTTTGCTGCTTGGCCGACACTCTAACATTGGTATGCTTAGGATGGCAAAACTATGGTGTCCCAATCCTAACTCGGGGTAGGGAAGGTCTTTCTTGTAAGCAATTGTGTGGCGATATGTTAAGGTCCGTGGTTGGGAGGTTAAGCCTATTTCAATGCTTCTCCTCTTCACCAAATGTCGTGGCTTGCACAACACGTCAACAGTTATTTCAGTTCATGTATGAATTCTAAATCTTGTACGTACTTCTATATTACTTTGAAATGTATAGTTGTAAATTTGGTTATATTGATTTGTTTCTTTCAAATGTAATCGTAGAAGTCAGTTATGGAAGTTAATTTAGTTGTCTTTCATATTAAATGGATATCATCGTTACTTAAATTTTATTTTATAGCTTGTATAATAAATTCAGAAATAGTTCCATCTCTATATAATGTATTGTTTCTAAATTAATTCATGTCATTCCGATATGATATTCGGTTATAATTTAAGAATATGTTCTTTACTTTCACCAAAGTAAAAATGGTATGTTACACTATAATTTCAAATTTGTAAATCTTGATAGGTTGCTAGTTCATCATCATCTGAAAGGAATTGGAGCACATAATCCTTCATCCACTCAATAAAATGCAACCAACTAAACTCCAAGAAGGAAGATTACTTGGTCTTTGTGCATTCAAACTTGAGGCTTACAGCCCACAAAGAGAATACTTACAAAAAAGGGGAGGCAAAACATTGCGATGTTGAACCAGAGTCTGCAAAGTTGGAAGCCCATTTTGATGCACTTGCAATTGATGATGGTGATCATGAGATACTTAGCAATGTTGAAGCTGGTCCAAGGCTGCGGCTAAGAATATTTATGGTAGTGGCTGCTTCTAATTTGCAACTGCATAATGACGATGATTTCTTTAATGATAACTGATTCGAAATGTTGACATTACTGTTTTCAAAGTGAAACATTGACATGGTGTATTTTGACATTTTGTCATGTCATTCAAACTAAATCATTAATATATGTGGTGGTGTATTTTGCTAAGTTGTTTTAATATTAGCATAATGGTGTATGAACTTATTTGCTGCAGCAAATTTTCACATATATATAAATTTTATTTTCTAAAAAAAGTACATACAACCCTAAACAAACCCAAACCCAGCCTAAGAAACAATTTAGCCAATGTTGAACCAGAATCCAAACCAGCAACTTAGCTTATCTTGGATAAGTTACTGCAGAGAAGTTTCAAAATATCGTAGAGAATTTGGTAAAAAAATTGGCAATATTTCTCTATTTTATCGCAATAAATAGCAAACTTACCGCTCGCAAGTCCATTATAGGTAGGGATGGCCTAGAAAATATTTTTTTGATTGGGAAAATAGATTTGGAGAGGAGAGAAAGGGCAAAGAGGATAAAGAAGGTTCCATCATGATTGGAAAAACATATTTTTGTCTAGAAAAATAGATTTTAAGTTCCCGATATTTTCTCAAGAACTTTCTGACATATCTCCGATATTTCCTGCTATCATTTTTATTTGACCTCAGTATTAAGTTGCTGATAGCGATATCTTGAACTATGCCTCATACCTTTATGAAATAAGAAGCCCTTTGGAAATCCCTAGCCTTGACATGAAAGTAACTACTCATGCTCAAGACACCACTTCCACACATGCAATACATTGCCAGTGAAATGATAAATAATCAATATAGCAATGGATAAAAGCAGTAACAATCTACATGGCTTTACAAAACTACAGGAATCCAAAAGAAACCCAACAGAAGTGCATCAATCTGCTGATTTAACAATGTTCAAGTACTTGAAGAGAGTCAAATGCCCACTGTAAGCTGCTTAAAAAGAAAGAACAATTCCTCATGCTGCTAAGATGAAGCTCTCATATTGCACTTAGTACTGAAATTGCCATTGACTGTGGAGCAATGATAAGGCAAGAACAGACCTTTCAGTTGTCACCCAGAACAACTAAAATCAAATAGCTACCAAGAGATCAATTAATGCAATGAACTTCCAAAATGCTACATATGCTCTTGTCCTTGCCAAGCACTGGCAAGAAAACATAGGCGATCATATGGAACAAGTAACCGATGGTTGGCTGTTCAAAACATAGATGAAATAGTGCTACCCATCATGCCACCAACTGCCACACTGCACTCACATACCATAGCTTTTGAAAATATCCACCCCTATGTGATATTAAGGAAACGGTTCCAAGTCCTGGGAATATTTGCTAATATTTTGCTGTATTTCTGAATATCTGATTCTCTTGCTAACTGTTATTTAAATTACTATACTTCTCTACACATCCAGATGAGCATTTGTACACAACCAGAATTTTAGTACTTGTAATCTTTTCCTGGGATTTTGATATCTAAATATACTAGAGTTTACCATGAAATCTGTGAAGAGACCTAATATCAAGGCATTAGAACTTTTAGACACCATGTAAGGGAAAGTGTAACAAGAAAGGAATTGGTAACCTTGGACAAAAGTTATCTAATTAGAGTTACAGACTTCTAAGGATAGGTTGTCTGCAGTATATCAATGATAGTACACATTTTGGATGAGACTGTGTAGTGGGAACCTTGAATATTTCAGGCTTCACTTCTGGACCCATCATCAGGGACCTTTTTGATCCCTCTCCAACAGCAGTCTTGTGCACATCTAGAGGATTTAAATCCATAGTGTTTTCACTTGTTTCAAGCATTTCCCTTATGATGGGTCCATATATCATGCATGGAACATCAAATTATAAATCAATGAGGAGAATTACTCTCAATGAAGCAACCAATTTAGGACATAATGTCATTTAGTCTATAATTCACAAATATCTATGAACTAGCAGATTAAGTGGACGAATAAATATCTGAATGCCAGGATGAGGGTCTAACAATGAGCACAATAAACAATTTGCAGCACAACTGTGATTGCTTAAAAAGTTCAAACAATCCAAAAATCTGCAATTGAAAAGAAATTAGCCACACAATTTCAATTTCCACAATGTTTTTGTAATGTTCTATGGTTGTCAAAATAGAAAACAAATTGTCAAAAGCTTAATCAAGCAGACTTCTAAATGTGATAATCCAATCTTCTAACTTGGATTCATAGCATCATTGATGGAAGCACATGTATGAGAAACAGAGATATAAAATATGTAGCCACATTTCCCTGCAAATGCCATCCAGTTTCAAGTTTTACTCTTGGAGTTGCAAAAAATGATTCATCATCTTCTTTTCTTAGAAGATTTACATTACAAGCCTAATATCTCCTAAAAGTTACCTTGAATATCCATCATCAGAATTGCGAGGCCTCGCCCATGTAGAAGCTGGCCTTGATGTTCTCACAGAGTACGCTTGTTGAGAGTTAACAGATCGCACACTTGCAACGTCCATCCGACTGGAGTGGAAGGGACTAGAATGAGAACTAGTGCTTGGTTCATTCATACATGGATACTCATCTTTTGATAATTCACCTTTGCTCAGGCTTTCAAT
Organism: Cupressus sempervirens; assembly: GCA_028749045.1. Classification (NCBI taxonomy): domain Eukaryota; kingdom Viridiplantae; phylum Streptophyta; class Pinopsida; order Cupressales; family Cupressaceae; genus Cupressus; species Cupressus sempervirens. The sequence goes on from CM053789.1 coordinate 929,325,880, forward strand.
TAATTCCTGTGAATCAGCATGACATATTTGGAAGTATTAGAAAGATTTATATCTTAACATCTAGATAACTAGTGTTGATCAATATTGGAATAATTTTAGCGAAGGTTATGTCTTGTAACTTGCTTGCATCAAGATTTCAAAAAAGCATTCTAAGAGCTATGTAATTGTAATGTTTTAAAAATTTGTCAAATGTTACATGATAACCCTTCCACCCACCCTATACAAGTGTGTGTGTGTGTGTGTGTGTGTGTGTGTGTGCACGTGAAAGAGAGAGAGAGAGAGGGAGTTATCAGTGCAGATTTAGGTTTGGGTATTGTATAGATTTAAAAATAGGGGCTTGGATAGATCTAACTGTGTGTGTGTGTGTGTCCACGGCCTTAGAACAGGAATAAAGTTCAAAATACCACACAACACACGTATACTACACAAACTAACATAAAAATAAAAATTGAATAATAAAAATACTGCTTCAATGTCAATTAGTATAACTTGAAGATAATAGTAGATATGTAGCATTCAACTATTGGCACTTAACCAATTCAGGCACGTTTACTCACTTTCAAGTCTTCCAGAGGCTAATTGCTTAGTCAGGGAGAACTACAAACTGCTTGTAGAGGCATTTTCTCAGTCTTGCAGAGTAGTTGTTCTTGGGGTTGAACTCAGCCAGCCTTAGATGCTTCTAGAATCAACTTTTGACCTTTTGGGTGCTCTCCAAACTTCATGGAGCAGGCTAAATTAAGTAATAAAGATACTACTTCGATGTCAATTAGTAAAACTCAAACATAATGATAGATATGCAATGCTCAACTTTTGGCTAACAACAACAAAAAGAGACCACTTTGGGCTAGAAGGATGATTGAGGAAGCTGAGAATTATGTAGCACCCAAATGAACCTTTAGAGAAAGTAAGAGCCCAACACATTTACAAGTTATGTTGCCTTAATGAATAGAATCATTAACTCAAATCTACTAGTGTTACAGAAGCTCTCATGCATCGAGTATGAAAAATATGCTATGACAGAAGACTATCAATCAAAATTGAAAAATGATGTATTGGATATAGTACTTAATGTTTGGTAGCTTCAGTTGGATTAACCCATGAGACCAAATTGAAGATGTGTGTGTGTGTGTGTGTGAGAGAGAGAGAGAGAGATATGTGTGTATAGGGTTGAAATCATCAATTATTGTATTAATTAAATTACAATGATTAGACATATCCCATGTAGGGACATGTCTCTCCATGTCTCATCCACAATATAAGTGAAAATTGCTGCCCTTGGAAAACTTATACCAAGCATGGCAATGCAAATACATTTGTAGTGATCCGGAAAATCAACATGGTATCAGAGCAGGCTGCAAATGTAAGAAAATGGTTAAAGGCATGTTAGATAGTTACAGATTTCAGATATTAAAGTGGAAATTCAGATAATCATTGTTTCTATTTTAGATGGCTTGTTTGATATGGGAATGGAAGTGAATAATCGTTTATTGCACTTCCACTGATGTACATGTGTTGTGCAATTATTTATTGTTGTACCAAAAAAGCCTGAATACCTAGAGCATGGCGGGAAAAAGATTAAATGACAATTAAAAGGTGACATGGTAATGCCAATACCATAGTAGCAAGAATAGAGACCCAATACAGTAAGTATAAAAGCATGTGTTCATTTCATAAAATATTGATTCTATGTTCAATGTTTTATTAGATATTATAATCGAATATATATATATATATATATTTGTCAAAACAAAGGGGTATTTAATAAACACTCAAATTTGACAAAATGATTAGATATAAATTAGATATTTATTTTATCGATATTGGAATGATCTTATTATGCAGAATTAATTATTATCCTTGAGTATTATATTAGTCTCCCTCTTCTCCTATTATTTCAATACATTCTATAAGAGCTATTTTCCTTGATCTTTTCGTCTAAGTATGTTCTTGCAAGAAAAGGGAGATTGATATCAAATTCAGAGGGAGTCTAACACTTCTTCAATGGCAACTTTGGATGAGAAGCTCAGATGATGGATATTTAGAGGGAGTTTGAAAGTCGTGTGTGTGACCGTATGATGTTAATGGGCCTACCCCCTATGTACATCATGTGGAAGTGACGACTTCAAATCATTATCACTTGTATTTGCAAAAGTTATTGGAAGGTGATGATCTTAGAAGAACTTAAATCATGATATACATTTTATGTAAATGTTGAAATGGATCATGATGGATTTTATCTTGTAAATCAACAACTAAGTGTTAGATGTCATCGACTTGATAGTCTCTGAGTTGTTTGTATAGATATATGATAATTATTTGATGAATATCAGGTGTTGATATTCTGCAGACCATTACCTTATTAAGTACTTGGTGAATATCATGTGTTGATATTTTGTAGGCCATTACTCAGACTATTTGGTGAATATCATGTGTTCATATTCTAGAGGCCAATACTCATGACATCAAAATGGTGATCTTCTGATCGGAGATATCCTTAAAATTTGTCATTCCTAATATTACCAATAGTATAATATCTATCCTATGTATATCCTCCCTAGCTAAGAGGGAGTGTTAATGTTTGGTAGCTTCAGTTGGATAAACCCATGAGACCAAAGTGAAGATATGTGTGTGTGTGTGTGTGTGAGAGAGAGAGAGAGAGGGAGATATATTGTATATGTGGTTAAAATAATCAATTATTATATTAATTAAATAATAATGATTAGACATGTCCCATTAAATGACATGTCTCTCCATGTCTCATCTACAATATAAGTGAGAGATCACTTCTCTTGCAAAACATATGCCAAGCATGGCAATGCAAATACATTTGCAATGATCCAAAAAATGAACACCTAGACCTAAAGAGAAATCTATTGTCTCTTCCAAATGGCTTTTCAAAAAAAAAATGTTGTAGATGGTAGTATAGAGAAACACAAAGCATGTTTTGTTGCCAAAGGGTTCTCACAAAACGAAGGAATTGATTATGAAGAGACATTTGCACTTGTTGCTCAATATAATTTTGTTAGAGCAGTAATAGCTATTGCAGCAGCCAAAGGCTAGAAGATCCACTAATGGATGTGAAAACTGCATTCCTAAATGGGACCATTTAAGAAGTCTATTTAGAGAAACTTGAAGATTTTGTGATTCATAATGCAAATTCATATATATACAAATTGAAGAAAGCCCTCTATGGACTTATACAGGCTCCCCCTTTGTATGAAAGGATTGACAACTATCGTATGGCACTAGGGTTTTCCAAGAATGATGCAGATCCAAATCTCTATTTTAAGTAATTAAAGGTGATATGTTTATAAAAAGTTTATATATTGATGACCTACTAATTACAGAGGAAGATCAACTTATTGTTCAATGTGAGGACCTGGCCTCAAAATTCAATATGAAGGACTTGGGCATTATACATTACTTCCTTGGGCTGGAAGTCTAGTAGAAATCAGATGGTATAATTTTAAATCAAGATATACTATTGATATTTTGAAGAAATTTGGGATGATGAATTGTAGACCTATGTCTACACTCATGGAAACCAACTTACATAAATTAAAAGAAGCAACAAATGAGTCAAGATTTGGAGATCCTACTCTCTATAGATAGATAATTGGATCGTTGATGTACTTGGTTAAAACTATACTCAATATTCGTTATTGAGTGAATGTTTTAAGCCAGTTTATGTGCGAACCAAAAGAGATACACCTTGTTGTTGCGAAGCATATATTGAGATACTTTCAAGGTACTATTGGATATGGTTTTAAATATGGAAATGTTGACCTAGATCTACATGGATACTCTGATTCAGATTGGGCTAGAAGTGTATCTAATCAGAAAAGCACATCAGGATGTTGCTTTAATTTGAGATTGCCTATGATCTCTTGGATAAGTAGGAAACAGTCTTCACTGGCACAAAGCTCAATAGAAGTCAAATACATTGCAGCCTCTAGGAGTGAGAGAAGCAATATGGCTCCGGAAACTACTTGTGGGATTATTTGGTGAGCTCCTAAAGCCTACTATTATCCATTGTGACAATCAAAGTTGTAATAAGCTTTCAGTGAATCTAGTGTTCCATAATAAATCAAAACATATAGAGATTCCTTACCACTATGCGAGAGACACGGTAGAAAGGAATGTGATCCAATTAGAGTATAATAGTACAAGCAATCAAATAGAAGACATTCTCAACAAGCCTCTCTCCAAAGTGAAAGTTAAGAACTTCAGCAAGAAACTTGGTATGGTTGAAACATAAGTTATTGAGATTGAGTCTCAAATTGTATATATATATATATAAAAGATGTTTAATGTGTAAACTCCTTTCGGATAATGAACACTTGTATTTAACATTGTAAGGTGACAACTTTACAATGACTAATTCACTATCATGATGAATATTATGTGACTTGATATTTGTGGACATGTCATGATAGTATCTCTTGAACATTTTGATAGATATCATAAGACTTCATAACAGTTGAAGATCATTATGTTTTTCATGTGATAATCATTGTGGATAAGTATTTCTATGGATATGCCATGATTTTTTATGGTAGACATCATGAGACTTGATGTTAGTGCACATACCATAAGTTGGATATATAAGAAGAATATCATGTGACTTGATATTCTTGAGCATATTGTATACTCTGATATCAGGAGTTAGGTGATATCTCCTCTCACAATAGATGAGCCTATTTTGATATATACTTGGTTATGTTCCCTAGCTAAGAGGGTATATTGAAACAATAGCAGCTTTGGTCAGATATAATGATTGATTGTTTTGGGAAAACAATCATCACCCTTGTATCTAATTGAAACTCTATAAATATATGATCTTATGAAGATAGATAGTTATCTATATCAGATCGTAATAAATCCAAGTATATTGTAGATCTGCACTTGCAGATTCTACTACTAATTATTGTTATTTTTATGTTCCTCTTGCCCAAATCAAATTATGATCAAATGCATGAATAAATCAGATCAAAGTCTGATTATTCCTCATTGCAGATCAGTAACATGTCATTTGTATTGGTTAAATGCTAACTATTGCTAATCCCAATTAGGATCAGGCTTCGGTTTGGAAACAAATAGTTGCATTCGAAGAGACATGTCCATGAATGGACATGCCATTTCATCTCTCACATGTACTCAAACAGGTCACCCAAGAAGAGCATTGAGATCAATTAATGCTCTGCCCTTTGGAGTTCGGTTAATATACAAATCAGACTCAGAATTAATAATCAATATTCAGTATTTATCAATATTGAATTATTAATATTTGTGATATGAATATCAGGATTTAACTGTGTGATTTTGAGTCAAACTCGATGACCCATATTTCATAAGTAGTGATTCAACATGAATCCATCTCTCATGAGAATAAATGGAACACTTAGCACTCATTGGATCTAGGTGATGCTCATAGGGGTGAAGCACCGGGACTTCTCGGGAGGTCACCCATCCTAGTACTACTCCAGCCTGAGCGCGCTTAACTACGGAGTTTCCTCCTTAGTTAAACCCAAAGCTTGCAACCCCATTTGCAAAACCTTCACCAAGTGTTGTGCCTTATGAACCATTCATTAGAAAGCCCCTTAAGCTCATCAATTGATAAGTAGGAGATAATTTCCACAGCTAGTCAAATTGTGATATGAATATCAGGATTTAACTGTGTGATTTTGAGTCAAACTCGATGACCCATATTTCATGAGTAGTGATTCAACATGAATCCATCTCTCATGAGAATAAATGGAACACTTAGCACTCATTGGATCTAGGTGATGCTCACAGGGGTGAAGCACCGGGACTTCCCACGAGGTCACCCATCCCAGTACTACTCCAGCCTGAGCGCGCTTAACTACGGAGTTTCCTCCTTAGTTAAACCCAAAGCTTGCAACCCCATTTGCAAAACCTTCACCAAGTGTTGTGCCTTATGAACCATTCATTGATGAGCTTAAGGGGCTTTCTAATGAATGGTTCATAAGGCACAACACTTGGTGAAGGTTTTGCAAATGGGGTTGCAAGCTTTGGGTTTAACTAAGGAGGAAACTCCGTAGTTAAGCGCGCTCAGGCTGGAGTAGTACTGGGATGGGTGACCTCCCGGGAAGTCCCGGTGCTTCACCCCTGTGAGCATCACCTAGATCCAATGAGTGCTAAGTGTTCCATTTATTCTCATGAGAGATGGATTCATGTTGAATCACTACTCATGAAATATGGGTCATCGAGTTTGACTCAAAATCACACAGTTAAATCCTGATATTCATATCACAATTTGTCTAGTTGTGGAAATTATCTCCTACTTATCAATTATTAATATTTATCAATATTTTGTCCTAACTTGTTTCTAGACTTCTCCATCTGGGAAGAGTCTATCAAATGCTCACGTGTACCCATTAGCAACTTCTTCACCTCTACATGGTGCTAATCTCCTTGGCATAGAAAGTACTTTTTTGCTATGGTACCTTGGAGATAGGGCATATGCAAGGAGGTTTAATGAGGTGGGGTCATCTTTTCCCAACAATGATGAATGGTTGATTGCACCTTATTACATAAGGTTTCACATTTGATAGGGCCATTCTCATGTTTTTCTATTGTAATTTTTACTTTCTTTACCATTGTGTCCATGCCATCATAGACATCAAGGTGAATTATATCAGCAAATTGAAGCATAGTGTTGATAGGTTTGGCGAATTCCAATACATATTGCACACAAGTCCACCGTCATCTAAAACTAGTGTCCTAATCTTTTGGGCCCTATTTGAATGTGAAGCCTTTCATACACCCCATTAGTTGGAAATAAACATTTGCCCCAATGTCTCTTGCACCTTGAGAAGTTGTATCATAACAATAGTATGGGATGCAAATTGGGTCTCAACAACTAAGTTAATAATGATATGTCAATAAATATTAAGCAAATTTACATACCATTTGATAATTGAACATAACATAAAATAAATAAATTAAATTTTGTAACTACCTTCAACAGCTCCAATTTTGAGAAATTTCCGAATATTAATTATGACATTTGATGGTTTGTTACAAACATAAAAATCTCCTTCCCCTCTTTGTATGTTATTTTCACCCACTCTATTTGATTGCCAATTTGTTGGATCAACAAGATGAGAGACTATATGGTGCATGGAGAAAACATATGCTCATATCGGCTCTCAACCAAAGCACTTGCACCCCTACAATTTTTGCATTTTTTTTTATTAAATGGACCACATTCCCACTATCCATCATCTCTATGGACTTGATTAGAATTTTGGAAATGAATCATGCATCTTTCCCTTCCCCTTTACAATCAACCGCCTTTAAAAATCTTTGAGAGGCACTAATAATAACATTAATCAATGGATGGTTTATGACATCTTTTCATCCATTGGAAAAAATAGAAACACCTAAATCAATCCAATCTCTAATTGGTCGAAGGGAGGTCTCTACAACATTCTTTTTGCAATAAGGTGGTATGCACCTTTCCATACCTAGGACTTGTGAAACCAGCTGGTTCACTATTGATTGTCATAACCATTTCCTTCCAAATGGTGATCTCACCAAGTTGTTTTAAATGCCTTGTTCAATTTACCTCTTTTGTGGGTTGTAATTTGTGCTTCTTCATCTTCCACTTCTGATACAGGCAAGAATGGATGTTTAAAGGTTGTGACTGATGCAATGGGTAATTGCATTTTTTCTTTCTAGATCCACCAACATAAAAAGTTTTCTTTGATCTTTGAACCAATCTATCAGTCTCTTCTTGTTCTTTTGCAAATTCTACTATTTATGCAAGAGACATCCCCTTCTTGTCCTTAGCCTTTGCACATTCCCATCCCTTGACCAGTAGGGCCCATAAAATGAACTTTAACTTGAGAATAAGAGCTATTTTTTGGTTTTTCATCACAATAATGAGACTTCCAAATATATGCCCCAACTTGCAACCTTTAAAATTCTTATGGTATGTCTCCATAAAGGAGATGCTACAACAATTTTGAATTTGTTAGTTCCTTTCCCACACACTGAACTTTCACTAACAATCATTCTTGCAATCTAATTTCTTGCTATTAATTGAACCTGGTTACTATGTAACATACTGTTTATTTATTTTCCTTAAAAAATAATTAAGAAATACAAGCATACAAGTGCAAGAAAAAAATGCAAAACATTAGAAAAAAAGAGCTAAAACTTGTTTCTTTATTTATTTACAAATTTCATGTTTTTTAAATATCATTCCGAACTTAACAAAATTTGTCAAAATCTTTAAAAGAAATCAAGAGACACAAGAATAGGTACAAATGTCATCTTCAACACTTAGATCTCCTTTGTGGAAGCTATCTGGCACCCCATGAACAATCCTCTTCGAAAATAATCACTTGCCCTTTCAAGTGCCAAAATGGAGACCAAATGAGAGCGGACCAAAATAGCAACCAAAATGATATATTAAACAATAAATGGCCTCTTTTAGTGTCATTTTAGGTTTAGTGGAAAAAGTTGAATAAAAACTCTTATTAGCACATGTTTTAAGTGAAAATTTTCATTTTTAAAAAGTTATTGCAATTTTCTTTTCTTCTGGGCACCTGAGTGCTTCAAGATGCGCACAGACACACAAAGGGAGCACTTCTACTCCCTATGGGTGTACCTAGATGCATATCTCTAAGTATCAGAGCACACCCACAGGTAGCAAAAGCACTTCCCATAAGCACCCATGTACAACACCCACCAGAATCTATGCAAGCATGCACTAACATTTGAATCCAAGCCCCTGGACAAGCATGCCCAGTAACTAAATTTGTTTATTTGCATTTCACAAGCATATGAATATTGTACCATTTATGCATTTATTTAAAAAACTTCTCTATATCTTTCAAGGGTGTGATTCTACCAAAAAGAGAGTTATATTTTGAATTCTACACTTATAGTAATAAATTATTAAATTAAATGTTTCTTTTTCATTTTACAATGTCATGATTTGCACTTTGCACCCAGATGGAAACAAGAAGTGCAAGCCAAGGTGTTGGTAGAAAGGGTCATGAACTGGAAGCTTTACATACAGGGACATAACAAAGGAGTTGTCATATGCAACAATTCCACCTTGTATTGATTGTTAGTCAAAACATGGAATTTAATTTGAGCATTAAGCCAAATCATTTACAAAGAGATGCATGCGGACCTTTCTAATGAACCCAACTAGCTCACACTACTGTAATGCTGGATAATATTGTTTTTGTTTTGAAATGTCTTGCAATCTCGTGGTGTTTACAAATTATATTTTTATTTATTTTTTTCACAATATGAAATGCTGAAACTGTTTACCGTACTGGGGTAAAGAAATTAATGCGTATAGACAATAGATGAGAACAGCAGAACTTCTTCCTTTATTCGCATATGCCAAAACATTACATCATGCTTCTAATGATTTACAATGACCCAAGAGGGTGTATAAATACTTTCCGAAGGACCTTCCCGAAGGGGTCTGTCGGCTACATGACAATTACCAAAGGGCCTGTCGACTACATAACAAGAAACTTCCCGAAGGGACCCGTCGGCTACATAATATCTGCCTACGACATCATCCCCCCCAAAAGAAAAAGTTGTCTCCGGAGGACAATTACAAAATATCCAAGACAATTAACAAACAAAATTCATTAACTAAGTACAACAAGATAAATCTACTTCTATCACATCACTTTCATATTTGTCTCGTGCTTGCACCAAACTGGTCTCCGAACCATGTTGCATCTGTAGCCTCTACTAACACAATACTATCTCCTTAAGCTGACCTTGATAGCCACTTGTGCCGCTCTCTTTGCTTCCAACTTTGGGTACCCTAAGCCAAGTGTCGTTGTACTACCTCCAACTGGATGATCAGCTCCTCTCGAGCTCTCTATGCATCCACCAAGGCAGCCTCACATTCAACACCTACTCCAAGTGCCTCTAGTACACAGACACTCCATGCTTGCAGCAGCTCTAGGTCTCATCAACTGGTCATACTTCCCACGACTAATAATCTACAATGACTGGGGGTCGCGGGGTCCTGGGGCACTCCAAAACCCACACAAAATTGCATCGAACACACTACTTTTTGTGATTTTCTGCTGATCCCACACTGTTTTTGGCGACCGCTGATGTTTTCCCTTCCCTTAGGCATCGTCTGTTATGCATTCTAAAGTGTTTCAATCTGTCGTCATTTTTTTTATTTTATTTTTAAGAAAACCTCCTGCCACCCTTCTTCTGTATCTTGTGTCAAGGGAAAATTATCACAGTAAACTTCCTTCCAGTCAAAGAATTCCAAGACGATTTCTAGACAGATGAAATGCAAAGGAACCTGGCACTTGTCGTGCAGTGACTTTCAGTAGAAATTCATACGGTGCTTGAAAAGGAGTTGTACGATGCTTAAATAAATAAGCTGTATAATGTCTTCCTTAGCTAAGACCGTACGGACAATATAAAATTTTGGAAGACAGATCCATACGGTGCCTTAAAAAATCTATCCTTCATAATCCGTACATGTTCAAGTATATAACTAAAACTTCAAAATTCGTACACCAAGTTTTGTTCTAAAAATCCGTACGCCAAGTCTTATTCATGAAATCCATACGGCAAGTCCACCGTATGGTGTCCTTTAGGACACCCTCAATCACCGTACGACAACCTGTATTCTTCAATTTCATACGGCAACAATATGCCCTTAGTGCATATAATGAGAACCTTAAAATCCGTATGCCATACTTTGTCTAGGAAATCCGTATGGTAATTTGCAAGTTACAGTCTTCCAAAATCCGTACGCTGGCCTTGAAATCCGTACACCAAGATCTATGCTAGAAATTCGTATGGGAACTTCTATTCAACAAATCCGTATGGTGACAAATTCAAAGCAAATTTGTACGGTGGCAACAAGTAGTGTCCTCCAAGATCTGTACAGTGGAAACAGTACCAAATCCATATGCCAATTCTATATGCAGAATCATGGTAAAGCCGTACACCAAATATGCAAAAGTCATACACCTGAATGGGGAATTTGTACATCCATTGAGATTTAATCTGCAACCTTCCAAATACTTCCAAATTCGTACGGGGTGTTCTATGTATAAATTGTATGTTTCCTTTGTAATTAACATACGGTGCCCTTCAGAAAACTTTTTTTTTTTTTATAATTTAAATTTATGTCCTTACTGATCTTACATATGTACAATATTTACATATATACAGTACTTACAGTCGTTCTTTTCTCAGTTGTTCGTCCACGAGGTGCATTATTTCTTTCATGGTAGACATTCACCTTCGACCTATGCACTGTGTCGGCCACTTCCTTTTCATCTAGCATCCATAATTTTACTGCTCCATTATCACCCACTATCTGAATCTGATACGGCACACTGATCCATTTCACTTGAAACTTGCCTGGTTTGATCTCGTTCCGTCCATCACGCTTGAACTTCTCTTGCCATCTCTTCCGCTTGTTTTGTGTAACTTCCGTGGCCCATTGTGCCTGCAATCGTCGCTCATCTAGTTTATATAAGGTACACGATCTCTTCCTTTGGTTTTCCATATCGCCTAGTTTGTTCCTGAAGCTTGGTACCATGGACTTCGTCGGCTACCCCTTCTTGCTGTCAATAACACCTCCACTCCATACTGCTGCAACTTTTATTAAACCCTTCTTTGTTTCCTATGCAGACCGTATGATGTGTTTTCCTTGCTGCCGGCACCTTTCTGCTATATCTATGGTTCGACGTAACATTTCCTTTCTGCGCGGTCGTACGGTGGAATCTTTCCTCCTTCTGGGTTCATACTGTGTGTTTTTCCCCTCAGCTTCAACCGTAACCGCCTTTTCTTCTTCCGCTTCTTTGTATTCCTTCGGACATTCATTTCCTTCTTCTTTCTTACCTTTGTCGACCTTTAACATATTACAGCTCGGAAAGAGCTCGTAATTCTCCATCTGCCAATGAAAAAGGCCATTTAATGAATCTAGATCATCCTCGCTCAACCCTCCTTCCAGTCTCAATGCTCCCTCTTTATTAGGTTCCATTCTCTTCTTCCCCTCGTCACCATTATCGCTTTCACCTTCTGAGTCTTACGATGCTGCCTCCTCACCTACCATTTGTGTGTGTAGGTCAATTATGAATCTTCTGCCTCTACGCTCCATTGAGAGAGTATTCTTCTTCCAGTCGTGCTTAACCTTTGCTTGCACTAGCCATCCACGGCCCAGAATAGAGTCGTACCCTCTCCTCTTCAGCAGAATGACGACGAAGTCAAGCAGGAACGATTGTGTTCCAATTGTCACTAGTTGTACTGTGAGGACTCCCAATGGCTTGATTCCATGTTGATCGACCGTTAGCAGTTGGAATGTAGGTGGCCACAATGTTGGCTGCCCCAACTTTTTCTACGTGTCCTCTGGTAACACATTGACACCGGACCCTCCGTCTACAATCATTTCTATCAACAGTCCCAAGAATTCCCATTTCGACGACTACCAAATGGCGTCCAGATGAGAGGGCTAACAGCATCGTGTCTTCCGCACTTGCGCCACTTTGTTCCTTCCTTCCCTGTTCTGTTGTTTGTGGAGCTATATTCATGAGTGTTGTACGGAGTTGAGGCATAGTGAGCAACAGATCATTTATCCTGACTGGTACCTTGGTTTGTAATATTTGCCGTACGATGTTCTGTTCTGCGCAGTTTCGTGCGGAGGTACTAGTCATGTCCTTTAGGTGGGCCTTCTCTGCCTACGTTGCTTTCTGAATCTTTGCCCGTGCTTTCTCCAATCTCTTCTTTTCTTCCATCGGGTCGAGGTATAGTTTCACCTGCTTCCGAGCGATGGCCAGAACCTCTTCTTCACCATTGTGCACTCTCAAGCAAAGTGGCCCCACAAATTACATACGTAGCATTGGACTATCGGCCGGTCGTTCACATTGTACCGAATTTGACTCCTCTCGCCATTATTGGTGTTGCCGCTGCTGCTATTGTTTTCACCGCGCCAATTATTTCTATAACCTCTCGACGTGGCACCCTCCGTACTGGTGTTCCCACTTCCTCCTGATGTGGACACCTCCTATGTTAGGAACACTTGCTGCAGTGCTCTTGTTTTCAGGTTGAAAGGGCATTCCTCTATCGAATGTCCCATGCTCTGGCAAATCTCACAAAATTGGTCTTTTGGGCAAGATCCCTTCGCATGGCCTTCCTTCTTGCACTCCATGCACCATAGCTCATTGCCCTTAGTCTCCTTATGCATGTTCTTGAACTCCTTCATCATCCGAATCATGTCCTTTTGTAGGGCGCAAACCTTCTTGCTACTACTTTCATCATCGCTGCTATCTTCTCCGGAAGGTGTGTCGTCATCTGAATCGGATGAACTATTCTTCTTCTTTTTGGTCTTCTGTTCATTTTCTAAGTTCATTGCCCGATAGTACGATTCAGTGTATGCCGATGGTGGCACAATCTTCATCTTCTTTCGCAACTTCAGGTGAAGGCCTTCAATGAACCATCTTTTCTGCAACCCACCAACCGGCTTATTCTCCATTTTATTGATCAAGTCCTTCAGCTTCCTGGCGTAGACTCGGACTGTTTCATGCTTCCCCTATTTTGTGTTGTATATCTCTGCTACGATTTCGTTGTCGTCATAGAGCAGTTGAAACTCTGCAGTAAACTCCTTCTTAAGATTGTCACAAGTGGTTAAGTTCTGGGGATTTGCATTGGCAAAACAATCAATTGCAACACCCCATAGGGTAGCCGGAAATTGCCGGCCCCATCGTTTGTATCTGTTATGCTATTCGCCCTCCAAATTGTTTCGCATGTTTTACAATGACGGATGGGATCGACTGCTCCATCGCCATCGAATTTTGGCAACATTTCCTTTGGTCCTGCCATTACTATTTGAAATTGCAGGTTTTGTTTTGCACTCCTGCGCTGTTCTAAATACCTACGTTGTTCTGCACACCTGCGTTGTTCACACCCGCGCTGGTTTTGATAGTCGCACTATTTGGTGAAGAAGGGTTTTTGTCAACTGAAGTTGTCTGTGCTGGAAGTATATCTTGGAAGAAGAGTTCACTCCATGCTCGTGCTCCCTCGGCACTCCGAACCGTGCAAGTCAATCCCCTTCCATTTGGATTCTCTTCCCTCAGCGTATGCAGGTTCAGAAACTCCTCCCTTGCTTCTTCCACCAAATCGAGCCGCTGTCGAGTCTCTTCCAACAAGTTTTCAGTGCTTGTGTGTCCGTTGGTAACTTGTTGAAACCTTCGTCTGTGTTCAGCTTGTTGTGCCAAAATTAAGTTTTCCTACGCGATGCGTATTTCGTCCTTTTCCTTTAGCTTATTCTTATTCTTGTTCAACTGATTCGACATTAATCTTCATTCGTCTGCCTGCGTACCAAGTCCATCGAGCAGCATGGGCAACTGAGCAAGAAGCACTGTTGAGGGATAATCAAGTGGCTGTGCAAGATAAGGAAGCAGCAGGGCTGGATAAGGATGCAGGAGAACAGGAGTTGCAGTTAGCCAAGACACAGGCTATGGATGCGGTGCTTCTTCTGAAGGAGGCCATAGAGGTTAATTCACAGATTCAGAAGGATTTGTGAATCCAGACAGATCAGGTGTATGAGTTGTGTCGCCAGCAGCACTCTTCAGGGGCACCATCTCCTCTCTAGTATTTTTTTGTTTTGTTGTATACGGGTTGTCTCCTATTTCGTTAGTCATCAGGAGACAACTTTTCTTTTTGGGGGGGATGATATCGTCAGTAGATTTTGCATTGTGTAGCCGAATTTGTTATGTCGTCGGAGATTTTGTATTTTGTAGCCGACGTCGTCAATAAATAGTTTGTAGCGGACATATTGTATGTAGGCGAAGAGCCCCTTCGGGAAGGTTCGACGTGAAGTATTTATACCCCGTCTGTAATCATTGTAAATCATCTTATCTTATGAAGCATAATGTAATGTTCTGACATATGTGAATAAAGGAGTACTGTTGTTGTTGTTCTTATCTATTGCCTGTATGCATTAATCAATTAACCTATGCGGTAAACAGAAATAATCCAGAATGAATTGCAAAATAACAACTCATAACCACTATGCAAACCACAATAACTATATGATAAGATAAGATAATGATATTAACGTCCAACAAAAGACCACGAAGGGTCTATGGGACTGAGAACTACAACCAAGAAGCTGGAAACAACAAGAGCACCAAACAGTGTCAAGGAAAAGTGAAACAAGAAACAAGAGAAGAGAGAGAGGCCAAGGCAAAGACTAGGAGTCTTTCCTTCGCAAAAAAGAAATCAGCCACAGAAGGATAAGACTGTGAGTAGATAGGAGCCTTGAACTGTCACAGTGAGCTCGTGGAAGAGTGTCACTGACGCAAATAACTGCTGTAGGGCCTGACAGATCTAGAATGGCCAGTAGAACTAGAAGAACTAGACAACCTTTTCACACCTTGTAAAGGAGATAAGGGTGTGAAGAAGGCAGTAATAAGCTGATCAAAGGTATGTTGGTGAGGAAGTAGAGACTGTAGAGTATTAGCACGGAGCAAACCAACCTCATGAAGATAAAGAGCAAGACATCGCTGGTCACAATAACAGAAAAAGGCTAAAGAGAACAGTAGTCACGGAACAAACAATGAAATCTCAATGCTGCAATTTATTATTTAATGCTCAAGGACTTTACAAATGAAAGAACTTGCATGCCAATGTGAGAAATCGAATATGCAGCAAAGTGACTATTGATGAACATGAACAAGTCACCCGGTAGCAAGGTTAAGAAACGCCCAAATAACAAAAATCAATGCCACCTTAAACAGAGAAAATAGATGCCCAAAATTCAGGTAAAATGGCATCCAACTTCAGATATGTGAAATGCCAAATTTGCAGCCCTTCAAGTCATAGTAAGAACAATATAAAAGGCACCCAAAATCAGATTGTATAAATCAACTCAATTCAATATATTTCAGCACTGAATTGAATCTAGAACTCGGATTTAGAAAAAAGAATTCAATTTCTTTACAACAGTGGCAATTGATGAACAATTCAAGAGGAATCAGTCCTCCAAAAATTCAGGAAACTCAAACTCACACCAAGAAATATATCAAAAGAAATAATCAAGAATGAATTCCCTTCTCACAAAGCATTTGAAAGATCCCTAATGGATCTCTTCTGCTGATCTGCTGTAATTTTATATTTTTAAATTTGTTTTCCCTGTTTATTAAAATTTTCTTGCAAAACTAGACAGAAGTTGCAGAAGGGTTTGATTGTTTTATATTTTTTATGATTTTTCATTAAGTAATAACAAAAGTACAATAACATGAACCAGTTCTGAAAATGTATTCCAAATACATTTAAAGCAAAGTCGTTTCAAGTAGATTTTTTTGAATATACGCCTAATATGTAATCGGATGAAGATTTACAATAATATCTAGATGATTACAACCAAGAATAAAGACAACCTTAAGGCATGAAGGTGAAATATGAGCCCAGAAGGAAGCTACAGCCAGAATCCAACTATCAAATGCTACACGTGGGAAAGAATATGGCTGCCAAGCGCGATCATACAGCTGCAAAGTACCCACACGTGAGTAAAATGCCCAAACCCCAGCTAAAACTCTGACTCAGTACTGCATTCCCCAGATGAAACAATGCACAATCTCCAAGATGCTTCTGACTGCAAAAATCCAAACCACTATTTTGGGGGCTACGTCCCAAATAGGCAAAGCAAGTGGGGTTGGCGTCCCAAATGCTGAAACCTCAATCAGAGCCCAAAACACAAATACAAGATGTAATATATCAATAATGCCTTCGAACTTTGTCTTTACCTCCTTATAACCCATCAAACTTAGCTCAAACCCTAAAAGTGTCTCCATGTGGCGTTGGGTTATAAAATAATATATTTCTCATTTTTAAAGTGGTCAAATATACAAAAAATGACCTTTTCCCCAATAGAAAGAAATCCATTCACCGAAATGCTTTGAGTCAAAAGAGAAATATTCAAAAAAGTTCAAGACCTTTCCAACGAGCTATTACACCAAAGGATAAGAAATCCAGATGAGGCCAAAAACCCCTTATCACTCCAAAATGGCTATAACTTAGCCTTATTTAAATATTAAACGCTAACTTAGGAAATATTAAAAATATAACCCAAGTAGCTACAAAATGCCCCAAAGACACCACAAACCATGAAATCATCTTGTCACCTATCTGTGACTGAAGTCAGAAATTAAGGATCCACTGGCAATCCCATCCCTAAAATCTAGGGATACTTCTGAAACTTAGGAAACAAACCCTATTCTTCTGAAACTGAACTCAAGGAATCATCTCATGGAGAACCAACCCTGGGCCTAATCATCCCTCCTAAAAAATAGGAACAACCCCCTAATTTTTAGGAACTGCCTCCTAAAAACAAGGAACGTCTCCAAATTGAACAACAATTGCCAGAACACCAAATCCACAACACTATATAACCATACTGGGCCTCTATCCAACCCTGTCAGCCTACAAGACTCCATAATAAGCTAACTCACAAGTCTCTACTAAACGGAGTTAATGAGCGGACATGACAGTCCTCCCCTCTCAAAGATGCTTGCCCACAAGCAACTGTAATGCTAGATGCTATAAAATGCTCTCACCCTCCCAAGTGGCATCCTCTATGGGAAGATCTCTCTATCGTACCAGATACTCTCGAATTACCCTACTTCTCAATTGCCATTCCCTTACTTCCAGAATCTCATTAGGAACCAAAATCAATTTACCTTCCTCATCCATGGGAGGTAAATCAGGTGAAACTGTAATATGCTGTCTAAGTGCCTTTTTTAGGCAAGATACATGGAATACATTATGAATTCTACTACCATGTGGTAACTCAACCTCATATGCAACCTCCCCCACTCGCCTGATGACCCGATATGGACCATAAAAATATGTTTGGAGCTTTTCAGCTGCCCCCCTTTTTAGGGTGCTTTGTCGATATGGTTGTAAGCGCAAAAAGACCATATCATCCACCTCAAATTTTCTTTCAATCCTGTACCTATCAGCATATATCTTTTTCTGATTCTGAGCCTGCTGTAAATTCTCCTTGAGAAATCTCATGATATCTTGGTTCTCCTGTAACCAATCCTAAGCCATGGGTACTCTACTATCACTAAGTGCCAAATCAATGAAAGATAATGCCTCGTATCCATAGAGAGCTCTGAAAGGCGTCATGCCAATGGACATATGGTGTGTGGTATTATAACAATACTCGCCCAAATACAACCAACGTACCCATGCTTTTTGCTGCCCTAACACATAGTTACGCAAATATCCCTCAACCCACTTGTTGACTATTTCGGTCTGTCGATCAGTTTGAGGATGGTAATTAGTACTAGGTGTCAACACAGTGCTTGTTAGCCTGAAAAGCTCCTACCCAAAGGAACTCATGAACCTCTCACTCACAATGATCTTAGGAAGACCATGGAGTCTAAACACCTCTCTGAAAAATAACTCAGCCACCTGTGATGCTGTAAAATTTAATGCAATGGGAAAAAAGTGGGCATACTTGGTTAGCCTATCCACAACAACATAAATACAATCTTTCCCTGAACCCGAGGAAGACCTGTAATGAAATCCATAGAGATCCCTGTCCACTTCTGTTCTGGTATAGGTAAGGGCTGCAATAAACTTGCTGGGTAGGTATGCTCCAACTTGTTTTGCTGATAAGTCATACAGCCAGGGACATGGCATAAAACATCATCTTTGAGACCCTTCCAAGAGAATCTCTCACGAACCTCTCTGTAAGTCTTGCCATATCCTGGATGTCCTGCTTAGGAGTGTCATGGAGAGCATGCAAAATTTGTTCCTTCAACTGAGAACCCGAAACAAGATAAACACTGCCCTTGTAGTAGATAATATCATCTACCACGCTATATCTGTCATCCACTATCAAACCCTCCATGATCTCACAAGCATATTGATTCTTGAAGTACTCAACTAAAAGTTGAGACTTCCAATCTGCTGAAATCTCACTCAATGAACATAGGGCAGCCAATGAAGGTTTCTGAGAGAGTGCATCAGCCACAGTATTATTCTTTCCCTTTATGAATTCGATATCGAAGTCATAAGCCTGAATTTTGCTAACCCATTTTTGTTGTCGATCATTGAGCTCTCTTTGATTTAGGAAATATTTCAGACTGTTATGATCAGTTCTTACCAAAAATTTACTGCCAACAAGATACTGTCTAATCTTGGCTAACGCATGCATAATAGCCAACATTTCCTTATCATGGGTAGAGTACAACCTTTCATTGTTTTGCAACTTCCTGCTCTCATAGGCAATAGGGTGTCTATTTTGCATCAACATTGCTCCTATACCCAAGCCTGAAGCATCACACTCTAGGACAAATGGCTGTGAGAAATTAGGTAGTGCCAAAACGGGACAAGTACTCATAACCTCCTTGAGTCTATCAAAGACCCCCTATGCTAGTTCTGTCCATCTGAACACCCCTTTCTTTGTGAGATCTGTCAAAGGTGCTGCCAACTGAGAGAAACCTTTCACAAATCTTCTATAATAAGCACACAAACCAAGGAATCCACGTAACTTAGTAATGTTCTAAGGGTTGGGCCAATTCTGAATCGCCTAAATCTTCTCCTCATGCACTTTCACCTCATCAACACTGGTCACATGACCCAAATATAATACCTCCCTCAATCCAAACTCACATTTGGATAGCTTAGCAAATAGAGACTAACTCTCCATAATGCTAAGTACCTCCTCAACATGTCTAATATGATCCTCCCAAGTATGACTATAAATCAATATGTCGTCAAAAAATACTAGAACCGACTTCCACAACTGTTTGTTGAAGATATGGTTCATACATGACTAGAAAGTAGTTGGTGCATTGGTAAGGCCAAAGGGCACTACCAAAAACTCGTAGTGTCTATAGTGACAACGAAAGACAGTCTTGTGCACATCCTTTGCTCGTACACGTATCTGATGGTAGGTTGAGCGAAGATCAATCTTAGAGAAGTAAATAGCTCCATGAAGCTAATCCAACAACTCATTAATGTGTGGAATAGGATATCTGTTCTTGATAGTTCTTTTGTTCAACGCCCTATAATCTATACACATCCATAGAGTCCCATCCTTCTTCTTAACAAGCACTACAAAGGAAGCAAAGGGGCTAGAACTTGGCTGAATGAAACCCATATCCAACAATTCATGAATAGTCTTCTCAATTTCATCCTTATAGGCCCTAAGATGACGATATGGTGTAGTCATTACTGGTTTTGTTCCATTCTCTAACTCTATACCATGCTCAGAACCTCTATCTGGAGGCACTCCAGGAGGGATGTCACCAAAAACTCTCCCATGACGATCCATCACTGACTACATGTCAACATGAAACACACGATCATCCTGAGGTGTGGGTGTTTTGGACTTGACCAAACAATGCGTAGCCCAAAGCACATCATTATGTCTAAGGATAGTCTCCATCCTACAAGAAGTCACCTCTCTAGGTCCACCATCTGAAGCTACCCTCAAAATAACCTTCTTCCCCTCAGAAAGGAACTCTAACTGCATACGATGGTGATCAATAATGTAACGTCCAATACCCTATAACCACTACATGCCCAAAACCACATCATAATCTTCTATAGGAAGCACATAAAAATCATTGGTCAGAGTATATTCCCCAATCTGAATACTAAGCTTTGGAATCCATTTGGTGCAACCCAAAACTGCAGCATCTGCCACCTTCACTCTGAAACCACCAAACTCCTCACACTGTAACACACTCCTCTCAACCAACTTCTGATCAATAAAGTTATGCATAGCACCTGTGTCTACCAAGCTTGTGACTCGCTTGCCCTTTAGTGTACCTCTCAACCGGAAGGCATGAAACTTTGGATAGCTGGAGAGAGTAGCCATAGCTACTTTGGCTGACACCGTGGGCTCAGGGGTATCTAACTCCAACTATGTCTGTACTTGCTCAACATCCTCTGTACTGTCCTCAATATCAGCGTCTAGCACATCCTCATCTCCCAACCCAAAAGTCACCTCAATCAAATGAACCTTTCCTTTACCCATGCATCGATGCCTGGGCTCCCAAGGTTCTTTACATGAGAAGCATAGTTTCTTCCTCAAATCATTCTATGTCTCTGGGTCCATCCTAGGAGGTCTAGCTGACTGACCATCCCTAAACTGTGAGGTGTTGGCCCTCTGTAGAGGCCGTGAATCTCTAAATGGCTTTTTATCCGATGGATAAGTAGGAGCGGTGTCCAGTCTCAATGTCACAAAAATAGCATCCTTAAGAGTGGCCGGCTGGAAAGCACGAACCAATCCCTTAAGCCTGTTCTGCAATCCTTGAATGAATAGCATCACACTCCACTTCTGGGGCATATCAAGTACCATAACCGCAATACGCTGGAAGTCATTAATATAAGCTTCTGCATAACCAGTTTGTCTCAAATGAGCCAACTCTCTATAGTAAAGTTCTTTATCCTTACGGCCAAACTATGTAATGAGTCACTCAGTGAACTCAGCATAGGAATGTACTAAGGCGTGATCCTGGGTAACCAATTCATGGTGCCACCAATCATAGGCAATCCCCTCTAGATGCAACACAGCAAACTGAATAGCCTCAGGCTCAGGCATGGGCCGTAATGAAAGATATATATCCAGCTTGTGAACCCAAGCTCGTGCACTTGTATCTCCTGAGCCATTATATGTAGCCAATGTGATCTTCCCAGTAGCTCTATTGAGGTCATAGTTCTGCTTTTGTTGTGGTGGTCTATAACCACGATCTCCCCTAAACCTAGATGTATCTCTAAACTGTGCACAATATTGGGGAAGAGGGAAGACAGCCCTAACCTCAGGGGGTAGAGCTCTCCACTCGGTTGTGGCCGCCAAAACTGACTCCTGGAACCCCACCTCTGGTGGTTCCACCTGCGCTAGCCATTCACTTGGTAATAACTGACAAAGCAATGGTCTATTTGTAGTAGGTGTACGATGGAAATGCCGCATAGAGGAATGAAGGGAGCTCCCAACTGAAGAATGGGACTGATGGCTATGCTAACTACCAGCCACTAAAACTGATCTACTTCGCCTGCCTTTGTGTCCACCCATCTCCAAACGCTCCAAGCTATCATGTAATTTGTCTTAAGCCTGAGCGATCCTAGGCTGAGTAGTGAATAGGGTCCGCACCATCTCTCTCTCTTCATCATTTTGATTCCCTATGCCGCCCACCTGTTCTTCTGCCATAATAGGTTACTGGTCTATTCCAAACCCTTGCTCAATTTGAGCTCTCCTACACGTATAAAATCTATGTATCTCAGCTCTTGGATGCATAGATTTGTAATCAAATCCATACACTGGCAAGATCAAGCTCTAATACCACTGAAAGATCCCTGATGGATCTCTTTTGCTAATCTGCTGTAATTTTATATTTTTAAATTTGTTTTCCTTGTTTATTAAAATTTTCTTGCAGAACTAGATAAAAGTTGCAGAAGGGTTTGATCGTTTTATATTTTTGATGATTTTTGAATAAGTAATAACAGAAGTACAATAACATGAACCAGTTTTGAAAATGTATTCCAAATACATTTAAAGCAAAATCGTTTCAAGCAATTTTTTTTGAATATACGCCTAATATGTAATTGGATGAAGATTTAGAATACTATCTAGATGATTACAACCAAGAATAAAGCCAACCTGAAGGTGTGAAGGTGAAATATGAGCCCAGAAGGTAGCTACGGCCAGAATCCAACTCTCAAATGCTGCACGTGGGAAAGAATATGGCTGCCAGGCGCGGCCGTACAGCTGCAAAGTGCCCACACGTAGGTAAAATGCCCAATCCCCAACTAAAACTTTGACTCAGTACTACATTCCCTAGAAAAAACAATGCACAATCTCCAAGATGCTTCTGACTGCAAAAAATCCAAACCACTATTTTAGGGGCTACATCCCAAACAGGCAAAGCAAGTGGGGTTGGCGTCCCAAATGTCATCAGAGCCCACAACACAAATCCAATATGTAATATGTCAATAATGCCTTCGAACTTTGTCTTTACCTCCTTATAACCCATCAAACTTAGCTTGAACCCTAAAGGTGTCTCCATGTGGCGTTGGGTTATAAAATAATATATTTCTCATTTTTAAATGGGTCAAGTATCCAAAAAATGACCCTTTCCCCAATAGAAAAAAATCCATTCATTGAAATGCTCCGAATCAAAAGAGAAATATTTAGAAAAGTTGAAGACCTTTCCAACGAGCTATTACACCAAAGGATAAGAAATCCAGATGAGGCCAAAAACCCCTTACTACTCCAAAATGGCTATAACTTAGCCTTATTTAAATATTAAACGCTAACTTAGGAAATATTAAAAATTAAACCCAAGTAGCTATAAAATCCCCCAAAGACACCACAAACCATGAAATTATCCTATCAGCTGTCTGTGACTAAAGTCGAAAATCAAGGATCCAATGGCAATCTCATCCCTAAAATCTAGGAATACTCCTAAAACTTAGGAAACAAACCCTATTCCTTTGAAACTGAACTCAAGGAATCATCTCATGGAGAACCAACCCTGGGCCTGATCATCCCTCCTAAAAAGTAGGAATAACCCCTAATTTTTAGGAACTGCCTCCTAAAAACAAGGAACGTCTCCAAACTAAACAACAATTGCCAGAACAACAAATCCCCAACACTGTATAACCATACTAGGTCACTATCCAACCCTGTCAACCTACAAGACCCCATAATAAGCTGACTCACAAGTCTCTACCAAACGAAGTTAAGAGGGGACATGACAGCATTGTTTTTATAATAAATAAAGATGACTTCTTCAAGACACCTGTCACTTAAAAGCCTCTTTCCTTTATACTTGGGCGCATAATTGAATAATACAATTTATTAATTCCTTTTGGCTCCAAAAACAACCTTTTTAACTATATTATGGTATTTTGACATGCAAAGTCATTGTTTCTTTTGCCCAAGATTTGAAACTTTTCAACCTGATTACAACAAGTTGACACTAAGGTGGCCAATATATGATACCAACAAAAATAGTATCCTCAACATATTTAATTGAATAATAATTATAATTCACTAGTCTTGCAAAAATGACTAAAGAAGCATCAAAATCAAAATCTGACAACACATAAGTGATCCTGATGAAGAAAGGTGACGAATGAACCAGACAAGGTGACTTGCTGAAAATAAACACTCCCTTCAAGTTTCTTGGAGCCCAAACCAGAAGCCAAAAATAAAAACTGAGAGAATCACTCAACTCCTCAACAAAAGTGAGCTCATTAGAACCATCTGTTGACTTACTATAAATAGTAAGTCCCTCAAAATGGAGCCAAAACCCACCATAGGCCACTGGAGAGCCTAATAACTCTACAACAAGGTCCTCTAGACAGTAGTATCAGCCTATAAGGACCTAATAATAGACTAAATCTATCAAATCTACCTCAACTCAAAAATGGGGACATTGCAACCTTGCATTGACAAACCAAAGAAATGAATATGATGGGGACAGTCACAGTTGTTGAAATTAGAGGTACATAAATTAAGATTCTAGGTTTCAAACATGGTCCACAAATTTGCAACACATCAACTTCACTGAGTCTAGTAAACAAGTTTCTTTTGCTCCAGAGAAAATTGCAAAATCGTAGTCTTAATTGAAAGGTGTAAATTGGAACAAGAAAAAACATATGTAGACAAAGTGTGTCCCAAATTTGTGTATTACAATAATCTGTAATAGGAGAATTTGGTAATAACCATAGCAGTTGCAATGAGAAGGTACAAACTGTTAACATCATATGATATAAGTGGGTTGTTACTCAAAAAACTCATGGGAATTGTGGAGAAAATTGTGCAAGTGCAAAGGAAGCCTTGGTGCAAGCACGGGCATCCATTTACATGGCCTTGACAGTTATAAAGAAAGGGCACATGGTAAAAACTATGCATAGCATAAGTGAGTTGTTCACAAAATTAATGAGAGGTGTGAAGATAATTGTGGAAGAGCCAAGAGACCATTGGCACAAGTAGGGATACAACAGATTATCAAATGAGTGGATAGATAAAAGGACTTGAACACCCATCAAGCTTCTAGTGGTTTCAAACATGAGATTACCTCTTGAAATTCATCTACACCTTAAATGAAGTGAAGAATGTGAAGGATTGGTGTCTAGTAATGGAAGCAATTATGTCAAAAGAAGTAATAGAAAATGTAGTACAAATTGTGATAGATAATGTAGCATTATATTCGGTGATTCAGAGACTACTTGATGAGATCCATTCAACATTTTTTGGACCCCTAGTGCTTATTGCATTGATCTTCTGTAAGATGTCATAGGAGAACTCAATTGGAAGAAATCAATAGAGGAAAATTCCATGAACGTCATCAAACACAAGTTACTCTCCTTGGTAAGATATCACATAACAAAAAAGAACTTGTATGAGTTGGTGTCACACAAGTTGCAACTTTCTCACTTTACAGGGCACTTACAACATGATAACACCCTTGAAGGAAATGTTTGGAATAGACAGTGATTAAATTCTTCTTACTCAAAAAAAGCAAATGGATAGAGAATTGAAAAGATAATTTTCAATGATATGATTGCAAAGACTACTAATGAGATTGTATAAGAAAAAATGAATTGAATGACATCAATCCTCATAGCAACTAGACTAAATGGGATGAGAACATTGGACTAAATGATCACATTTGGTGATGATGTTGACCTTAAGGAGTCATTACCTTCTACTTTGAAGATAGAGCAATAGCCAACTACAAGGAAGACCCCAACCATCACTAGAATTTATACAACAAAGAGAAAATCATAATAGTGGCATAAAGTCTCTCTTCAAGGGGGTATCAGCTCTCCAGTACATGTTGCATCCAACCACCTGCTCATACACATCATTGTGTATTGTTGGCCACCATAAGCCTACTAATGCGATTGCATGTGTTGTCACAACCAAGTTCGTGTAGCCTCCTACCAAACCTTCGTGGGCTTACTTCAATACTTTCAATAGCTCTTTTGGCATGGCACATCCCCATAGCACTTGGTCAAGAATTGCACCTCATAGACAACTTGTAAAGTTTTACTCTTGAGGGAAATTTTCTCCTTCTACCTAGCAACATCTCCCTTCCGAAGGTGGAAGTGGACAGGTACTCCCTAATGCTCCCATATCATAGCAACAAAGTTGCAATCTGATTTAAGTGTGCATCTAGGAATTCCTCATTTACACCATTAATGGGCTCCCCGAACTAGATCCATGATAACTAGTCAAGAAGTAATGCCCCCCTTTTAGTCACACAATAATTGTGAGCATGAAATCTTGTAGCAAAAGGAGCCACCAACTTAATCAACAATCGACTTAATTACCAAGTACATGAGGGCTTGATGATCCACATAGAAGGTAAATAGTGTTGCCAATAGGTAGTGATAGATCTTTTGTGCAATATATACCATCCGCATTGCCTCCATCTTTTAGAGAAACCAACTAACGAATAACGAACAGTGATCTTGTTCTTGTGATCCCACTTCTACAAGGATAGTCTCAATAGTATAATTTGAGGTATCCACATGTACATGGAACTCTTTGTTCTTGTCTAGGTACACAAGGATGGATGCGTTCACTAACCTTGACTTATGTTTTATAAAAAGATTTCTCCAACTTATCCCCCCATGTAAATGATTGTCTTTTTCTTGCTAACATGTCCAATGGGTAAGATATTTGAGAAAACTTCTTTATGAATCCTCTATAGTAACTAATTGCCCTAGGAAGGATTTCACCCCTGTAACATTCTTCGATGCTTCCATTTTTATGATGACCCCCACCTTGTCAAGGTAAGTCTTTAATCCTACCTTACACACTATCTACGTTTTTTCACACTTAGTACTAATCTTATCCTCTCAAAACTTTCCATGAATTCCCTAATTGTTGTAAGGTAGATACCTTACCTATGATATATTGACAAGTCATTGATGAAAGCTTTGAAATTCCCTACCAACATCATATCTAAAATATGTAGTATAATTCACAAGAAGGTTGTTGAAGTGTTGGACAAACCGAATGGTATCTTGTCGTATGCATATACACCATTTTCTAGCACAAACATAGTCATCAATTTGTCCTCCTCGACAAGTTTATTGAGTTGTACCTCGAGAATCCACCCCTAAATGAGTATATCACATAGCTTACAACTTCCTCTAATTTGGTGTCAATAAATGGGATTGGGAACAGATCTTTGAATGTTAATGCATTCAGGCACCTAAAGTCCACATCTGATCTAGTTTATAATGAGCCCCATTGGCTCTCAAACAATTTGTGTTGAAGAATTGATTTCTTTTTTTATATTTGAAGTTTTGCAATTTTTATACAACAATATAGCAGTAAAATAGAAGATATTGCAATAATAATTTCAACTCAAATATTCCATATTTTAATATCAATTTAGATACTGGGTATTTTCACAAAATACCAACAAATCAGTTGATAAAATACTCCCTATTATCTAAATCAACCATACCCAGAAAAATTATAAGTTAGAATCCATGAACTTTCAGGTAAGACATGCCTTGAAACCCTCTGAAATGAAGACTAGCAGCAGCAAAAGAATTCTTTAACAAACAAATGGGACTACAGATATGGAAAACATTGCTCCCAAAGTGCAGATAGACAATAATGCCTAGCAGCAAATATAAATGGGTGCTCAACCAACTCCAAATTAACCACCACACAACCGCTTCTCAACAACAATAATAGCAATATGATAAGATGCCATAATCCAAATTACCAACAACATAGTATCTCCCAACCACAATGTATACAGAAATGGAGATAAAGAACAATTCTTAGAAAACTAATTCGGAATACCTCAGTTGTGAATTACTATGAACTTCTCAAGAACAAACCCTTATACTTTAGCAAGGGCACAAAATTTCAGAACTTTAGAAGTGTCACAAAGACAACAAAAGAAAAATAATATTCCATCGAATGCTCTTCTAATCAAATGGGCTCATATTTATAATCTCCAGATGGCACAGAGTTTCCCAAATGCAACTTCACTTGAGAAGCTTCCTCAACACAACATTAAAATATAACAAAGTGCCATATAATATAATTATTGATTACTTTTGGCTCCCAAAATGACCTTTTCCACTATAATGTTATATTCTAACACACAATGCCACTATTTCTTATGTCCATGATTTAAAACTTTTCATCCCGGTTCCAACAAGCTATGATACTAAAGTGACCAACAAAAATACCAACCTCAACATATATAGATAAATAATAATAATAATGATTCACCCGTCTTGCGAAAACAATTGAAGAAGCATCAGAATCGAAATCTGATAATATCAGAGTGATCCTGATGAAGAAAGACAATGAATGAACTTGACGGGGTGACTTATCATAAACAGATGCCCCCTCTAAGATTGTTGAAGCCCAAACCAAAAGCCCGAAATAAACTCTTCTAACTCAACTAAACTCATCAGAACCAACAATTTGACTTACTATAAATAGTAAGCCCCTCAAAACGGAGCCAAAACACATCATAGGCTACTGGAAAGCCTGTAACCCCACAATTGAGACACTCAAATAGCACTATCAGCTCATGAGGGTTGTGATAGTGAACTGACAAAGCCAACTGCAAGAACCTGCTAAAAATGGGGACATTACATAGTTTGCCTCCTTTTGGAGAGAAACTACAATGGGTGAAACCCACTTGCTTGTGTCTACTTTGAGTGTCATATCTACATCAATCATTTTCTCAATCTCCCCCTATACCTTTGTAACATAGTTTTTATACATCCTCTAGGGTCTCTTTCCTATTGTTTGTACACCAAGTACAAGGGAGATTTTGCATGCACACAACTCTAGAGGTATATCCTTCAAGCGCCTTGAATATCTTGTATGCAATTGCCTTCAGGTACAAGGTCGTAGTTGTCCCTACCAAGATGACCTTCAAATTGTCTGTCACCCATTTCTACTTTACAATGAGCAATTTCTTGTCTCATCTATTTCAAAATGATGGATTTGTATATTATCGATCAACGCTACAACCTGCTTATATTCCTCATACCCAAAAGGAAGGTTTCCCTATTGTCACCTAGGTTGCCATAGGCAACTTCCCCAATCTCTAGCATATGGCATTTATGGTGGAAGACATCATAGTCTTCCATTTGCCAATGGAATAGTCCATTTAGAGAACTAATCTTGTTTTTAGAACAATTTTCTAGATCAAGCACCCCTTCATCATTTGGCTCCTGTCCTATCCATCCTTTTGTTCAGAGGTTGGTGTGTCAGTCCCCTCTAGGTGAAGGTACCATTCAGAATAGACCGATGGATTTGTGACATGTGCTTAACCGCCCCCTATGAATCCTTGTCTCTGGTTGTTGTGACGTTCATTGATAGCTTTAGCTTTTGGTGCAACGGTAGTGGTGATTCCAACAATTGGTATCAAAGCATTGAGTTACCAGTTCAAATCCCTCGGGTCATGCTAAGGAGGGAATTGTTGGGAGGTCGGTGCCTCAGTCCCCTCTAGGTGAAGGTATCATTAAACATAAACTGTTGGATTTGTGACATGTGCTTAACCACCTACTGTGGATCCTTGTCTCTGGTAGTTGTGACATTCATTGACAGCTCGAGCTTTTGGTGCAACAGCAATGGTGATTCCCACACCTTTATCCATGCCAAACTCTCTTTCTTCCATGTAATGTCCCTGTTTTTGGCAAGTCTGTGTAGTTGATGGATTTACCTCATCATAGCGACCCTCATGAGCTGATAGGGTGTTTTGGGGGTCCTAGCTGTGGATTTACTATTTTTAGTAGGTCTATTTTTGGCAATGCAGTGGGTGGCTTCAATAGTTGGTCGTCACCTGTAGCAAATAAAGTTAATAATTGCATGAGCTCTTATTTATTCATTAATTATTAAGTTGCATTATTATAATAATGTTTATATTATTATGATAATGAAATTAAGTGATGTTTCTAAAAAGTGTGTTGGAAAGTTTCTAGTGTTGAGTTCTTTTGGGAAACTTCCACAATTTCTAAAGTGGAGTTCTTTAGGAAACTTCGGTCAACGAAGGATTATAAATGAGAGCTCATTTCATTGGAAAAAGTATGCTTGGATATTTTATTTGCTTTTGATGCCTTTGCAGCTTTTTCTGAGGTTCTAAATTTTGTTGCCCTTGCTGAAGTATAAGGACTTCGAAGTTAGGTAGTGCCTTTAATCCATAGCTGAGGTATTATGGATTAAAGTTCTGAAATTATTATTAATCTCTCTTGCTGTTTATACTATGGTTGGGAGATATTGTTTATTGCTTGATATTTCCTAGGAGGGTTTTGAATTTCTGAATTGTGCATCTTGTCTACTGCCGAGGTATTTTTGAATTTCTGAATTGTGCATCTCGTCTACTGCATGATAGTATCGAATTGAACATTCTTCCTACTATATTAATTGTGGCTCGGAGGCTATTGCATGCTGAGAATTTATGGTGGATTTATTTGTCACAAGGAGGTTTGAAATTCTGCATATAGACATCTATATTTCAGCCGTTGCGGCAAAGCCATTTTTCTACATCTGTTGGGCATGAGTTTCCTATGTTAATGAGTGGTATTTGGGTCTGCAAATTGGTGTCTATAATCTGCATTCTAGATGTCTGAATTTCTCAGTAGATTGGCATTTGAATCATGTATGTCACTGATATGCAAGTGGGAATTAATAATAAATTTAAGATTTGAGTTATTTGCTAGAAACTCTTATCTGTGATTTCTACATTTGCTATTCATTGGCATCTTTGCAAACTATGAATTATATTATATTCTAAAGGATTTGCAAAATTGCAAAATTAATTTCAAGTGAGTGGGGAGTTCTTCATATAATCCATAGTGTGAGCCTACCAAGGTTATTACAGTGGTATCAAAGTGGTTTCCTGCCAGCTTGCAGGAATTGTGCTCAGTTATTATTTTGTTCAGTGCTGACTTTGAAAATTTTCAGATTGATTTTGTGATTTGGTTACCAGCATTATGGATGGTGATAGAAGATTCATTCTAGGTAGATATTATACTCGCAGAGGGCGTACTTCTTCACCAAGAGATGCAGTGGTAATGGGGGTTAAGTGTGTGCGATGATATATCTACAGCTACTTCTATGATAAATGAACCATCTGGTGAGGCATTTAGCAGTAGTACCTTAGATGTTCAGGTGTGTCTTGTTGATAGTACGTATGTTATTGATTTTGAGGTTAACAATTATCACTCACCTAAGTGGAGCTTGGCTCAATTTACACCATCTGCAAATACAATTCAGTTTCCTATAGTGGCAGTTGGTGGTGTTTCTATATTTGCCAGTTCTGATGAGGACGTGGGCGTTGTGGATACAATGGAGGTGAGTGCATTTGTCAAGAGCAATAGAGAACCACATATTGTACCTAATTCTCCTGTGGCGATCAGGATTCTAATGAGAAATGTAGTGAGGTATAAGGGAAGCTAACAAGTGTTTTCGAATCACTACTGAGGTAAAGTGATTCCATTTAATCTCCCTTACTGTTATTATCTTGTTGCCCCACTTTTGTTTTCTAATCTATTGGCAAAAGTGAGTTCTATGTTTTTAGATGAAGTCAGTCTAGTTCTCAAAATGTTTGAGTCCAGGTCTAGATTCCTAAAGGCTAGGCTGTCTTTATCGGATTTTCCCAATACACCTTCTCTTTCTTCATAGCTGGGCGGGTTGTTTTTATCTTGTCATTTGTCAGGAAAGTTTAGTACCCAATCCGATAAAGACCAATTTTCACTCATTGCAGAGGAAGCATGCTCTTGAAAGTTCTCTAAGATTCACATGTCTTCACAATACCAACCCATGACATATCATGGTTGATAAAATAAGCATTGGCAGAAAATCCCATGTTGTCTTCTCCACGGTAGGTTTTCAACCCATGAAGGTGATTTTCTGCGAGGGCCCACTTGGAGATGTATCTAGCTTAAAAAGAATCAAAGGATGCAGATTGTAAGGCAAATTGATGTTCTAACCTGGGATCAAACTCCTACACATAATTTGGATTCGTTAGTGCCCAAATACTAAGCCTTGGCAAAAAACCTCATATTGTCTTCTCTTCGGCGGGTTTCCAACCTATGAAGACGATTTTCCGCAAAACGAACAAATGTGAAATACAAGTTGCTGAGTGACATCCAAGTGGGTCCACACTCCTTAACTAAGAATCTTAATAGTCAAAAATGTAGTTGTCAAAGATTCAACTAATAATGAAGCGTAGGCACAAAAACGGAAATCGCCTTCTCTTTAGTGGGTCTCCAACCCATGCAGGCAACTTTCCGATTATGTAGAGAAATCAGGTCAATAGGTAAAATTTGGCCCCCGTACTAGATCTAGTATATGTCAGAATGATATTGGAATGGAATGAACCGTTGCGGGTGGAAGATATCGTCAGGATCTCACTTGGCGGATTTTCATCAATGGAGTACCCCAAAGGCAACTTTCTGAAACTTTAAGGAAAACGGAAAAGTAAATAACACATTTATGGAAAGTTACCATTATATTGGAAAGTTACCATTATATCCAACAGAACAGTGAAAAGACTTTCACTCGTGTGGCGTGAATTTTGAAGTATAACGGATGAATCGAGGCCCCTATATAAAAACTCACAAGCAGTTGAATGAGTTACCTTGTTTTCTTGATTTCTCATTTTACCAATAAGCGTAACTTCCAAAAGCTAGTAATTGTAGTGTCCGTTGTCTTAATCTTTTTCAATTCAAATTCTCATTCATAAACTATGGCCACTAAGTTCGTGGGTTTTGATGGTTTGACTAGGATCAAGTCTCAGCTGCATAATTTCACAAACACATTCCTCCATTTCTATGATATGGCGAACTTCCAAAGGAGGGTAAAATCTGAATGCATTCATCCTATCTCTAAGAAGCTTCGAGGATGTGGTTTGGTTGAAGCCACTAGTTTTCCGATTGCAATTCAAGCCCCAAAACTCATATATGAATGTATTCATGATTACAATCCGAAAACCAAGCAGATAGTTCTGCCTGATGACATTGTATTGATTTGAATCAACAAGCAAACGATGGTATATTGCCTGTGTGCTTGAGCAGGAGGAGTTCTTTGACCTAACTATCAGTGGGGCCATTTCAAAATTCTTAGCGAAGAAGATGATTTGGAGGAAGGAGATCATGCGTACATGGTTCCAAAAGCCACAAAGTAATAAGAACAAATTCCCCAAAAGACTGTTTAGAACCAACCTCAAACTGGAGAAAATTGACATTTTAGTTCTCTTGCACAGATTGAGAGGTGAAGTAGAAGCCCTAAATTTTGTTGAGCAATACTTCTTTTTGGTTCAAGTTATATGCTCAGATACACAGTATATTGATTGGGCGCAAGAGGTAAGTGAAATTTTGTCCAATGTCTTCATTCCTAATTTACATGTTGGCATCATTGCAATTATGATCTGGTCTTCCACGCCTAGACGACTTCCCTAATGATGTCAAATCTTATGAATTTTATCTGTGTCTCCAGCTGCATAATAGTTATGCAGATTATGTAAAAGTGAATGACACGTTTACTATGAGAATTTGCAGGGAACTACAGGGGTGTCCAAAAAGGAGATTCTCCCCTAAAGCCATGGCCGTTACTTTATTCAGTTCACATCTTTTTCTTACTTGCGTCTTGCAGCTCTCGATGGATTTCCTCTTGAAGCTGCCAAGATATCCTGATGATATGATAGTCCTAGTGGAGATCAGTGGGCAAGCTCTGCAAGTGAACGTCTTGAGTGGAAGTTTGAAGAAGACAAGATACAAATTCTCCATGAAGGTTGGAGCATTCAGTTGTGACACCCGGTCAGATGCCAAGAATATGATGAAGGTTTTTGAGAAGAAATACAAGTTGGATATGTACGAGGTCTTAAGACCTATGTTCAACCCTAACGGATATGCCAAGGACGTCTTGCAGATTGGGAGTGTTAAAAAGCACGTCAGCACCATTGAAGACTACTGGGCTGATTGCAAAGATGAATTTGAAAGCCCTGATCGCGCTTTCGCAAGAATTACAGTAGATCAATTAAGCTATATAAGGTGAATATAGATGTGGATGGAGTTGAGGATGATGGTCAAAATATATATAACACTACTTATTTGAACAAGTTAAGAAATACTCCTACAAGCTCTGAGCCATTCGAAGATATCGTGGAAGACCTAGACATAATGATGGCAAGAATTTATAAGAGGACCGGAAAGTGAGCCGAGTGGACCACGACATAGCGAAGCAAAAGCAAAGGTGCATCCGCTCAGCCCTCCCCAAATGTAGCAACTATTCATCTTCCCATAACGGCACTTCAGGCACAATTCTACCTCTCACTCAAGGACCCGCTCAACTAGCCGAAGGAGGTGATCAACCCCTTGACAAGAACATCCCACTACATAAAACTTGTCAGGATGGCTTAGTACCAATGATTGGGACAGAGGCACAAGTTGAGAAGAAGAAAGCAGAAGAGCTAAAAGAGACTGCAGTCACAATGGCTCTATCATCTCCTAGCAGTCCAATCCCATCTATAAGTGCAACACTACTCCTACTAAGTAGCCCCCAAATACAAGTAGTTGATCTTGGAGATGATGGGAGCAACGAAAGTGAATCCACAGAGTCGGACGAGGTGTTAAAGAAAACATTTGAAGTGGAAAAGGTGCTTGAAGCTCCAAAATTCATTTCCTCTACTCTAGGAAATCCTTTCTCCTCATCATCAAAGGCCCTGACTCCTGTTAAAAGGAAAATGTTCAGTGTGGATATACTAGGGATGGCACCCAAGGTGATCGACACCGAGTCATGGCTCAAGAATACTTTGGAGAGGAAGAGAAAGAGGATAGAAGATGGGGCTCCAAACAAAGAGACTTTGTCTCCAGCCATCCGCTCTAGATCAGCGTTGAGCAAAGTGAAGACGCAAGAGACTTTTTCTATCCTCAATCGAGACCCAGACATAGGTCATCTGACTATGGAGATTGCTAAGCCCACCAAAGCTGGTAGGATTGAAGATCTAACTACGACTGACTTCGCATTGTAGTCTCTAGATCTAGGGGAGGTTAGGCATGATACCAACGTGGGTTTGTGGAAATCAACTAATGAAGTGTTGCCTAAGTTTCAATCCATATGTTTTTGTTTTAAACTTTTAGGGTTTTGAAGTCAAGTCAAAAGTTAATGTCTCGAGTTTTGAATCTTGATTGCCCTTAGGATGGCCTTTCTCCTCATCTCACTTTGAGTTAACCTAATGCCGAAAATCATATGAGCAATACATTATTTCTTGGCTAGGTGACTAGGTTTTGGGAGGGTTTGTTATGCATTTTCCTGATGAGAAGAAGGTCTGGATGTTTCTAATGATTCATAATTCCTTGTTCCTAATCATGTCTAAGACATAGATTCATGTTGAGAAGCAATTCTTCATCTCTGGAAGTTTCTAATTCCAGGGTCAAAGATCTATATCTAGAGAAGGATATATTATCTTGGGCATATACAGAGCAAGTGCAGCAGAGAACATCGAAGAATGAAGCTAAAGATTAATATGTAGATCATGAGCACAGTTCAGAACCAAGCTCAGTTGAATTCAATACAAAATGAATGCTTAAAAATGCAGAAATGGTGAAGGAAACAAGTCAAAGGTGGTATGACTCTTTTTGAAACAAAACTGACAGTTAAAATTTAATCTGCGCGTATACGTTGCAGAGTTGAAAAGTCAATTGAATGAAAGAACACTTGCTATTGGCCAGTTTTGCTTACTTGTTAGATGGGGTCCCATTTTAATATTAAAAGAAAGTTGGATGCCTTAGCCGTCAGATCAAAGATCTACGGAGGTCGTAATGTCGCTATGTAAAAATGCTCATTTGATAATTTATGCGACAAAATGACATGACAACACGGGTCCTACAGGCCCATTATATTCCACAATGTATAGACAAGCCAACATTAGTTTCTTCGATCAATAAAATACTGCCACCTATTTGCCACGAGATGCTTTGCTGGAAAGTGGACTCGCACCGTAAAACAAAGAGACATAACGTCGTTTTGTTACCACTGTCAGATTGAGATGGATCCATCGTCATCACTATCTCACTATAAAAAGTTGCTCAGCCGTTATTCTATGTGAAAAAGTGACAATTCAACATGTGTACAAGGAGGGACCCATGGTGGAAATTATAAAAGGTCAACATTTTAATCACGATTGTTGATTTAACATTGATGGTTAGAATTTAAAAATGCAGTAACCATTGAAATACGAAATAAGCAGTTTGGCGCAAAAACAACAAAAAATAAAAGAAACAATGATTTTCATAGGGTTTTCTGAGATCACAAGAAGCTAAAAGATCATGGAGTGTTTTCAGGAAAATCTCTGATCCAGAATAATCGATGGAGAAGATGCCACTTGGTCATATTATTGGATGACGTCATACTTCTATCCTCATTTTATTTTCTATTTGTGACTGTTGCTCTACTAGAATTAAGAAATGATGGAGAACTATAAATGTAATCTCATCGGACATAACAAAGGTCGGCAAACTTAAGGGTGAATGGTTCTGTAATTCCATTTACAGTATTTGCTTTTCATGTTTTGTGGTCCATGCATTAGATAGTTTTGCATTTTAGAGCTGAAAGACAATTTTGTATGATCTTGTAAATAATCAGATGGATTCCACTTCATTTTTATATTTGCAGTTTAGTAATTCCATTTGTTGGTTCATATATAATTATGTTTGTTCTCTTGATAGTTTCATACATGTTGGATAATTCATTGGGAATTAAAGAATGATATGTGTGAATCTATTTGGTACTTGTTGAATTCCATTTAAGACAGGTCTAATAGATAAAGCAATTCCACTTGCCTTCATATGTAAAGTTCTTTCTTTCCTACTTTTGCATATAGATGGGTAAATGCATTTAGAATAGAATTAGAAGTTAGAGAATAACAAGATAATTTACTGCAATCATTCCATTGAGTGTGATAGGTTATTCATATACATCTTGCCTGAATTGTTTGTGCCTAAAAACAATTTGGCTATCCTTTACTACTCTCAAGTTAAGAGCTTATAATATCAAGAATTTATGATCACATAAAGACATATTTATTGCATATTATTACAAGAATCATAGGGAGTTGTACCTAATCAATTCAGAGGGCAGTGATAGAATACATACACTGACCCAGTTGTTGGTAAACATCCTTTTGTCTTTCCAAGCATTAGGTATCAAAGAGTCAAGATTATAAAATCTAATAGGAGGGCAAGCTGTTAACCAATATGAAGTAATAGAGGAGGAACTTGAGGGCCTCAAGCTTGCCAAAGTCGGACTAAAGGCGGAGATCTGTGAGCTCAACTGTTTCATCAGGCAATTAGTTGCCCCGTTAGCAAGTATTTCGGGCATGCCACCTACCAGTGATCCTACAGCTATGGATATTCAAGCAATTGTCTCTCAGCTGCAAGAGGATAAGCATTTTGGGCAAATTGGTAGGAAGTGGAGAGAAAAACTCAAGTTTGAAGGACTTATGGTTATAGAACAACTAGGCAATGCAGTGCTGAGGCTTGAGACAGAGAAAGATAACATCCTAGCTAATCGAGCTACTCTGCCAGCAGAAAAGGCAACGAGTGAAGATTGCATCTCTCTTACATATGGTCATACAAATGAAGGCCAAAGAAGCGGTAGAAGCAAAGATTCTACAGAAGGGAGATGAGCCCTTGTCTGAATGGCAACAGAGCTTGCAATTCAAAGCTGAAATGATTTCGGTAGCAGAGGAAGGATTAAAGGAAACAGAGAGAAAAGTTAAGGAGGAACAGGAGAAGAATTATGAGTTGCTAAAAGGCCTACACATTGACTCCCAAACCAATGGACAGGGGAAAGGAGTAGTAGGAGTTGCTGTCATGCAAAAGACTTTCTCTAGTTATTTGGACAAATTAACAGAGAAATCTACTAGCCCTCCGAACAGAGTGTCGGACCTCCAACGAATCAGTGGATGTATACACGTGGCAATAGAGGAAATGCAAGAGCGGTTGACTGCAATCAAGGACTTGGCCAAAGAACACTTCAAGTGGCTCCTCAGATACACCAACGTCCACGTCCATAGACACGAGGAGCTCATTCCAATCATTGTTGCTGCCAAAGCCTATAAGGCGAAATTAGAGAAGGGGAAGAAAGCGAAATGATATTTCTCCTGCTCTTTTTATTCTGATGTAAAATTGTAACTGATAATTGACTTCTTGCCATTTGTCGTTTTTGAGAAGACTAACCGATTCAGCTACTTTTTGTAACGGTTCATCTCAGAATCCTATATATACTCAATTAAAAGATAAATAAAAGGTCAGCTAATTGTTGGTGTGAGATTGTTGAGGATAAGGTAGCTATGGTTAGATTACCGGGTTCTATTCATATACAACAGTTCAAACTCTATAGATAATCTACCAACCTTATTATAACTAAGATGAATTAAGGCATTCTTATATCAAGCAATCCATCTTGATTAATATACATAATGATCTCTTGATTGTGTTGCTAATTATTAGTTAGTTATTATTTACTAACCAACCACATTCTTAAGGGATTGAATGTGTTAGTAAATACTAACCGATCCAATAAAGTTGCAACCTTTGATTGAATGGACATGACCGATCTGAATTGGTCTTCAAATGATATTTATACATGCCGCCTAAGAATGGAGTAGGGATATAGTAATCAATAATTGTTGCATTCTTCCATGTTGCAGATTAAATTACAATATATATATATATATATATTCCAGATTGAATATCTTATTAAAGAGTTATCTCATATTTAACAGAGATACTTCATGTTGCAGACTTATTGAATGTGTTTCATACCAGTTATTTATTGTTCCATTGCTTGTCTTAGTTAGTAATGTCTCTTTAAGTTGAATTGAATTAATGAACAAACAGAGTTTTGTTCCCCTGTTTAATGCAGTGAACCGAAGATAATCATAGTATTGTTAGAGGTTAAAAGAGATTCTTTCTAGTAGTTATTAAGCTATTTCTTTGCATTTTAGAGTTGAAGGCATTCAGTTAGAGTATCTAATTCATATAAATAGAATTCATTACTACATCATCAAATCTTGCGGATTCATAAGAAGTGTGGATTCACAAATTTTGTCGGTTTTAAGACCCAAATTCTAGCCTAAGTTCCTGACTAGGCCTAACTTAGTTTTCCTCTCCTGTTTTCTGGTCAAGAACATACCCGAACAAACAAATTCATTGCAAATCACAAACTCAAGGGAGTTGTACCTTTAAATTCAGAGAGAAATCAGTCGCTTAGTGCGGTTTCCCAACTATTGTAATCAGTCATTGTTCACAGATATTGGGCATTCAAAGAGTTAATTTATAAAGGACAATCTGTTTACCAACATATCTGTGGCTGGGAGTATTGCATTTCTGGAGTTTTCATAATTCTGAGATTTATTTCTGAGGATTGCATTTGCAACTGTGATTGCAAATTGTTATTACTTCTCTATTGTTGCTTCTGTTTATGAGAAGTTAATTTATGCTGATGAGATCAGCGAACTTGTTGGTTGCTGATGAATTAATACATATCTGCAATTTGTTCAAGAGAAAGTCAAGAGTGCATTTGATAGGCTGTCGATCCTGTTAGTGGCAGCATTTGGCTTTTTCTGCCTGTGGCTTCCTGACAACAGGCCTGCAATACATATCAGAGGAGCTGCGCTACTGTATAAGGGACTGCATTTCATAAAGTGAGACCTGCGTCAATTCTCCTGAGCATATATGTTCTGATCTGAAGTCTGTGTTTATATATTAGAGGCTTGAGACTGCTGAATAGAGGTTTGTGGTTGCTATTGGGAATCTGCAATTCATTATTTTGGGCCTGCATTTGTATTTGAGACAGCTACATTGACTGTGGTGGCTTGGTCAATGAAATTCTGAGAGCTGGGAACTGTTAGAATATAATCAACTTGACGAAGGCTGTGTGGATTTAAAGAGATCATCAATGTGCCTTTAATCAGGTTCCTCATTATTATATTTGTGTTTGTAATTCCAATTGCCATAGCAATCAGATTTGAATTCCATAAAGGTGGACGTTAGTTAATGAAAGTTAAAGTTCAGCATTGAAGTTTCCCATAATCGGTTGCAATACAAGTTATGATTTTGTGTTCAAACTATACTAGAGTTCCATATATGTGTGTTCTGAGTGCAACTACAAAGAGATTTCTCATAATATTGAATTGGCTTGCAAAGTGTTTGTCAAAATGCCAAATTTCCTAAATTTGTCAAGAAATTGAATTTGTCAAAGTTATAACCAGCTGAGGGTTATTACATTCCAAGTCTGATTGAAAGGATGCAAATTCTGCACTTCCTCCTACTCTCAATGAGAGTGTGTTCTTCCAATTGTGACCCGCCTTGACAACAATTAGTCATCCCCTCTCAAGGAGTGTGTCGTGCACCATTATTGCAAAAGGGTGACAACAAACTCCAAAAGAAATTATTGTATCTAGAATATCACATTTTGTGCCATCAATGTTCCCAACAACTTGATGCCATGTCGGTTGGTGCCTACAAAGTGGAAGGTCAATAGCTTGAGTGTTGGTCATTTTTAGGTTTTGTTCGAGTAAAGTGACTGCTAGGCTCCATAGAAGATGGTGTTTGTCAACAAATTCACCATTATTTCCATCTCAACAATGTCTGGCTTCCTCCTAATAATCATTGTCCATATAAACTCAACGACTTGGTTGTCTTTGGATGGTGACTTCATTATTGGTTCCACTTGTGGCTTACATTGGTTTTTGTCTAGAGTGTCATTACTGGCTATATTGGAGATTACCATATTTAGTTGTGGCAAGGTTTGTAGAAGGTCTATGACCTTTACAACTATCGGCATTTATAACATGTTGTACAATATTCTTTTCACACTCCAACCACAAAAGGTTATTAGCGGCTTCATTGGAGGCTCTTTGTTTATTTGCCATCGCCCATTCCACATTTGCCTTGGCCTCTTGAAGTCTTTCCTTTCCTGTACAAGAATTTGAATACATTTCCTTCTTCGTTTGTAGCCTAGCGATTGCTATAACTTCTTTGTCTTAATCCTCAATGTCTAACATGTCCATTCCTTTTTGCTTTAGACAGACAACATCTTCATGTTCACAAGTCCACGCCACTTGCACAACATATCCATATTAGGTTGACCACTTTGGCTCTCAGGTGAATTGACCATGTTCATTGCACTTCCGACACTAGATCATTGCTCTTCCCTTTGTGTTATATTGTATTCTACTTCATGGGCCACTACTATTGTTGTTATTATTTCCTTTCCTATTAAGGTATCTACCATGCAATGCATTGGAGTTAGCAAGTGGTTTCGATGGTGTGGGTGGTGAACTTGATTGTCCCCCTAACTAAAGAGCACTTGTGTGCTTCTTGTTTTTAATTTGTACAAGCATACCTTTATAGAATTTCCGAGAATCTCACAAATGTCACAAATCATATTTTTCAAAGGTGGTTTGATATGACCTACTATACAATCTATCCACCACATCTCTATTTTTTCCCTAGAATTATCCTTCTCAACCTTCAAGATCTGCACCATTCAAATCATAGCTTGCCCCACGACTTGGACAATTTTGGATTCATCATCACTACTCTCTTTATAGCTCCTGTCATCATTTGTTTTCCTTTTTCCCCAAGAAGATATTTTGGCTTTGTTATCAAAACATATTGGCCAATCATTACAATGGCATAAGATGATTGACGTAGCACCTTTTTCTCCATTAAGGGATCGCTCCCTCACTCAACCATCACTCCAATTCATAGACGGGTTGGTTTTGTTGTTTTATGAACTTCTTGAATATAAGATTGTTAACCCATACATTCTTATACTTGCCTTGTTTGGTGTTATAAATTTCAGCGACGACAACATTATCATCCCATAGTAGTTTAAACTCAATCTTGAAGACCTTCATTAGTGCGTCACTAGAGAATATCGATTAGACATCAAATTCTATGAACATGTTGATGGCTATACCCTATAGCATCATTGGGAATGCCCTCAACTAAAAGTCTCCATGTTGTTGACCACTTGCAATCTGTATTGTTCCGCATGTTCTAAATTGCTGCATTGGGTCCTCTAACCCATTCCCCGTAAACTTGGGGAGGTTTAATCTGTCAAGTCGTGGACTTGCCAAGGGAATCCCAATCCTCCAAGTCCATACAAACCTTGTGCTATTCGCCTCGTTGGATTGTTTAACCTTCACTGGCTTGGTGCTTATATAGCACTCAAGACCATATTCAAGTCCACATGTGCATCCTCAACATCCCTTAAACATTGGTTACCTTTCCCTTTTGTTCTTGCACTCTCTTCTCCTTGAAGACTTCAACAAAGTTCCCTCAATCCTTTATTCCTCTAATATAA
This sequence comes from Cupressus sempervirens, assembly GCA_028749045.1. Classification (NCBI taxonomy): domain Eukaryota; kingdom Viridiplantae; phylum Streptophyta; class Pinopsida; order Cupressales; family Cupressaceae; genus Cupressus; species Cupressus sempervirens. The sequence goes on from CM053789.1 coordinate 929,368,262, forward strand.
ATAGTTGTTCAATACAGTGTATATTACTCTCTAGTATCACTACTAACTCAGTTGTAGGGTTTCCTCCTCGCATCCTTTTCGTCTAATACCAATAGAACTGACAAGTTGCCTACTTGATTGAGAAGATCTTCATACGCTTTGCCTAAGAGTGGTGGTAGGTGTCTATCAAATTCTGCCAATACATCTTTTTTTACTATGACTAACACTAAGACTTGCACTCCTTGAAAGACTTCAGATTTCCGCTTCGAAGATTCTTCTAAGTAATCGGTATTGCAAACTTTCTTCTCTTACCCTAAGGGAAATTCTTATTGATCCTTTTGTGACTGCCAAACTGCTCCGCGTATCTCTTCCATCGTTGTTCAGCTACATAGGCCTTCTAGAAATGCCAATTTTTTCTTCCTCCCTCAAATTTCAATTCTTTTTATCATTGATTCTTTTTATCATTGTAGCTATTATTGTCTTTAGTGCTCTCACTCCCTTTTGTCTTGAAGGCCATAGAGGTTAATAAAGTTTTGTGTTTGCAACCTTGACAACCTCTGAAGGAGATGATCGACTTCGTCGTTTACTGTTAACCAATCTAGAATGATGCTTTTGGGTACTTCTCACTAGAGGGCCCCCCTTTGAATGTGTGAGTTTACAAACACTTCCCACAAGTATACCAAGTCCTCAGCCAATTCGTCTTTTGTTGCATATTCCTCTTTAGTTTTAAATACTTATGATTCTTCCATGAGTCGGCCCATTACACCACGATATTGATTCTTTATGACTTATATTTCCATGCTATGTATCGGCAATGAAGCCAAATATTTAGGTAATATTATCATACAAGGTAAATTGAAATGTTACTTACAGAACATAGAATAGAAAAATATGACAATGTCTAGTACAATATAGTTGTAGAAAGATAGATCATTCTAGTGTGCAATGTGTACCATAATGAACCCCTTTCACATCAAAAAAGTAAGTAAAATTATACTATATTGGAATTGGTTAAGATTACCAACTGCCAAGAACCACCAAACACTACTTGTTGGGGCCAACTAAACAACATTGCATAGCTAGCCAACTAATACTTACACAATTAACACTTAAGCTAACAGTATTTATTTATAAATTTGGCATAAATTCTTGACTATAGGAAGCCACTTGTAGTATTAAAATACCATGGGCAACCACCTCTAGCAAATCCCACACCCCATTAAGAGGAGCAACAAATGGACATCAAGAATTCCAACACAAGCAATAGATGTCCCTAGAACCTTCTCAAAATGAGTGCCTAAAAACATGTCCATTCCTGTCCACTTTATCAAGACTCTTCAGCTTCCTCACGTGGATGCCAAGATGGGTATTTTCCCTATTTTGCCTTGTAAGTAATAAAAGAATGTGTCTGCTCATGGAAATTTAAATTTGCCTTTAAACATAAATCACAAATTTATTATTATTTGAACTCTCTATGTCCCCTTCGACACTTTTCAAAGGACATGGACACCTATAATAGCTTGTGTTTATTTCTATGTACCTAGCCTTAACTAAAAATTAAAATAACAATATTTTTGAGTGATGCAAGATTGCTCTACACTTGTGAATGCTCTTCCATCATATTATTGTAAGACCAGTGACATATAATAAAATTGTATGAAAGAATTGTCTACAGCCAAGAAGGTAAACTAGTGTAGATCGATATAAAGGATTTCCGGTGCTTATTTAGGATCAGGTGAACAAAATATTATATAATGGGTACCGAAATGTTCATATTTAGTGATTTTTAGTCATGGCAAAATGTTCATTTTCTAGTGTATTGTGAAAAAAAATGAATTTCATATTAGCAGCTTTTACTCATGGAAAATTTTCATCAGTTTTTTATGTTATTAATAAAAGAACAAAGTCATATAATGAAATTGTATGGCTGATTTGTTCAAAGCCAAGATGGTAAATTTATGTAGATCGATTGACAACAAAGGAATTCTCTTATTCATTTCAGACCTAAATGCACCAAATAGTAAATATAATTTATGAAAACTTATCAAATAGCATGTTGAATTTTCAAAATTCCAAGTTGAGAAATTTTGACGGGAATTTTAGGGTCCCCAACTTTATCATTTTTTAAATTGGAATCTTTCTTTATTCCAAAATCTTTACATAAAAGTAAGTTTCACTTATATGTTCTTTCCAATTATAAATGACCCCCAAATTCATACCATCTGAAAGCAATCTATATTATATCAGCTGTAAAATTGAAAATATACCTCAACCATAGGATAGAAGCGAGCAAGTTGCCAGTTGTCCTCTTCTTGGTTTCTCTCCTTTCTCACTGCATGTTTTTTCTACTCAACACAAGAAGACATGAATATAAACAATCAGAATGAGGATTAGCTGGTGGTCTTTATTTTGAATAGGCAAAACTTTTTCAATTGTCTGTTTCACAGAAATTTTTTAAACATGCACTGATTAGTAAGTTCTAGGTTTCAGACAATTGTAATAAATTTAATTTAGGCATTGAGTAAAGCTACCTTATTTGCCCCAAACTTGAGGGAAAACCCTCCTGAGTGTTTTTTGGAAATTGCAGCTCCTAGATATGACATATTCTTCACTGCATTCATGTCGTCCGACGAGAGCCGTGCAAGCTGTCCATAAAAATACTCAAACTTGTTATCTCTTAGACTTAGTTTTTCCCAAAACTAGAAAAAAAATATAGCAGCACAACTATTCATTGACATGATTAATTCAAGAACTCCTCCAGTCTGATCAGCATCATGAACTAAGGAACAAAGTAGTGATTATACATTTGTCAAATAATGGTCAATCATATAATAATCTATCAATCATGTATGTTCAATAAATTCAGATGGATTGCATGGTCATTCTAGATTTCATTACATTTAATGTATGCATCAGATATATAATGGTCTAATAAATTTGTTCACCAGTTTTCTTGCATAATCATCATTTTGCTGCAACCCTACATGTTTAGTAATATTAGGAGGCATGCATGTATCATGATTCAATTTTTTTTTTCAAATTTTTTATCACAAGAGACAAAATTGTCTAAAAAATGGGGAACAAAGCATATGGTAAGGTATGTTTATTATTTAGGTATAGCCATATATGCATCAGATACCCATTGATACCATACATGAATGCTTGTGTGACAGCCACAATAGCCACGAGACAAGAACAATAGCCACAAAACACACCCAAGGTAGGAGGCAACTACAAAGTCCAATGCCCAAATGCAGGAATAACTATAGTGACAATAGCAGCGACACACCCAAAACAAGAACGACAATAACGACCAAATGTAGGAGGCAACAACAAAGCCCAAACACACCCAACAAACACAAGACTAAACGCAAGAAAAATGAAGATAGGGAGGACAAAGCCAAAACTATTGATACAAACCTACAGGAGGCACCACAGCAAAGACAGAAAGAGAAAAACCACAAGCAAGCAAGAAACAAAAGGAGACAAAGCCAAAAAGTCAGCTGAAGTAAGAGGCATCAATGACAAAAGGCAAGCAACAACAACGTCCTAAAAAATGCACAGCAACAATGGACGCAACTATTAGAATATTATAATGTTTCTTTAATGGTCATCTTAGTTAGTCTTTAAATTTTTAGGTAGTTTCTATTTCCATCTTTCATTCACAATTCTTTTTTTAAGAAACATTGTCTTTGTAAATCTATATAAGGAGGTTTCATCTCCTTTGTTTAATACAACCACAACAACATTGATTTACCATAACATGGTATCAAAGAAGGTCGATAGGAATTCATAAAATATGGCAAATTTTTTAAGAAAAAATTGAGCCTCTTTTGATCTGGATTTTTTCCAAAAACTTGTTTTTTGATTTTTGCAATAAAAATCATTAAGATGTATTTTATGAAACTTTTTTGGTTCGTCTTCAAGATTTTTGCTGGAAATCACAAGCATAGTTAAGGGTTTTGATCTTGCGATTTCTTGGTTGCAGCAAAAGTCATTATTTTTTCAGAGTTGCATATACTTGCATGTTTGTTGCATGTGCTTGCATGTTGCATGTACTGGTTTACCATGCAAAGTCTTGTGTTTTGCCGCCCTTAAAATCTCTAATGGGTTTTCATAAATTTTTCCCTTAAAAAAAATTGATGGGCTTTCATAATTTTTTCCCTCAGAAAAATCTCTAATTTTGTAATTAGCAAAGTTGTGTGGGATTCCTTTGTGGGTTTATAATTTTTCCCTTAAAAATAATCCGGTGGGTTTATAATTTTTTCCCAAAAATTATCTATTGGGTTTTATCGCTTTTCCTAAAAAACAAATCTTTGTATTGTTGGTTGACTGGTTTTTCACCTAAAAATTCATGTTGGGCTTTGATCAATTTTTCACCTCAAAAATGTGTTCGATTTTTCAACTCAAAAATTGTGTTCAATTTTTTTCGATTTTCTTTTAAAAATCATGGTTTTTTGCAAGATTTTTAGGACATCATGCTCACCTGCAAAGTTTGGAGGGTTTGCTGATTTTTTCTCAAAATCGCACTAGCTGTTCTCAATGTTTGCCTCTATCTCTAGGGAAGAGCGGCTTCATTATCCTGCATCAAGTTGGATGTTTTTGTTATGATTTTTGGTCAATTGTTTTGTTGATTCTGGGAGGGTTAGTGGTAGAGTCAGTGGCTGGCCTGGCTCTTGTCTCGTTTTGCAAAGCATTCTAAAGAAGGGTCACCCTTCTCTATTCTTTTTTGGGCAAATTTTGGCTTCTTAGTCATTAACATTTTGCGAATCCAAGGAGGGTCTCAACAATAACAAAGTGTTTTGTAGAATATGTGACCAAAAGGACAGCAATTAGACAATGACCATTAAGGGAGGGTATTAGAATATTATAATATTTTTTTTATAGTCATCTTAGTTAGTCTTTAGTTTATTAGGTAGTTTCTATTTCCATTTGTAGTTCACGATTGTTTCTTTTGGAAACATTGCCTTTGTAAGTCTATATAAGGAGCTTTCATCTCCTTTGTTTAATACAACCACAACAACATTGATTTACCATAACAGCAACACACTGAAAAACTGCCAAAAAACACTGATAGGAAGAACAATCGATGAAAAATTTGTTTACCAACAATAGATAATGGTCATATGATCAACCTAAGCAAGTATTACGAATCCATGGAAGAGATCCATTATATAAACTGCTTCAGCATGCAATTTGTTCCACAGATTTGGTATTTGTATTCTTTAAAGTTTATAAAATATAAAGACATTGTGATATCTTGGATAGATATGAATATGACAAAGGGGCCTAGCATTAGGATGTTTAACAGAGCTTGTTTGTCTGAAATTGAAGGCACAAATTTTTAAGGCTCATATGTACACTCAAATGTTCAATTATCAATTCATGATTCTTTCATTGTTGAAGTAATCTTTCTTGCCAATCGTCTCTTGTGGAAGTTGTTTTGATCTTTATAGATCCTGGGGATATTGTAGATACGCCAAATACTCTAACATGGACCAAAGCTCATGGATGTGAATACTCCTCGAGAGTTGTGATTTTGGTCTGAAATTATTGATGGAAACAATTTGTGGCTAATTTGGCATCACCATTGCATGTAGGAAGTCACTCCAAGGAACTTTGAATACATATATGCCTCAGTTTGAGTAAAATAGTTTTTGTAGGAAAAAAAAAATAGTTGGAGGGTCATCTGGCCTCTCCTAAACACGGATCATAGAATTTTGTTTTCTAACATTATTGTACATTTTTTCCTCAATTTTGGGTGAGATATTTTGTTCTAGCAAAAATTATATTATATTCTGCAAAATATATTATTAGCTAGTAGTCAAGTCTAGCCCTTTGTTAAGGGGTGTACAAGGTTTTACTGCTCAAGCCATATTGTAGCTGGATTATGTATTTTGCAAGCATCAATTGTTCAATCGTACTACAATCCCATACTTGTCATTGGAAACAGTTTCATATTGTTTGAAAGTAGTATTGAAACGCTCTAATTAACCCTTTTTGCCAGGATCATATATGTTTATAGTCCAACATTAATCCAACCCTCCATTTGTGCAATGTCCCCAATTTAGCTCACCATAGTTGATGATTTGGATTAACCTATCAATGGTCCTCGTAAGCTAAGTCAAATGGTTAAGGGGTTTCTTTTAGCAAAACCAGAGGCTAATTCCCACTTCAAATGTTTGGATGTTTAGGATTGCTCTTTGTTTGGATGAATTTGGAACACTTGCTATTAATAGTGTCTATTTCACAAAAGTCAGGGTTTCTATCTTTATTGGGGCACCTAAATAGATTGGTGGCAGTAAAGAGTTTCAGTATTATTGACCAAGCTTGCATTTATAGACTTACTATTTATAGTAAGTCAATTATGCCCATGTTGCTAATTTTGGCAGTGCCCTTGGACTTGGTATTAGCAAAGTTCGTCAGTTGACGAAGTGTAATAAGTTTATTGGCTCAAGTTCAAGGTATTAATTATTAATAAACAATTATTTATCAATAAAAATTATTTAGAGTTATAATATAATATTTTTATTAAATGGGCCAGTTGACTTTATAAGTGCATGAAACGAACATCATAATGTGGGGGCCTATTTATTCATAATTCTAAGTCAATGTGGGACATTTGCAAGCAAAAATATTAATGTTTTTCTGAAGTCAACACAAAGCAAATAGATTAATACCAAGTGTTTAAAGGGCTATTTTATTTAATTTTTATTTTAATGGGGCCAAAATGGTCATTAAATGCTATTAAGTGTTCATTTTATTACTTGGAGTGTGCTAAGTCAAATGGCACAAAAGAAAATCTTATAATCATTAACTTGCCTTCTTTGATAAGCTTCATGGTCCAAGAATATAAAAGCAAATGAAATAATATCAAAGATAATGATGGATAATTGAATTTGGTTGTTTCTTTGAGGAGTCTCTAGTTTTTTGTGAAGGGTTTCAGCATTGCATGGAGAATTGGAAATTCGTCACAGCTTCAGCACTTTGAATTGGTAAAATATCCAAAGATATTGTACAATTGGGAAATGGCTTCATCTTGGGGTCATCATTGAGCTTCAATTCAGAGGGTCCAGTTGATAGTTAATTCAGATTTTGAGAAGTTTCTTAGCAGAGAATGATAATTGATGCCCAGCAATAGAAGACAGGGTTTAGAACAGAATTGTGCATCACTAGTATCAGTTGTACCAATATCCATGTCAGCTGCAGTCCATTTGGTTCCCACGTCAGGCATTTAGTGAGTCATGTTTGATTTTCGAGAAGGATCGTGCAGCATTTGGGGGCTCTTCATACTTGGTCTTCAACGGCTATTGACATTGTTGCAAAGTTAGGAGATTTATTGGTGAATGCTTGTGTAATTGAAACAGCTGCAATCAATAAAAGGTCTTCTTAATCTGCAATGCGTCTCAGATTTCAATGGTTGCATGCATGCGTGGAAAATCCATGTTTATATCAGCATTGTAATTGGCCATTAAAACGAAATGATAGATTGCATAGCAAGTATTTCAGACTTTGATTCAGGGAGCTTGCATTGGAGTCATGAATGTCAAAGACATCATTTGGTTGGGCAACTTAAGTTCAATGATAGCATGATTGCCACAGTCATGGAGCACTTTGATATTACCCATCAGATGTTGATTACATTTGGTTGATGTACCCCCATGTCATATGAGCACGGTGATAGTGATCTTTCCCTTACAGAGTTCCATCCACTAGAGAAGCCATTGGGATAATGAAACCTAATTACTTGCAGCTACTTGTTTATTGGGAATTTCTTCTCAAGATTCAATTTGCTATGATAGAGGAGTTTGACAAGCTCACTCATGAGCTTGAGGTGACTATAGATTCATTGGAGAGCACCTAGTTGGCCCTTCAGGAGTCACAATCAAGGTTAGATGTGCTACCGATTGAGTTGACTTTGGCACGGTCTTCGCCAGCTACAAATACAACTTAATCTTCTACAATGGCAATTGGTGATGACCTTATATCCACGGGTTATGGCTATGAGCAAGTGGAGGATGTGGTTACACATATCATAGTTACAAGTATCGTTAATACAGATGAAATAACCAATGTGTTGAGAGCAGAAGTGAACCACATTTGAACCAAGATCTCTTGTGGTTACAACTTACATCTATTGTAGGTGATGTTGGTGATGAGTCAGATGACAGAGGTTAAATTCAAAACTATGCTAATCAATGCTTGAACAAGGTGGGACCTTTTTATCATGACTGCATAGGGAGGAGTATACATCACTACTTTCTTGATCCACAAACAAAGGATTCGGTATGCATCAATATGGATGGGCTCTAGGGATGTACCATCCTTTGAGGGATGGGTATTTGCAATTTGTAGTATATGGGATCAATGGTTACAAGTTGGATTACTTGCAGATTTACACCATCTATGGGATCCTAGCCGAGGATGGATATAGTGGTTATGTTATAGATGTCTTTGGGTGTTTTATCTCCACAATACAAATGAATATGAGTTCAATGTGCTTTGAGACCCAAGTGATGACAGGCTTAACGCTACAGTTCAGGTGGGACTCATTGATTGGCTTCACCATTTAGGGCACGATGAAGTTGAGTTCAAAGATGAGCAGCAAAAACCTATGGATGTTCTTTGTGGCAAACTCCTAGTCATAGTTTAGGATCATTCAAGTGCATCGAAATTTTAGATGGAGAACACTAAATAATTTCCAAGAATTTACACAATGAAAAGTGCCTACAACTTTCCTTTTGATCCTCCCATGCATGAGCCCTTTTCGATGCAAAACTTGCATGGATTCGACAGTGTCTATGACAGCTAACCTTGCACAGTTTTGGGAAGCGAGCTTTTTTATCCTTTTGAGTTGGTTCCTTATGAGAGATTCGCTCCTATGTCATCTACGGATGGATTCGATATAATCTGGCAGGTTCTGTCAGTTATACTAGTGATGATGTTATAAGATCTAGCTAGTGATTATAGGGACAACACACAGTTGTACCCTTGGAATTTGGGAAGATTGGTGTGTGTTATCTATTTCTGAGATTGCTTGGGGACAAGCAATTTCAAGATGGGCAGACTATAATATCCCCATTTTATCTCACCATGGTTGGTGGTTTGGATTGCCTAATTAGTATCCCTCAAAGGCTAAGCTAGAAGGTTAGGGGGATTCAAATGGTTAGGGGGTCTCAAAGGCCAATTCCCACTCCATAGGTCCGGGATGTTTAGGATTGCTCTTCATTTGATCAGTTTGGCACACTTGCTATTTATAGTATGTGTCTAATTCACGAAAGTTGAAGTTTCTATCTTTAGCAGGGCACCTTAAGATATTGGTGGCAAAATGGAGTTTTGGTATCATTGACAGAGCTTTCATTCAAAGACTTACCATTCATAGTAAGTCAATTATGCCCATGTTGCTACATTAGGGAGTAACTCTAAGCTTAGTATTAGCAGAGTTCATTAGTTGACAAACTTAGATAAGTTTATTGGCTCAAGTTCAAGGTATAAATTAACACAGAATTCTTTAATTAATTATTTATTATTAAACGTTATAATATAAAGTCTCTATTTAAATGGGGCCAATTAACTTTTTAAGTGCATTAAATGAGCATCATAATGTGGGGATATAGCTATTCATTATCCTAAGTCAATGTGGGTGATGGGAAAGAAAATATATTAATGTCTTCAAAGTCAACTCAAAGCAAGTGGATTGGTGTCAAGTGTTTAAAGGGGTGTTTTAAAGTTTATAATTTTTAAGGGAGCCAAAGTCATCATTAAATGACATCAAGTACTCATTTAATTATTGGTTCCCAAGAATTAGAGTTTGCCAAGTCAAATGGCACAAAAGCAAATATTATAATCATTAACATGCCTTCTTGAATAAGCTTCACAGTTCGAACCATTTTGTGGGAATAGAAAAACAAATGAAAGAATATCAAAGATTATGATGGATTATTAAATTTGTTTGTTTCCTCAAAGAGTCTATGGGTTTTTGCCGAGGGTTTCAGCATTGCATGGAGAACTGAAAATTCTTCACTGCTTTAGCACTTTGAGTTGGTGAAAGATCCAACTATATTGTGCAATTGCGCAATGGCTTCATCTTGGAGTCATTATTGGGCTTTAATTCATTGGTCCTGGTTGATTGTTATTTCAGATTTTGAGTAGTTTATCAGAGGAGAATAATAATCGGTGTCCAGCAATGGAAGACAGGGTTTAGAGCAGAATTGTGTGTCACTAGTATCAGTCGTACCAATATTCCTGCCAGCCACAGTCCATTTGGTTCCCACATGACACATTTAGTGAGTGGCGTTTGATTTTCAAGATGGATCATCCAGCATTTGGGGCTTCTTAATGCTTGGTCTTCGACGTCTATTAACATTGTTGCAAAGTGAGGACATTTATAGGTGAATGCTAGTGTAATTGAAACAACTATGGTCAGTACCAAGTTTTCTATGGCTGCAATACATATCAGATTTTAATGGTTGCATATATCTTTGGAAAATTCATGTTTATATCAGTGCTGCAATCGGCCAATAATAAGAAATAATAAATTGTAAGGCAAGTATTGGATGATTTGCTCATATCTAGTTTGCATGCTAACTGTTTGTATTAATGTCTAGCTGTTATAGGTTCATATTCACATTGTGTGGGACATCTATAAGCATTCAAAAAGACAAAAAAGAATTGCATCTGCAATATAGTTCTCTACCTAGAAATCTTAGTAACCATTTGAAGGCATTTGAATCACATTCGACATCATTTCAAGCAATCATTATCAGTCTGAAATGCAAAACAAGAAAAGATGATGTATACAAAGTGTTTGACGATATTCCTTGAGACTCTAATCAGCATTTTGAGGTCAGAATTGGCAAGGCTATTACAATTTGGCATCTTCACTTTTGGCCGGCATTTGGTTTATTTAGCCCACATCAACGACGTCTTTTTTGACATTGGAACATGTTGATGTGTGTTTTATGACTCACCAAATAGTAGAACAAAATACCGAAATATCTTATCCTCTCTTGAATAAACTCTTGTGTATGCTAAGATTGCTACAAGATCATACAATGAATTCAAGGTTCTTTTAATGCCAGGTCTTGACTATGGATAAGATCGATGGTTGATGTGATTTGCTGATGATCAGAAGGGGCCTTACCAGTTTATTCATATTCATTTCAAGCCATACTGGATGAGGGAGCTATCTTAAGGTTTTGCAATGAAGCGATTTTTTTTTTGGATTTTTCACAGAATATCCAAAAAATTAAATAAGATGGGGTTCAGGAATTCTATTCTAATCCTAAGGGTAGTGATAACAACAAATAGTATTCTAGTGGACAAATTCCTCAATTTACTGAATTCCGCTTCGCCAACTTATACTACAACTAAGCATGAACCAGTGCAATCTTCAAGGGTTATGCCAAAGATTTTCATATCACTGCATACACCATCATAAAGAACAATGTATACAAATGATAGAAGTTGAGCATATGCATGAAAGGGGTTCAGGCTAACTTTACACAACGAATTAGAATCACTAAAACCTCAAAAGTATGAACCAAAGGAATTCATCAATACACCATCATATTCTCCATTGTAATCACCACACATTGACTATGCTAAACTTAATCTACTTGAAGAGATTTAGGAGAACAAGCAAGCACTAAGACACGTCAAGTATTCACCAAACTCCAATGAAAACTTTATTATCTCAGTAGCTCATAGCAACAATTTCATAAAAATTTCCCTTTACAAATGAGAAATGAAAGGTCCTCGATTACAATGGGTGGCCCGGATGATCACAATAACCGATGGCCGAGATCATGCCACATCAGCCCTAATTAGGGTTAGGGCAATGGAAAGGAATCTACATTAATGCCATAAGGAATCCACTACTGTAGTGGGTAATAAATGCCCACCATGCATGCTAATTTAAGGAGTGGGGTGTAATAAATGATCCCTATGCACACCCGCTCTGCATTTAATGCATCTATCCTTGATTTCTTCGCCTGAAAGATCGAAATCGATCTAATACTATTTCCAACTCCTATGTACTAATGCTTGGTGCAGATTCTTGCTTGAATTCTAGAACTGCAATTACTCTTTCTGCTTTTCCCAAGCTTTCATCCCAATCTAGTAGTAAGTCCTTAGTAGTGTGCATTGTATTTGAGAAGATGGAGAAGTTCTCAAAATCATCTCTTCCATATACGTTTAGCTGAAAGAATTCCTCTAACTTGACTTTCAGATTATCAGTTGTCATTTCCTCTTCCCCTAATCTTTGTGATAACAAGGATGCAACTGCATTTGATATTCCTTGCTTGATGTTATCAACAATCTTTTTCCATCGACTGGATTCCCTGGTAAAGCTCTCGAACATTTCCTTAGCCATGATCACTGCACTGTACCATCGAATAAAATCATAGAAATCCCCCTCACTGATAACTCGACCATCAATCAATTCTTGCTTTGGGGTATCCATCAGACTCTGAATGTCGGCAATCACCTCTTCTTGGTAAATATGCTCATCCACCCATGATTCCTCCATGCACTGAATCCTAGAGCCTGCAGCCAATGCTGTATTGTGCACTAGCACTAATTCTTCTGCATGTTTGAAGGCTACCTCCAGAATTCCTTCGATCCAAATCTTTGCACCCTCAGCAATCCGCTTGATTGTGTCAATATCACCTACCACTTCACTGGAAACACCTGTTGGAGGGACAAATGATGGACCTTCCTCTCTCACTGGATGAGGCAAGTTATTGATGTACTGACATAAGGCCCAAATTTCTCTTTTCTGCTTTTCATACCCTTCTTCTACTTTCTTCAGCCTATCCTTCAAAACCTGTGTGGAGTCATCAAATTCTTCCAATATTTGCTCTCGGGAGGCCCGACCAAGATTTACTTCTGTAACATGATATTCATTTGGAGCAATCCGATTTTTCCCTTTGTCAACTGTGGGAGTCGCAATCTGCAAGATTTTGGATCCTGATTCTCCTCTGATGAATTTAGTATATCTTTTTGCTTTCCCTTGTTCTTCTGATCGGTTTGATCGGTCCAAAATTTCCTGTAATTCAATTGCTGGATCAACCTCCTTTTGTTGATGCAATTGAATTCGTTGCCTCAACCATTCCGGAATGGGTATACTTTGGTCCCCCGGAATTACCAATTGTTCTTTCCTTTGTACCGCTCGAATGTCAATCTCTTCTTCACCTCCTGGACTATCCATTGTAACCTCAGGAACTATAGCTTCGGCACTTGGAAGATGTATTGCTACCCCTGGAGTTTCTTCCTCTAGTGGACCATCTCCATCATTAATCATTTCTCGCTCTAAGATCATAGCAAGACTTTCTTCTATAGCAATATCTTGATCTCTCCCTCTTTCTTGCGTGGACTTTTCATAAGCATTTATACTCAACCTATCATGAATTGGCCTATCCAAATTCTCTTCTTGCTCAAATCTCCTTATACTTGTCCCTACATCCTGCCTTTCAAAAGTTTCTATCTCTTGGACATTTGGAGTTCGACTTGGAGAAGACAGAGCATCTCCGTGTTTCTGCTTCTTATTTTGAGATTCTTGGATGACTTCCTCAATCCTAGGATGCTTTTCTCGAGGTACCTCCTTCCCTTTCTTGGTTCCTACATCTTCGGATGGAGTTCCCCTTTCTTCAACAGTCCCTTCAGATATTTGTCTTGATCTTTCATCCCTGAGTGGTTTGTGGCCAAGCAACCTATATGTGAATCCATTAGCTGGTGCAACTAATTTTTCAAGCTTACGCTCGATCCACCACTTTGTAAAATCTAAGACCGGTTTTGTGTAATAACCCCAATAGGTTATAACTTCTTCAAACACCAAAAATCTTTATACTTCAGTTGTTTGACATTTCGTCAAACACTTTGCAAGCAAGCTCTGATACCATTGTAATGACCCCAATAGGTTATAACTGCTTCAAACACCAAAAAATTTTATACTTGAGTTGTTTGACATTTCGTCAAACACTTTGCAAGCAAGCTCTGATACCACTGTAATGACCCTCCTCAAATCTGCCCTCAAAAAATGTTGATGAAAGCTCAAGGAATTTCATCAAACAATTCACATGCATGGGACTTATGACTGATATAGTATTTCAGTTAGCTTCAAATGACTTTTTCTTCAATTTGCATTAATGAGAATCTTGTGCTAGAAGACTACAATGGACTACACAATGACCTAACATGAGTGTGCTACTAATTTTGACAATATTCAGTGCATATATATGATCTAAGCATGAGAAATGAACACCTACAGCCAACTGGCATTTTTACAAACAATTGATATGCAAACTAACTAGCTGATAAATAATGATATTAAATTTCTTAAATGGCACCATCAACTATTATCTTCTTAATTGCAATGAAAATTACAATGCTAATGAAATATGGCCAAGACTTTGGCATTTACATGGATTACAAAATGATAATGCTGGTATAATGCACACTTACAGCTGAAAGCTTATAAGACCCTAAAAAACAATACTAACAAAGAACCTGGTTGTAGATGGCTGTAATAATTTTCTTCTATGCTACCCCTTCTACTTTGCTTTTTTCGAACTGCTTTTTCGGCTTGCTTTTTCGTACCCGCTTTTTTCAGTCTGCTTTTTTCGTTCCCTTTTTTTTCAGAAAGCTTTTTCGTACTTGCTTTTTTCAACCTGCTTTTTCGGTTCCGCTTTTTCGGACTGCTACTATGTTGAATCTCAAGACCATATCTTTCAATGGTGTCAAGATTTCCAGCTTGAAGGGATTTTGTCCTCCAAACTATTGAGACATAATCTCCAGCAAATTTCTCAATTTCTTTGATATTTCCAAGCATACTTAAAAGAAGCTCTTCTATTTCTTTTATAGTCTTCTCACAAGGGCTCCATCCTTCGTTTTCTCAATGTGGGATAAAACATAACTCCCTCTATGTAACTTATGTCTCCAATGTGTTATAAAATAAAGGGGACTCTTTTAATTTAAATATTTCCCACAAACTATAGTCTATGCATTAATAAAGTTAAATATTTAAATTTAACTTTATAGCTTTATCAATGCATAACAAATCTTATCAGTGATAAACAAGTCTTCTTGTCGATTTTAAACAATTACCATCGACATATCGTTGCCACTAGATGTCCGCCCATGCCCAAGATGACTTACTATAAATAGTAAGTATGCCCAAAGTTAACTCAAAACCCCTCAGAAAAATCTGCAACTGAAACTATCTAGGCCAAATGGCCTCTAAGTCCCATTAATGTCTTGGTTAGTCTACGGGACCGTGGGGAAATAGGCTAATGACAACATCATGCTATGAATGCTAAAAAGGACACATTACATTTTGAAAGGGTTTCGAGATCTGTAATTTCTTTCTTCTTCCAATCAAATGGTTGAGCTGTCATTTCTGGATTGAATCCTTTTCGCATCACATTTGGGTCCTCCTCCATTTGATCAGGAACCTTGAATATGTTGCATGTTCTAATAATGTTCAATGGTAGTCTTGAATGCAATCTTTTTCTAATCTCGTTCTCGTCTACTGCATTTGCCCAAAAGTCTTCAAGGTGAACCTTGTGTTGGTACTTTGACCCTCCTGCTAATGAGATCTTGTTGAAAGGATCAAAATCATTCCTCTTTGGATAAAGTGGAAGGCGAAAGAAGTGGAGCTCATCTGATGATTTCTCTGTAGCTTTTAGACATGGGCATACCTCAGTTTTCCCTTCTCCTATGGAAATTGAAAACTACAATCCCAACTTCTTCTTCCCTTTCTGAATCTTGTCATAGGCAGTAAGTTGTCGAATAAGCTCTAACAAGACCATCTTATCCGTTGGATACCTGGGAAGTTTGTATGGCTCCGTGGAGAATCCTTGAACTCGGATGTATGAAAAGGTAGGAAACTGAATGAACCAGGCGCCATATTCTTCAACCAACTTCATTGCACCCATTGACATTCTTATATGTGGCCTCTTTTGTAGTGTTCTTACTATGCGCATGGCAAATATATCATTAACCCTCATGTAATCATCCTTTGAATACAAATGCAACTGCGGGTAACATTCATGGACTTTGAGGTGTTGGTTTCCGCTTCCAATTGGTCCTTTGCATCGTAGTCCATCATAATTTGTCCTCCGTGCTAACATGTAGATGACATAGGAGCTCATGTAAAATCTCCTTGTATGCTCTAGATTCATCAACTGCTCATTTAGGTTATCACTTATGAGCCCAGCCCAATCTATTCTATCACCTTCCTCCATTACCTGCTCAACAAAATACCACATCCAAGATTCAAACCTATAAGAATAAGGCATGCCAAATATGCGACTCAACATCATGACCATATCACTATATTCCCTCTGCAAGTCGAGCCATACTATTTCTTTAGGAATCTTGGAATGATGTGGTCTATTCTTTTTCAACCATCTTTTGTTGATTATTTCTTCACAAAAATTGATTCCAGATGTATAGATTCTCAGTGCTTGCTCTTGTGTTTTTGTGACCATTCTTGGATTTAAAGGAATTCCAAATGCTTCAGAAATGGATGTCGGAGAAAAATCTGCCAGAATATTTCGTTCAGAATCCCGAATGGTTCTGTCTCTAGGATTGTAATGCTTGGTACATTCCATGATTAACTCTGGATGCTGAAGAGGAGGGAAATCAGTTGCAGCGAAAATTCCACTTCTCACAATTTTTGTAGCTAGGTGTGTTGGGTGATAGTCGTTATATCCGAGCATTCTCCAGTTAAAATCTTTCAAATCAAGGTCGCCAAGACTTGTATCTCCAATTTCTATCCACTTTGACACAATTTTGGATGCAGGATAGAATCCTCTCCTTTCATTCTTTATCAATTGTCCTCGCGTTTCTCCTGTTCCCCTGGGCTCTACCATTTTCCTTTCCTGCAAAATAGAAAACGTACATACATAAGATTATGCAAGGAAAGTATTAAAAACAACAGATATGAGTTGTCCATAAGACAAAGATTTTGGATTTTCGCCAAAATTTCCATACTCCTTTCAAGATTCACTTTTTAACACTTGCGCGAGAAATATGAAATTCCACAACTCACTGCAAAGAAAATTCCTTTCTGATTGGATTCAAAATCTTCTGACGTGAATTCCCAGAATACTCCTCAACAATTTCAGAAAATTTCTCAAAAAATCTGCTTCCTTGAACTCCTCAAATCTTACTCCTATTCTCGATCTGCTCTTCAAATTTCTGTGTGAGCCTGAATGAATGAGAGGGTTTCTTATATAAATCATTCTTCAAAAAGATGCCTTTAAAGCCGCAGACTAAAATTAGGCAGCTGCTTTACTTAACCATTAAGGTTTCCATTTTTTGTGCCACTTGTCGCCTTTTTGCTACTTGATTCAAAAAGTTGCTATCTTTAATGCTCTTAACTTCATGATGAAGCTAAGTATTTCTATTTTGATTTTTTTTTTTTTAATTAACTAAATATCAATTTAAAAAAATCATTATTTAATTAACTTCCATTTTTAAATGAAAAATCAAATTTATTTGCAACTTTTTCTCCATTTTTATTTTTTGGATTATTATTCAAAAAAAATCAAATTAAATATTAGTAAAACTAATATTTAATTTTTTAATGTAAATCCAAAAAAAAAATCTTTTGAAGGAAAATCATTTTTTTGCTTCTCCTCTCTAAATCCAACTTTCACTTCATAAGAAAATTCATCCTTCCTCTAAATTTTCTGATTTTCTTTTTCAAAATTTTCAATTTTCCGCTTTTCACAATTTTTGAACAAATTCTAGTGCTCCAATCAATTTACGGGAGCAAGTTTTCTATGAAATCAAGGATTTTATCTTTTTCAAAATATTTCCTTCACTCCTACTGACTTGCGCTTGTTGTTTTATGAAAGCAGGATTTTCAAGGAATGAAGGATAGAATCCTTCATCAAAACATTCCTCCATTTCCTGAAAACTGCGCTCCGAAATTTTAGGGAGCGAGCTTTTTAAGGAATGAAGGATAAAATCTTCATTTCTTTCCTTCATTTCCTTCCTTCATTTCCTGAAAATTGCGCTCCAGAATTTTAGGGAGCAAGCTTTTTAAGGAATGAAGGATAAAATCCTTCATTTCTTTCCTTCATTTCCTTAAAACTGCGCTCCACATTTTCAAGAACAGCTGGCATATTTCCTAAATGGGATTAAATCCTTGTCTCCTTCAGTCTTGCGCTCCGCAAAAGCTGGCAAAAGTTTTTAAAAAACGGAAGGGGGACCCAAGCATGGGCATGGTGTGACAGGCGGTCACAACATCTGGCGACTCCACGGGGAAATGTTACAAATATTTCAAGGATAAGACTTAATCCGAACTCTGAATCTCTGGTTTCTCAATCTTACGTCATCAATAAGAGAGAAAACAAGCTCAAAAGGGGAGAATAATCATATATTGGATCAAAAACACATTTACTCTGCGACAACCTGAGCGTGTGCAATTATATTAATTCCATCTCAACAACACCATTCAGAAATCCTAGGATTAGTCATGACAAGTTATTGATTCCTCCTGACTTCAAAAGCATCCTAGACATTGCCCCGCTACCAGTCAGGCGTCCATAGCCCCAACGGAGTTGTCACTGTAAAACCAACGGAGATTGCTCCACTTCCGGCGAATTATTCTTTAGAACACCTATGGAGATTTCCGCGTACCCCCAAAGCCAATCTCATTATTTCATCATTTTTCTCTTTTTCTATTTTTTTTTTTTTTAATTTGCATTTCATTTCTCTCTTTTCTCTTGGCTTGTAAGCAATGAAGCTTACCATGGGTTTAGGAGTTACAGTGGCGCTGAAGCAAGATTTTTAAAATTTTCACAAGTCATGACCTTTCCAAAGACACATAAATGGATTTAGAGAAATAGTTAAGAGTGTGAACTATGTGGCAACCTCCGAGTTCATGCGTCAAGACACAATGTATGATTAACCTTCCGAATCAAGTATGTTTTCTAACCTACTGAAAATATATGAAGAATAGCCGAGATTTTAATGCTCTTCATAACAATTATCCAAGAAATGAAATAAACAAAACTCAGCAAAGTCTTCAGATGAAGTAACCAAATCATGACACCACTCCACTTGCAAAAAGGAGATTCTCATAGCTATGAGCCACCTAGCAAAAGCCAAAACCTAAGCCAAACCAAAAGAAGAGAGAAAACCGAACCACCCAAGGAAGACAACCTAGGGAAAAAGAAAACAAAACAAACAAAGGAAAGAAACCTAAACTACGCAAAGCCAAAACTCCTAACCAGGAGAGGGGAGACAAACCAAAACGCCCACCTAACTAAAAAAAATGAAAAAGAAACAAAATCAAAAACACACCACAAAGGAAAACCTAAACTAACTATGTACAGGTTAGGCTTCACAAAGAAAACCTAAGGGCAGAAATAATGCTTGAGGAATTGCCCATCGATAGACAATTGGACTTCCTTTCCTGTTAAGAGTCTTAAACTTGAATGCATTATCTCCCAAAATTTCAGAAATATGATAAAGACCTTTCCACAGATTATCAAACTTATCATGTCCACCTTTCTTTTCATGTGCCTTATCCCAGCGAAGTACAAGATCTGAAATTCGAAATTCTTTAACATTTGCCATTTTGTCAAACCATCTCTTAACAACTCCTTGATGTTTAGCAAACTTTTCCAATGCTTCGTCCCTCTTCTCTTCCAAGTGCAATAATTGGGTCAAACGTGTTTGCACTCTATCTTCTCCTTCCATAAAATCTTGCATGAATTGTAGTGTTGGAATCCTCAATTGGATAGGAAAAACTAGATCTTGTCCGTAGACCAAATGATATGGAGATGTCCCCAAAGAACTCTTTATTCTGATCCTATCCGCCCAAAGTGCGAATCTCAGCTGTGTATGCCAATCTCTAGGGTTATTGTCTAATAACTTCTTCATTGCACTCAATAGATTTTTGTTTGTTGATTATGCCAATCCATTCCCTTGTGGATAGCGGTTTGATGAAAAGTTTAGTGTGATCCCATAGTCAAATGCCCAGTTTGAGAACTTCAACGATCTAAATGCTGGCCCATTATCACATACAAATGCATGGGGATATCCAAACCTTGTAACGATATTTTCAACAAGAAATTTGATAACAACCTCTGTTGTACAATTTTTCAGTGATTGAGCCTCGGTCCATCTAGTGCAATAGTCTGTAGCAGTCAGGATATACTGGTGGTGTCCTAATGATGGTGGATTGATGGGACCGATGAAATGTAACCCCCATTTTGTGAACGGTTTTACTTCAATAACAGGTTGTAATGGCATAGCAGGATTTCTTTCACGTGTCGCAGCTATCTGACATGTGTGACAAGTCTTCACGTGTTCATAAGTGTCTTTAAACAAGGTTGGCCAATAATACCCTGCTCTTGATATTTGATGAGCCATAGCCAAACCACTTCCATGGCTGGTTCCATATTTACTATGAAAATGCTCAATGATGTGTCCAACCTCTTCCTTTCCAACACATCTCAAATAAACCCCATCATGATTCTTTCTATATAGCACAGATCCTTGAAGCATAAAATTTTGACTCTTCATTCTCAATGAACGCTTTTGAACAGAATTCAAGTGTGATGGAGACTTATGGTTTAGCAAATAATGAACAATGTCATCATACCATTCATCTGGGGATACTTCTTCTAACACATATACTTGTCGTACTAACGCGGGACCAGTTGTAGACAGGGTTTGGGCTAGAGCTTGTCCTCGTACCAACTTCATTGGTTGTATCTCCATGTCATATTCTTGAATAATTGCCATCCACTTTCCTCTTCTTTCTCCCAATTCATTCTGCATTAACAAAGTCTTTACTGCTGCATCAAGAACTATTGCATAAACCTTGCTTCTTAGGATGTAGTGTCGGAATTTCTTTATTGCTTTTACTAAAGCATAAGCTTGTTTTTCAATGTTCGGATATCTCAATTCTGCATCTTTCATGGGTGAACTCATGAATGCAATAGGATGTTCATCCTGATCATCTGCCTTCTGGGTGAGGATAGCTGCGCAAGTGTGTTCTGAGGCAAAAGAATATATATAAAAAGGCTTGGTGTAGTCAGGACTCAACAAAACAGGAGCATCCACAATTGCTTGCTTGATTTCTTCGAATGCCTTTTTTTTGTAGGTGTCCAATCTATCCTTGCTCCTTTCTTTAGCATGTCATTTAATGGCCTTACTATCTCTGCGAATCCAGTTATGAACTTCCTTACAAAGTTAATTTTCCCAAAGAATGACTTTAATTCTTTCTGACTAGCTGGCAATCCTATCTTTGATATTGCCTCAATGCGCTCAGGATCAATTGAGATTCCTCGTTCAGATATTACATGTCCTAACAATTTCCCTTCAGTGACAGTGAACATGCATTTCTTTGGATTCAGAGAAATCCCATATCTTCTACATCTTTGGAAGATTCTCCTCAAATCACTGATGTGATCTTCCCTGCGTCGAGAGAATACTGTGAGATCATCCATGTAAATGATGATGCACTTCTTTACCAAGTCTCTGAAAGCATAATCCATGGCCCTTTGAAAAGTGGCTCCTGCATTGATCAAACCGAAAGGCATTCTTCTATAAGCAAATGTACCCCACTTAGTTGTGAACGCCATCTTTAGTCTATCTTCTTCTTCTACCATCACTTGGTTATATCCAGAATAACCATCTAAAAATGACATCATTTTAGAACCATTAACAACTTGTATCACTTCATCTAATGACGGTACTGGATAATTATCCTTCTCTGAAGCTCTATTGAGATTTCTAAAATCCACACACAAACTTATCTCTCCATTCTTCTTTCTAACAGGTACAAGGTTGGCGACCCACGTTGAGTGTCGAACTGGGAATATAATCCTTGCTGATAATAACTTCTTCACTTCTTGATGTATTAGTGGTTCTAACACTGGATTTATTGGTCTCTGCCTTTGTCTAAATGGTTTACTAATTGGCTTTAGTGGAATAGTATGTGTAATGAGAGACGTATCATATGTCTTTAGATCTTCATATCCCCAAGCAATCACGTCAGGGAATTCCTTCATAAGCTTCAATATTTCTTCCTTTTCTGCAGGGGTACAAACTTTCCCAATAAATACATTCTTAACATTTTCTCTCGTTCCCAAGTTCACCTTTTCACATTCCCCTCCTTCAGTACTTTGGTACTTGAGGGAACTTAGTCTGTCGGCATCAAAAATTCTCTCTTGTTCAATCATTCCTTTTGGAATGGTATTTGTCCTTAAATTCATAATCTCATCGATTTTAAATTGAGCTTCTTGTTGTTCTCCTTCATCTATGACTTGTGCTTCAAATACCCTCGAGCTTGTCAAAAAATCAAGAATATGCTTGTCATCTTCAAACACTTGAAAATTTGTGATGTTGTCAGGAACTGATGGTACTGAAGTCAGCTTAACTGTAAATTTCTTCACACAATCCATGGCTAATGGTTCTAATGAACTTGCAGATTGAGCCAAAGAGTTTGCTACTGGATTGCTTGTTCGACTTATCCTTTTAATATTGAAAGCATCAAAGCTTTCGATTAGGTCCCAAACTCTATTGCGATACCGACCCAATCTTTTATCATGGCATGTATATTTCTTGCGTACCTGTCCAATGACTATGTCTGAATCTCCACGTACATGTAGGATTTTGGCACCTTTTTTGATAGCGAGGAGCAATCCAATGACCAATGATTCATACTCAACCACAGTAATAGTACAAGGGAATTGCAACCTATGTGCTGCCAAATATGTTTCTCCAGTTGGGCTGATGAGTTCAACACCAGCTCCACTACCTTTCTTTGATGTGGATCCATCAAAGGATAGGGTCCACACTTGATCGTTTTCATATTCCATGGGTGATCTTACCTTTGAATCCTTGGATTCTTTTTGATGTTCTTCTTGTCCTATTTCACCTTCTCGAATTCTTTCTTGCTATGGGTCTAAAATTTTCATACAGGATGAGTTCATTTTGACCACATTTTCTGCTATCCATGCTTGTGGAACCATTTTAGAAACTTGTGCAATTGCTTCTTTGCACATGGTGCATGATATCTCAGAATGAAAAGCATCATGTATTCTACACCAGTTGAGTAACAACAGATTTTGAATGGATGCATCTTTTCCTAGTTCAACTTCCTGCTTAATGCTTGTTAGGACAAAATTCCTAAAATTCTCAAACATTCCTTCATTCAGTGATGGTTCTGAATTATCCATAACTGGTACCTTAGCGAAAGTTGGAGTCACATCAGGACATCCCCCTTGATTGTAACCTTGCAACATTAAAACCTCTCCAGTTTTGGGAATATATGATCCCAAAGTGGTTTCCATAAACAAGATCTCATTGTGTTCACCATACTCAGTGATCAACAACCGGAGCCTTGGAGTGCTCTCTATCCTTATCTGATTGGGAATTCCCTTCCATAGGAGCCACATGTGTGAAAAGTCCGTTGCAATATAACCATTCAATTTCCTTGCCCAATCTCTACTAAGAAGCATGCCATACCCTTCAGGAATATCCACAAAAGATATGTCAATACAACTTTGAACACGTGGATCAAAGGCCAATTGCACGTGAATATTATTCAACTCTCCCACGACTGGGACTTCAGTTTTATCCAATTGTGTGACTTTCTTGTCAGTCTGAAGTGGAATCAATCCCAACTTTCTACATATGTCCAATGGCATTACATTACTTGATGCACCAGAGTCAATTAAACAATTATGTAACATTTTTCCCAAAATTCTAACAGATACTAGGAAAGGTGCAGGTTCCTCCTTCCCTTGATAAAAAACCACTGGCTTCTGCCCTTTTGCATCAAATGTCTCATTGTTATGTATAGAATTTCTCCCATTTTGAGTTGTCATGGAACTTTCCACTATAGGAGAATTATCTTTGATCATTTCTAGTGATGGATCCTTTGAAGATACTTGTCCATTTGATGTAACCTTCTGATCATCCTAAGAGTTTTGCACCATTCCAATGAAACTTGAAGGATTCTCAGCAAGCTTAGATGCATATGGTGATACATCATCTGCAACATTGGTGTTTTGCGCAAAATTATATTGTTGGACATTGGATACCCCTCTTGGAGGATGTGATACATTTTGAGAAACAATCTTTATGGGGGCATCATTGAAACTTTCCAATAATGTATCTCTAATTTCTGAAATCTTCATCAATTCATATAGTGGAAGACTCACTTTAATTTTCTTGAATTCCTCTAGTACATAAGAACTCAACCTTTTCAATTCCTCTCTAGAAGGACTTCCTTTCTATTTTTGTCCTGGATTTTCACATTGCCTTTGTTGTCCTTGTTGAGCAGAGGATTGAAGATTATTCTTTCCTTTATCACTTTGTGAAGAATTTGTCATGGAAGATTGGCCTATATCTCCTTGAGAGCTTGTGAGTTGTCGATATTCAGGAGAGTCTCTGAGAGCCTCAAGATTATTGTTCGCATTTGGATGCGGGGGAGTTGAAAAGTTATTTGGAGAAACTAATGATGTTAATGGCTCATGGTTCCTATAATTCCTCTGATATGTCTTTATTGGACTATTACCCGATGTTTGTTGAAAGGCTTGCACTTCACTTGTTCCTTCCACCAAGACACTATTATATAGAGGAGGAAATAAAAATCCATCCTTATGTAATGATTCATTTGGGGATACTGGTGGAGGTTGATTTTCTGGTGGGACTTGATAACGCGGCATCTCTATAGGAGCATTTGCTGAAGCTGGTGGGAATTTCTGATTAGCTTGTATTGGCATGTAATCTTGAGAATCAAGAGGAGGAAACTTAAAATCATCAAAAACCAATGCTTGGTCATATCTTGGTGAGGGTACCATCTCATATCCCGTAGGAGGAGGATTCTCAGATGTGGTAGTGTTCCTCACTTCTCCCTTGAAAATATCCGCTGCTCTTTGAAATTCGTGACACTATAATTCAGAATGTTGACTAGTCTCATGTAATCTACACCATCTAGATAGTGTAGCTTCTGCTAAGAAAAACTTTATCAGCTAGGCGATTCTCAGATGGAGGATTATCCAATGGTGATGGTACGCCTCCATTATTTGGATTAGTGTTCCATGATCTTCTTTGATGACCTTGGTTATTATTACGATATCCTTGATTACCTTCATTGAATCCTTGGTTGTGTCCTTGATTACTATCGTGATGTGGAGGGGTATTCCCTTGATAACCTCGGTTGCTACCTTGATATGACTAATAATTCCTTTGTGCATTTTGCAACTGATTATTTTGATTTCTAAGGTAAGTGACCTCAGTGGACAACTTTTTCACTTATTCAATCAAATCTCTCATCTCATCTTTTTCCTCTTGGGTCCTTGTAGAATTTGTCGTGTTCTGGAGATAAATTGGTTGTGTGGGCATTGCCTGTGACATAGGTGCTCCAGGGTGCAACACCAACTGGCTCGGAGGGGCAGGAACTGGATTGATAGTCGGAGCATAATTCAAAGCTCCTTCATTCAATGCATTTGCATTTCCAAAATAGCTAGGTGCTCCATTCGTAGTTGCCGGTGATTGTAAACTAACTTTCTCCACCTTAGCATATGCTTGGATCAAACTTGTAGGAGCCGGATGAGTTTTTTGAACAAACATAGATGTGAAACAGTCTAGGGCGGCATAGTAGATAGGTCGTGCTGCATCATCTCCTATGCAATATGGATCACGCAATCTTGAATAAGCCCTTTGAAATCGATTATTGAAAGCAACAATTGATTCACGTTCTTGTCTCCTTATCTCAATAAACTGCCTATACAATTCTACAGGGGTGATAGGCAATCTAAACTTCCCAAGGAATGCCTCCTTCAACTGTTGCCAAGTCTGTATTGAATTTGAAGGTAGGTTGATATACCAGTAAAATGATTCCTCACCCAATGAATAAGGGAATAGTCTACATGCAACATCCTCATCTTGCACGTTTCTATTCTGGAGGACATCCTCAAAAATTTTAATGTGTACATCAGCAGTGCGGTTCACATCATTCACAAAGAATTTAGAACAAAAGTGTTCAGGATTCTCTGGCATATTATTGTATGCGGCAAACGTTGCAAGGGGTGATGCATTCTGCGGACGCCATTGCTGGGCCATTGCTGGAACTTGTTGTTGGACAGTTGCAGGCGAAACAACTTGTATAGGTATTTGCACAAATAACTGTTGAATTTGTGTAGCTCCTGGTGGAACTCCTCCTTGGATTGATCCTTGTGCTTGATGTTTAGGTGGTGGAGTTTGGAATATCCTTGTGAGATCAACTACACTTGGTGAATTCTGACTCGTAGATTTTTCTTTATTTCCTTGCCTAGGCTTTGGATCAAAACTCAACTCTTGTAATTCGTGTGCTCCCGGGGTAAATCTCAAGCATCTTCGATGTACCTCGGGTGAGGATGAATTAATGTTCTCCAATATATGAAACTGCTATGAAATCTTTTAGTCAAGCCCTCCTTCTAGCGCCAGTTTCTGTTGATGTGTGTTTTACGACTCACCAAACAGTAGAAAAAAATACCGAAATATCTTATCCTCTCTTGAATAAAGTCTTATGTATGCTAAGATTGCTAAAAGATCATACAATGACTTCAAGGTTCCTTTAGTGCCAGGTCTTGACTGTGGATAAGATCGGTGGTTGATGTGATTTGCTGATGATCACAAGGGGCCTTACGTGTTTATTCATATTCATTTCAAGCCATACTGGATGAGGGAGCTATCTTAAGGTTTTGCAATGAAGTGCTTTTTTTTTTGGATTTTTCACAGAATATGCAGAAAATTAAATAAGATGGGGTTCAGGAATTCTATTCTAATCCTAAGGGTAGTGATAACAACAAATAGTACTCTAGTGGACAAATTCCTCAATTTACTGAATTCCGCTTCGCCAACTTATACTACAACTAAGCATGAACCAGTGCAATCTTCAAGGGTTATGCCAAAGATTTTCATATCACTGCATACACCATCATAAAGAACAATGTATACAAATGATAGAAGTTGAGCATATGCATGAAACGAGTTCAGGCTAACTTTACACAACAAATTAGAATCACTAAAACGTCAAAAGTATGAACCAAAGGAATTCATCAATACACCATCATATTCTCCATTGTAATCACCACACATTGACTATGCTAAACTTCCGGAGCGCAATTTTCAGGAAATGAAGGAAGGAAATGAAGGAAAGAAATGAAGGATTTTATCCTTCATTCCTTAAAAAGCTCGCTCCCTAAAATTTCGAAGCGCAGTTTTCAAGAAATGGAGGAATGTTTTGATGAAGGATTCTATCCTTCATTCCTTGAAAATCCCGCTTTCATAAAACAACAAGCGCAAGTCAGTAGGAGTGAAGGAAATATTTTGAAAAACATAAAATCCTTGATTTCATAGAAAACTCACTCCCGTAAATTGATTGGAGCACTAGAATTTGTTCAAAAATCGTGAAACGCGGAAAATTGAAAATTTTGAAAAAAAAATTCAGAAAATTTAGAGGAAGGATGAATTTTCTTATGAAGTGAAAGTTGGATTTAGAGAAAAGCAAAAAAATGATTTTACTTCAAATGATTTTTTTTTTGGATTTAAATTAAAAAATTAAATATTAGTTTTACTAATATTTAATTTGATTTTTTTTTAATAATAATCCAAAAAATAAAAATGGAGAAAAAGTTGCAAATAAATTTGATTTTTCATTTAAAAATGGAAGTTAATTAAATATTGATATTTTTAAATTGATATTTAATTAATAAAAAAAAAAAAAAATCAAAATAGAAATACTTAGCTTCATCATGAAGTTAAAAGCATTAAAGATAGCAACTTTTTGAATCAAGTAGCAAAAAGGCGACGAGTGGCACAAAAAATGGAAACCTTAATGGTTAAGCAGCTGCCTAATTTTAGTCTGCCGCTTTAAAGGCATCTTTTTGAAGAATGATTTATATAAGAAACCCTCTCATTCATTCAGGCTCATACAGAAATTTGAAGAGCAGATCGAGAATAGAAGTAAGATTTGAGGAGTTCAAGGAAGCAGATTTTTTGAGAAATTTTCTGAAATTGTTGAGGAGTTTTCTGGGAATTCACGTCAGAAGATTTTGAATCCTATCAAAAAGGAATTTTCTTTGCAGTGAGTTGTGGAATTTCATATTTCTCGCGCAAGTATTAAAAAGTGAATCTTGAAAGGAGTATGGAAATTTTGGCGAAAATCCAAAATCTTTGTCTTATGGACAAGTCATATCTGTTGTTTTTAATACTTTCTTTGCATAATCTTATGTATGTACGTTTTCTATTTTGCAGGAAAGGAAAATGGCAGAGACCAGGGGAACAAGAGAAACGCGAGGACAATTGATAAAGAATGAAAGGAGAGGATTCTATCCTGCATCCAAAATTGTGTCAAAGTGGATAGAAATTGGAGATACAAGTCTTGGCGGCCTTGATTTGAAAGATTTTAACCGGAGAATGCTCGGATATAACGACTATCACCCAACACACCTAGCTACAAAAATTGTGAGAAGTGGAATTTTCGCTGCAGCTGGTTTCCCTCCTTCTCTTCAGCATCCAGAGTTAATCGTGGAATGTACCAAGCATTACAGTCCTAGAGACAGAACCATCCGGGATTCTGAACGAAATATTCTGGCAGATTTTTCTCCGACATCCATTTCTGAAGCATTTGGAATTCCTTCAAATCCAAGGATGGTCACAGAAACACATGAGCAAGCACGGAGAATCTATACATCTGGAATCAATTTTTGTCAAGCAATAATCAACAAATGATGATTGAAAAATAATAGACCACATCATTCCAAGATTCCTAAAGAAATAGTATGGCTCGACTTGCACAGGGAATATAGTGATATGGTCATGATGTTGAGTCGCATATTTGGCATGCCTTATTCTTATAGGTTTAAATCTTGGATGTGGTATTTTGTTGAGCATGTAATGGAGGAAGGTGACAGAATAGATTGGGCTGGGCTCATAAGTGATAACCTAAATGAGCAGTTGATGAATCTAGAGCATACAAGGAGATTTTACATGAGCTCCTATGTCATCTACATGCTAGCACGGAGGACAAATTATGATGGACTACGATGCAAAGGACCAATTGGAAGCGGAAACCAACACCTCAAAGTCCACGAATGTTATCCGCATTTGCATTTCTATTCAAAGGATGATTAAATGAGGGTTAATGATATATTTGCCATGCGCATAGTAAGAACACTACAAAAGAGGCCACATATAAGAATGTCAATGGATCCAATGAAGTTGGTTGAAGAATATGGCGCCTGGTTCATTCAGTTTCCTACCTTTTCATACATCCGAGTTCAAGGATTCTCCACGGAGCCATACAAACTTCCCAGGTATCCAACGGATAAGATGGTCTTGTTAGAGCTTATTCGACAACTTACTGCCTATGACAAGATTCAGAAAGGGAAGAAGAAGTTGGGATTGCAGTTTCCAATTTCCATAGGAGAAGGGAAAACTGAGGTATGCCCATGTCTAAAAGCTACAAAGAAATCATCAGATGAGTTCCATTTCTTTCGCCTTCCGCTTTATCCAAAGAGGAATGATTTTGATCCTTTCAACAAGATCTCATTAGCGGGAGGGTCAAAGTACCAACCCAAGGTTCACCTTGAAGAATTTTGGGCCAATGTAGTAGACGAGAACGAGATTAGAAAAAGATTGCATTCAAGACTACCATTGAACATTATTAGAACATGCAACATATTCAAGGTTCCTGATCAAATGCAGGAGGACCCAAATGTCATGCGAAAAGGATTCAATCCAGAAATGACAGCTCAACCATTTGATTGGAAGAAGAAAGAAATTACAAATCTCGAAACCCTTTCAAAATGTAATGTCCCCTTTTTAGCATTCATAGCATGATGTTGTCGTTAGCCTATTTCCCCACGGTCCCGTAGACTAACCAAGACATTAATGGGACTTAGAGGCCATTTGGCCTAAATAGTTTCAGTTGCAAATTTTTCTGAGGGGTTTTGAGGCAACTTCGGGCATACTTACTATTTATAGTAAGTCATCTTGGGCATGGGCGGACATCTAGTGGCAACGATATGTCGATGGTAATTGTTTAAAATCGACAAGAAGACTTGTTTATCACTGATAAGATTTGTTATGCATTGATAAAGCTATTTTATAAAGTTAAATTTAAATATTTAACTTTATTAATGAATAGACTATAGTTTGTGAGAAATATTTAAATTAAAAGAGTCCCTTTTATTTTATAACACATTGGAGACATAAGTTACATAAAGGGAGTTATGTTTTATCCCACATTGAGAAAACGAAGGATGGAGCCCTTGTGAGAACACTATAAAAGAAATAGAAGAGCTTCTTTTAAGTATGCTTGGAAATATCAAAGAAATTGGAAAATTTGCTGGAGATTATGTCTCAATAGTTTGGAGGACGAAATCCCTTCAAGCTGGAAATCTAGACGCCATTGAAAGATATGGTCTTGAGATTCAACATAGTAGCAGTCCGAAAAAGCGGAACCGAAAAAGCAGGCTGAAAAAAGCAAGTACGAAAAAGCTGTCCGAAAAAAAAGGGAACCGAAAAAGCAGACTGAAAAAGCGGGTACGAAAAAGCAGGCCGAAAAAGCAGTTCGAAAAAAGCAAAGTAGAAGGGGCAGCATAGAAGAAAATTATTACAGCCATCTACAACCAGGTTCTTTGTTAGTATTGTTTTTTAGGGTGTTATAAGCTTTCATCTGTAAGTGTGCATTATACCAGCATTATCATTTTGTAATCCATGTAAATGCCAAAGTCTTGGCCATATTTCATGAGCATTGTAATTTTCATTGCAATTAAGAAGATAATAGTTGGTGGTGCCATTTAAGAAATTTAATATCATTATTTATCAGCCAGATAGTTTGCATACCAATTGTTTGTAAAAATGCCAGTTGGCTGTAGGTGTTCATTTCTCATGCTTAGATCATATATATGCACTGAATATTGTCAAAATTAGTAGCACACTCATGTTAGGTCATTGTGTAGTCCATTGTAGTCTTTTAGCACAAGATTCTCATTAATGCAAATTGAAGAAAAAGTCATTTGAAGCTAACTGAAATACTATATCAGTCATACGTCCCATGCATGTGAATTGTTTGATGAAATTCCTTGAGCTTTCATCAACATTTTTTGAGGGTAGATTTGAGGAGGGTCATTACAGTGGTATCAGAGCTTGCTTGCAAAGTGTTTGACGAAATGTCAAACAACTCAAGTATAAAAATTTTTGGTGTTTGAAGCAGTTATAACCTGTTGGGGTCATTACAATGGTATCAGAGCTTGCTTGCAAAGTGTTTGACGAAATGTCAAACAACTGAAGTATAATGTTTTTTGGTGTTTGAAGAAGTTATAACCTATTGGGGTTATTACACAAAACCGGTCTTAGATTTTACAAAGTGGTGGATCGAGCGTAAGCTTGAAAAATTAGTTGCACCAGCTAATGGATTCACATATAGGTTGCTTGGCCACAGACCACTCTGGGATGAAAGATCAAGACAAATATCTGAAGGGACTGTTGAAGAAAGGGGAACTCCATCCGAAGATGTAGGAACCAAGAAAGGGAAGGAGGTACCTCGAGAAAACCGTCCTAGGATTGAGGAAGTCATCCAAGAATCTCAAAATAAGAAGCAGAAACACGGAGATGCTCTCTCTTCTCCAAGTCGAACTCCAAGTGTCCAAGAGATAGAAACTTTTGAAAGGCAGGATGTAGGGACAAGTATAAGGAGATTTGAGCAAGAAGAGAATTTGGATAGGCCAATTCATGATAGGTTGAGTATAAATGCTTATGAAAAATCCACGCAAGAAAGAGGGAGAGATCAAGATATTGCTACAGAAGAAAGTCTTGCTACGACCTTAGAGCGAGAAATGATTAATGATGGAGATGGTCCACTAGAGGAAGAAACTTCAGGAGTAGCAATACATCTTCCAAGTGCCGAAGCTATAGTTCCTGAGGTTACAATGGATAGTCCAGGAGGTGAAGAAGAGATTGACATTCGAGCGGTCCAAAGGAAAGAACAATTGGTAATTCCGGGGGACCAAAGTATACCCATTCCGGAATGGTTGAGGCAACGAATTCAATTGCATCAACAAAAGGAGGTTGATCCAGCAATTGAATTACAGGAAATTTTGGACCGATCAAACCGATCAGAAGAACAAGGGAAAGCAAAAAGATATACTAAATTCATCAGAGGAGAATCAGGATCCAGAATCTTGCAGATTGTGACTCCCACAGTTGACAAAGGGAAAAATCAGATTGCTCCAGATGAATATCATGTTACAGAAGTAAATCTTGGTCGGGCCTCCCGAGAGCAAATATTGGAAGAATTTGATGACTCCACACAGGCTTTGAAGGATAGGCTGAAGAAAGTAGAAGAAGGGTATGAAAAGCAGAAAAGAGAAATTCGGGCCTTATGTCAGTACATCAATAACTTGCCTCATCCAGTAAGAGAGGAAGGTCCATCATTTGTCCCTCCAACAGGTGTTTCCAGTGAAGTGGTAGGTGATATTGACACAATCAAGCGTATTGATGAGGGTGCAAAGATTTGGATCGAAGGAATTCAGGAGGTACCTTCAAACATGCAGAAGAATTAGTGCAAGTGCACAATACGGCATTGGCTGCAATCTCTAGGATTCAGTGCATGGAGGAATCATGGGTGGATGAGCATATTTACCAAGAAGAGGTGATTGCCGACATTCAGAGTCTGATGGATACCCCAAAGCAAGAATTGATTGATGGTCAAGTTATCAGCGAGTGGGATTTCTATGATTTTATTCGATGGTACAGTGCAGTGATCATGGCTAAGGAAATGTTCGAGAGCTTTACCAGGGAATTCAGTCGATGGAAAAAGATTGTTGATAACATCAAGCAAGGAATATCAAATGCAGTTGCATCCTTGTTATCACAATGATTAGGGGAAGAGGAAATGACAACTAATAATCTGAAAGTCAAGTTAGAGGAATTCTTTCAGCTAAACATATATGGAAGAGATGATTTTGTGAACTTCTCCATCTTCTCAAATACAATGCACACTACTAAGGACTTACTACCAGATTTGGATGAAAGCTTGGGAAAAGCAGAAAGAGCAATTGCAGTTCTAGAATTCAAGCAAGAATCTGCACCAAGCATCAGTACAGAGGAGTTGGAAATAGTATTAGATCGATTTCGATCTTTCAGGCGAAGAAATCAAGGATAGATGCATTAAATGCAGAGTGGGTGTGCATAGGGATCATTTATTACACCTCACTCCTTAAATTAGCATGCATGGTGGGCATTTATTACCCACTACAGTAGTGGATTCCTTATGGCATTAATGTAGATTCCTTTCCATTGCCCTAACCCTAATTAGGGCTGATGTGGGATGATCTCAGCCATCGGTTATTGTGATCATCTGGGCCACCCATTTTAATCGAGGACCTATATAAAGGCCTCATTTCTCATTTGTAAAGGGAGATTTTTATGAGATTGTTGCTATGAGCTACTGAGATAATAAAGTTTTCAATGGAGTTTGGTGAATACTTGACGTGTCTTAGTGCTTGCTTGTTCTCCTAAATCTCTTCAAGTAGATTAAGTTTAGCATAGTCAATGTGTGGTGATTACAATGGAGAATATGATGGTGTATTGATGAATTCCTTTGGTTCATACTTTTGACGTTTTAGTGATTCTAATTCGTTGTGTAAAGTTAGCCTGAACCCCTTTCATGCATATGCTCAACTTCTATCATTTGTATACATTGTTCTTTATGATAGTGTATGCAGTCATATGAAAATCTTTGGCATAACCCTTGAAGATTGCACTGGTTCATGCTTAGTTGTAGTATAAGTTGGCGAAGCGGAATTCAGTAAATTGAGAAATTTGTCCACTAGAATACTATTTGTTGTTATTACTACCCTTAGGATTAGAATAGAATTCTTGAACCCCATCTTATTTAATTTTCTGCATATTCTGTGAAAAATCCAAAAAAAAAAAAAGCGCTTCATTGCAAAACCTTAAGATAGCTCCCTCATCCAGGATGGCTTGAAATGAATATGAATAAACACGTAAGGCCCCTTGTGATCATCAGCAAATCACATCAACCACCGATTTTATCCACAGTCAAGACCTGGCATTAAAGGAACGTTGAAGTCATTGTATGATCTTCTAGCAATCTTAGCATACACAAGACTTTATTCAAGAGAGGATAAGATATTTCGGTATTTTGTTCTACTGTTTGGTGAGTCATAAAACACACATCAACAGAACCCACAGTTATAGGTTCAATCTGCATTTGGAAGCTATTGTGACCATTGATTTTCCTGTTGGAGCCTGTGTTTGATGTATTTGTCCAGTGGGTGTAATTTTGGTTGACCCAGACTTATTGTTGCACGGCTTCAATCCTGAATCAGTCGCTTCATTAAATTTAGTCACTCCTTTTCTCATCAAAGTATTTCTTTTGTTTGGCCCTTTTATGGTCATTTTGTATGGCTGTCTATGTAATTCAGTTGGAATGTTTCATTTCAAGTGTTTCATTTCATAGATCCTATCATTATGATGTCTGCTTATGCTTGGTGAAAGGTTCCATGTGGCACTTGGCCCAAACATGTTTTAATTGGTTATTGTTGCTCTTATATAACCTGGTGATCTATACCACTGTGGAAGGTACATTAAATCTCCAGATTTTCTCTTTCACCAGCGCATGTTGAATGGAGAGGCCTTCTACTGGTTATTCCTTGAGACCCTTATTCACTAGTCTACTTCACATTTTGGCTGGCTTGTGTTTTGTATCCCAACGCTTTTCTTCCTTCTTAGCAAGTTGTGATCAAATTCACTGGCACTATAGGTCCCATGTTTTGTGATTTCTGATCTCGATTGGTGAAATCTTTTGTTTCAGGATCGACTTTCACAATCATTCAACAACATTTTTAATTAGTGGTGCATACCCAAGCCCATATTCTTCAGTCCCAACCAATCTGTGATGGATTGGCATCGTCCTATTTGATCAGGGTTCCGTTGTAGATGCAGGCGATTCTGTGATTATGGTCTGGTCAGCCTGATTTGCATATATTGTGCACTTTCCCTCATTGAATTGATGTTTTAAATATCCTAGGGCCTGTGCCATGGGCATGAACAGCACCTAATTATTGCAAAGAACATTGAGTCTCCCCTCATTTTTTTTGTTTCATCAACTATTCAGAGGCTACTGTATCATTTTGTTGTGAATTTCATAGGGTACAAATTTTCAATAGTAGCATCATTTTTGCCATCTGTGTAGATGTATAGTTCAATGGATTTGCAAAAAGGACAATTTCACTTCCATCACTTGTACAGAGCCGAATTTGTTTTTTCTATCAACTGTGTGATGCAGCTGTATCGGTATCATCCCAATGCAACATATATGGCAAGTAATGACTTGGAGATGTTTATCTAAATATTTAGGCCCTTGGGAGTTCTTCAGTGAACCTAAAGCCTGTTGCAGTCATGTGCATGAACCAAAGAAGGTTCAAGAGAGCTCCTAAATGCCTTAAGAAATCAAGTAGTTATGCACCGATTCATGTACATTTTGAGAAACACAGTGAAGACAACACAACCATAATGGAGTACTTAAGGTGGCTAAGAAAGCAAGTGATTCATAATAGGTTCTAAAGAGAATTTGCAAGCATTAGGATGATATTGAAAATCTTAAAGAGAGAGTCCCGTGAGGCTATCTATATGTTGGAACAAAATGCTAATTGAAATACAAATGTATTGATAGGTAAATCAAGTTGAAAGGGCAATGAAATACAAAACCATGCATGTTATTTCATTAGAACAGCATATATTAGAATTGAGTATCAACATAAATTGAGTATCAACATAGGTTAAAGGAACAAACTTTGTGAAGGAAAATAGACAGTACAATGAAAACTTTCTATACAAACAATATGGTGCCACAGATGTCATTCCTTCAAACATGTAGCGTCCTATGAAACAAGTGGGGAATCAACTGACCTGCTTCCACTGAAGACTCTTTTCACCAGCAAGTTTGTCTGGATTAATTGCTGCATAGATCATTAGTAATCGTAGCTTATTTTCAGGAGTAATATTCTGCATACCAATGGATAATACAAGTGTTAATATTTCCAAATGGATATCTATTTCATAGAGAATAAAGTAATTTCTCATATAAGAAATTGGAACTTTAACAATGTTGAGAAAACATACCTCCTTTGTCTTAAGCATATTTAACAGCTCCTTCGTTCCTGCATCCCCAAAGACCATGTCTTGCTCCAAATGACCAATTTCACTTAATTCTTGCTCCTTAATTTTTTCATTTAGTTTTGCAGCTATCTAAGACAGAAACAAGATCATCTGTAAAGAAAATGACTTCTACATTGTACTGAAAAAAATATAAATCTAAGAGAATAAATGTCTACTTGAGCAGATCTAAGATATGAAGCATTTACTTGAGTGCATCCGATTCCAACCATCAGTTTGTCAAAGGCAGAAAAACTGTTTTAAAGAGAATGGATTTCTCAGGAGTGTTATTTTGAAAGCCAACAAGCATCAGAAGAAAAAAAATGCAGAAATATATCAATACTCAAATGCAACTTTTATTAAGGGTAACCTAGACAATCAACAACCTAGAACTAGAAGCTCATTTCTGTGACAAAAACACAACTTCCAATTCTTATATTTCTAACTAGATTTAGCTAGGCTTTATGGACATTCAATAACAACAAATTCATATCCGAAAAAGAACAATTGATTAGAAAATAGTAACAATATAATTGATGGCCTGTCTATGTAAATTAAAAAGCATGTAATTGGGCAAATAAACAAATTAGAAACACATAAGCCTCACTTAGAATAAACTATCAGTTAAAACTTGAAAAGGAAAGCGAAGGCAGCAAAGAACAAAAGAAGAATGAAAGAAATTACATAAATATCCATGAATAACCAAAGTTAGACAATGGGACTTAAATAGAAAAAGCAATAACAATAGTATTTGAAAGTGAAATAGAAATCCACACTAAAATTAGATAAAATACACATCAAGGCCACAAGCTAAGAACATAGAAGAAGATGGACCAAAACACAAACGCTAGAATGTAAGTGAAGATAGGCTACTCAGTCTAGTGTCGCAAAAATTTACATATAACCATGAGAACAAGTCCAATGCCAAACATGAAAATATCATTAAAAGACTCAAAAAAGTGCCACTCAAATGATCTCCTAGTTCAAATGCTACCAAATATATCAAGCTCGTGTCAATAGAATCCACCTCTTGATGGCATGCATAAAATCAATTTCAATAGCACCTCAAGAGGCAACCTAGACACTTCTAGGGCAGGTTGTATTATCAAAGACTCTCGGGGAAATATGGTCAAAGCTTCATCCAAAAGGTTGAGGATCTCCTAGTTCAACTACTACCAAATATATCAAGCCCGTGTCAATAGAATCCACCTCTTGATGGTATGCATAAAATCAATTTCAAGAGAACCTGAAGAGGCAACCTACACACTTCTAGAGCAGGTTGTATTATCAAAGACTCTCAGGGAAAAGCGTCTTCCAAAAGGTTAAGGCCAACATACCAATAGTGAAGGCTCAAAGATATTGGATAACATATCTCCTTTGCAACAAATCCTTGTTTTTGTGAAGGAAATTATATTGTATATTGTTTCTCAAATTAAGCCATTGATTAAAAAATCATTAACATTGACATCAATATTAGTTATGCTTGTAACATCTTTTGGAATATGACAAGGCCATTTAAAATATAAATGCATTAAAACATTAGTCAGATAGAGTATAGATGACAAGGTAATATTCATTACTCAAAATTATGGAAATTTCATGTGCAATAGTGATAAGGCTATTCACATCAGTATTCATCAATGCTCTCAGTCAGCAAGGTTCCTCAGTGTTGAAAAACTCTCCAAAACTCTTTTGACTCGTTAGTATTCCTGAGTCAAAATGCTAGGCAAGTTACTTTCACTAAAACTCATCATTGTGTTTTTCCTATTAACTCCCAAGAAAATGCAAAAAATTGCAAGTTTTGTATTAAAAACTCTAAAATTGTTAAAAAAGGGATGAATGGAGTGAAGGGAATAATTATTGCATTAACAATGAACTCTTCAATAGAGTTTACAGATGTTATAATAGCGTAATCTAAAAATAGACTTAACTGAGAAAAAATAAAAAGATAGCTTGTGAGCGGTTACTCAAGAATTAGGAAATATTGAGAAGGGTAAGATTCAGATAGAATGGGCTATGAATACATCTAAAGAGACAATGCTGAATGCTCAAGAAGACGAGGAGGGAAAAAGCAGACCAAGAGAGGATCTCGGGAGATCAAAGGAAAATGATATTCTAGGTTGTGATGAGGAAGGATGGGAAGAATTAGGTGACTTTTTGGGATTGGATTTGATCTCAAAAGGTGATCAAGCTAGAAGTCATGAAGTGCTTTGGAGAGTGGTTTTTGCACTCAATGAGAAGGATGAGCTAAATCCTGATATAGGTAATAACCAAAAAAAGGAGACAGACGGAGGTAGCGGGCTCGGTCTAGCCCAAACTAGATTGGCAAAAGTGGAGGCTGATTATACCAAGATTAGTAGGAGAAGAGGAGAAAAAAATCTTGAAGTGACCTTAAGAAGGAAGATGTGCAGGCCATGGGTCAAGACAAGATAGATGTTGGGAAGGGGAACTGCCTTCCGAATGAGTCATGAAGCTCATAACCTCGAATGTTAGGGGCCTGAATGCCCCTAACAAACAATACTTATTTAAGTATTGCAGTAAGACATTTGAGGCATACATTATTATGTTGCAGGAAACTAAGATAACATAAGATAAATTATTAATGTCCAATAGGAGACCACAAACAAGCCTAAGGGATTGAAAGTACAAACAAAGGCTAGAAAGCAGTAGGACCACCGAACGGTGTCCGAGAAAAAGGAAACCAATGAAGCAAAAGCAAAGAAAGAGAGAAAACCCCACAAAAGAGAAACCGTGAAACAACTAGCGGTTCGTAGTCGTCAAAAAGTAGCTCAAAAATGAAGGATAACTATCCATGTGCAGAGAATTCCAAACCCATCGCTGGAAAGCGGAGGACTGCTATCGCTGATGGTGCATGTGTGTGTGATCTCTGCATTGTCTCACTAATCTGGTGTAACTGTAAGTAACAATGGACGGGCTACCAGACCTCTTGGTTCCTCTAGGAGAGGTAACCACAGTGAATTAGGTGATAAGATGATGAGGGGACATAGATCCACGGGGGATAACTCCCGTAGAGTGAGATCACAAAGACAGAAAGCCTCGTGAAGATTGTAGGGACTGGAAGTATTTAGTAGAAAGTTAGGTATATGGCAACTGGTTGGAGAGCCAGCACTGGGCGCCTTCGCAAGATTAGGTATTCTTTGGAACCCCAAGATAGTATCCGTCCTTAAAATTAGGAGTGTAAGGTTTTAGATAGTAGCAGAAATTAGGAGCATAACCAGTAACTTACATTTTATGTTGATTAATACTTACAAACCTATTCAAATCCAAGATAAAAGGATGGTTTGGGAAGAGATTGGGGATGTGTTTTCAACCTTCCCTAAACATAATTTTACTATAGGAAGAGACTTTAATGCAATTCTTAGCCTCAATGAGAAATCTGGAGAATTGACTAGAAAATCTGAAACCTTGATAGAGTTTAGAGACCAGGTTTACCGACATGAGTTGATGAGAATTAAGACAGGAAATGGCATCTATACTTGGACTAATAGACGCTTAGGATTTAGCAATATTGCAGAAAAACTAGATAGATTTTTCTTCAAAGAAGATATCATTAACTTTGATAAAGCATTTGATACCTCCATGCTTCCTTCCTCATGCTCAAATCATTACCTGGTTTCACTTGTAATAAAAGATATGGGCAAACCCATGAGATGAGCCTTCAAATTTGAAAAAATGTGGTTTAAAAAAGTAAACTTTGTGAACTCTTTGGAGGAATGGTCAAAGAAAGAAAAATTTGAAGGCTCCAAAGCTTTTGTATTCATGTCAAAACTAAAAGCTTTTAAGGGTGAGTTGAAAAAATGGAATAAGGACCATTTTGGTAATATTTTTTATACTAAAACATAGATAGAGCAAGAATTAAAGGACCTAAATGGGAAGGTTCTTAAGGAAGATATGGATCAGATGAGCTACACAAAAGAGAAAGAGTTACTTACGAATCACAAAGACATATAGGCAAAAGAAGAAATCTTTTGGAGACAAAG
This sequence comes from Cupressus sempervirens, assembly GCA_028749045.1. NCBI lineage: Eukaryota > Viridiplantae > Streptophyta > Pinopsida > Cupressales > Cupressaceae > Cupressus > Cupressus sempervirens. Next base: position 929,408,449 of record CM053789.1, read on the forward strand.
GTCTAGGGAGATCTAGCTAGAGGAAGGAAACAAGAATACTAAGTTTTTCCATAATAGCCCCAAAAGCCAGAGGAACATAAAACTAATTAAGTCTATCAAGAGAGAGTATGGGACAATAGTGAAAGATCCTAAAGGGTTAGCGGAAGAAGCAGTCAAATATTTTAAGGATGTATTAAACAATTGGGAAGGATGCTCAGGACTCTATTATCAGCCGTATTCTGAAAATTCTTGATGATAGCCATAATAAGTTTCTGAATGCAAGATTCATAATGGAAGTTGAGGTAACCCTTAAACAGCTACACCATGATAAGTCCCCACAATCGAATGGGTTTCCAATATCCTTTTATCAAAAAAGTTGGTCCTTAGGTCAAGAGCTAACAGAGGTTATCGAGAGTATTAGAAATTTTGGTAAACTCTTAAGAGACGTAAACAATACTCTGATAGCCCTCATCCCCAAGGAGGAGGCTGGTAGCTAGGGTGACTAAAGACCTATCTCTCTTTGTAATACTTTATATAAAATCCTAACCATATCTATGGCCAATAGAATCAAACGATTTCTTCCTCTAATTATCGCTCATGAGAAAATTGACTTCGTCCCAAGGAGGTTTATTTTAGATGAGCTAATAATCTCTCAAGAAGCCTTTCATTTGGTGCAACATAATAAGGAACCTAGTATGCTTACCAAGTTAGATATTAAGAAGGCTTACTATAAAGTAGACTTGAAACTTCTCTATAGGTGTTTTAAAACCTTTGGGTTTTCAAAGCAATGGGTTAACCTTGTCTAAGAGTGCATCTTGAAACCCAAAATATTGGTTTTAGTTAATATTTCTCTAGAGGGTTACTTCGATATCTCCAAAGGCCTTAGGAAATGTGACCCCCTATCGAAATTTGCATTTCTTATCATGAAGCATTAGGTCAATCGTTTTCCAAGGCTAGGGACAGAGAGGAGATCAAAGGTATCAAAATAACCAACAAATTGGAACCAACGACTCGTCAACAATTTGTAGATGATACAATGTCATATGATAAGATGGATATATAACAGGCTAAGAATATTATGACAGTCTTGGGGGCTTATTCTTTAGAATCTAGTCAAATGATAAATAAATATCAATTGGATATTTTCTTTTTTAATACTTATGATGAGAGTACGATAGAGATTTGTCGTATCTTGGACTTTAGGAAAGGGAACCTCCCTAACAAATATTTGGGAGTACCCTTAGATAAAGGATCCAGAAGCAATCACCTCTGGAGTAGTATTCTTAAGAAAATCGATAAGGTTGTCCTCAGTCGGAAGGTTAACTATGCTAAATTCAGTTCTCCTCTCTCTTCCTATATATCAAATATGCCCTACTTCAAGATTCCTTTGGATATTCAATAATTTAAAACTGAAAATTGGCAATGTTCAAAAAATAAGGGACGAGTGTCCCTTATTGTATTCGACAAGTTATGTAGATCTAAAGAAGATGGAGGAGCAAAACTCTAAAACATCAGACATCAAAATCTAACTTTGGGAACGAAGCTAGTTTGGAGGATGTTTAGAAACCCAAATCTCAAATGGGTCAAGCTCCTTAGATATAAGTATTTAGAGAGTAGCAATAATCTCAGCATTTTCAGAAATTCATTTTACCCAATAACTTCAAAATATTGAACTTTATGAAAGAATGTAGGAGTATCGTTAATGAAGGCATCTCTTAGAATATAGGATATGGTGGCTCTTCCCTTTGTTGGGATAAGTCCTAAAGTACTATTCATCATAGATGATCAACAAACTATAAGTAATCTTAGGCACCAACAAGGCATTTTAGTCAGAGATTATTCAGAATTCCCTTATGGTAATCCATCTTTTGGTTGGAATTGGAAGATAGGAAACACACAAGAGATTCTAGTAGAGTTCAAAAACAAATTAATGGCAATTTTAGGCTCTAGGTTCATCTCGCCAAGATTGCATTGTGATACAGCTGTCTAGGCCAAACCTAAAAATGGGGAATATAGCTCAAAGGTAGGATATCTTTCTCTTTACCAACAAAGATAGTTAGATAAAACTAAGCTTCCACTCCAATTGCGATGGGATAAGGAGTGCCTACCAAAGGCAAGAATGTTTGCATGGATAGCATTACATAAGAGGATCTTTATAGCGGAGAAGCTCTATAAGAGAGGCTATCAAGGGGCCCTTGAGGTGTGTTCTTTGTAAAAAGGAAGAGGAATTAGTTAACCATCTACTCCTGAATTGTGAATTCTGTAATAAGTGTTGGTATTGGTTGTTAAGCAGGCTCAACTAGAAAACGGCACTGCCAAGAGATGTAACAGGCCTCTTTTACAATTATCCAATACTGAAAAAGAAGGATGTTTGCATTAGCTTGTAAATTGTAGCACCCTCAATCCTTAGTTGGGAGATTTGGAAAGAAAGGAATGGAAGCATTTTCAATGATAAAGAATTCAGTTCTACTCAAAATCATCAACAAAATAAAACCAGCTAGGAAAGAAAGGAATAGAAGGATTTTCAAGGATAAAGAATTGAGTTGTACTCAAATCATCAACAAAATCAAACCAGCTATAGTAGCAGTAAATTGTAGGAACATGGTGCAGAAGAAGGACAAAACTTTCTCCCATTGGGACAATAAGATGGGGCTTAAATGGCAAGGCATGACAATTGCAACCTATGTGGGTAACAGTCCTAACTTTTTGATTAAATTAAGACAAGTGTATAGATGGAAGCCGCCAGGGCAAGGATGGTTTAAGATGAACTTTGATGGGGCTACCAGAGGCAACGTTGGGATAGTAGTTATTGGTTGTTGTTTACATAATCATAGAGGGGAACTAGAAGTTGAACTAGCTAAACCTTTGGGTGTAACCTCAAACAATGTAGCAGAATTTCCGGCCCTATTGGAAGGTTTGAGAGTGTGCAAGAAATTGAACATTTCAAGGTTAGAGAATGAAGGGGATTCAACTATAGCAAAAAATGTTGTATTGAAAGGCAAAATTTCCAAATGGAAACTCAAATATCTTATTCAGCAATGTTTAGAAATAATTATACTATTTAAACATGTCACTATCAGTCATATTTATCAAGACAACCTAGGAGCTGATGGGTAAGTAAAGGAATTCAGAGCTCCTAATTTGTCATAAGATACTATGCAAGTTAGGGGTAATGTAGAGGATAGTATATGTTTAGTTTTTTCTAGGTTATGTTATTATAGGTGGTTCAAAGACACAAGGATCTTTTAACCATTTTACATCATGCGGTCCAAAAATAGTTCATAATATTATCATTTAAGGCATCACAATGAACTCATATGTTTAGAGCAAAGTAAAGAAAGAGTTAGGCATGATTTTAATTTTCCCCATCTTGGGGGTCCATTGTAATTGTATCGTCTTGTTATCACCCAACACGGATTATAGGGACTTACGTGGCGGTAGTTAGTATAGATAACAAAGATAATAGTAAGCCTTGAAATGATTTTTCATCATAGCACAGTGATTGGGTCATTATTAGATAGGATTTGTGGATTAGAGCACTCATTAAACAGAAACTTGTTGTCTTGTCCTTTATCCTTAACAACTTCCAGAGCATATGGCTCTAGCTATGATGGATACCCCAATCCACATGAAACCTACGAAAAAAGAAATGTCCTTCAGGGGTGAGATAATGATTTCAATTCGGCAACAATTAATGTACTTTCTTTTCTTACTCTACAGTCAATGGGTTCACCCTTGAGTTGTAGGGTTGAGATGCTAGATATTGTTTACACTTGGTGATGAGATGCTCATCTCCAATAATCAAGTCGTCAACATAAGGCATGTGAATTAACATATCATCATTTATTGCCTTGAAGTAAAGGTTCGGATCTACATTATTCTTGGAGAACCCTATTCTAGAAAGATAATTGTCTATCCTCTCATACCAAGCTCGAGGAGCCTGTTTAAGAGCATATATATGTTTATTCAATTTACAAACATTAAAAACATCACCATAAACCACAAATCCCTCAGGTTGTTGTAAGCACACTTCCTCTTCTATAATGTCATTGAGAAAAGCATTCTTCACATCCATTTGGTGAATTTTCCATCCCTTTGATGGGGCAATAGCAATCCGGACTTGACAAAGGTGTATCTATGATACACAGTAGGGTCTCTAGGCTTGATAGCAAAATTCATAGGTTCATTAAGGTTATTGTCTTCTATAGGTACTTGTGTCTCCCTTTGAATCTCATAAGCATGATTATCTTCCATATCTTGAGGAGATTCGTCATCTATTTTATTAAGTCTTCAGATCTTTTAAATGCAACATCTTCTTTAAATATTACATCCCTGCTAAGATCAATTAATTTTTTGTCTACCGAGTCAAGCTTTAAGTTGTACAACAATACATGTACAATCGATCATTGTATAATCTTTCTTGATCGTATGGTAATTGCCTGTACGATGAGTTCCCCTCATGTTTTATAATTTTATTTTATTTTTTCATTTTTTATATAATCTGAATAATTACCTATGGTTGGACCTTCGTGCCTAAACAAGGTTGTCTCCTTTGGTGATACAACTTCAACTTTGGTCATTCACTACTCTAAGACTTGTTGATCATCTAGAGTTGATAGCTTTATAGCTCCATTCTCCCCCACTTCCCAAATTCTATATGGACCGAGCCATTATACATTAAACTTACCCAATCTTTATTTCATTGCAGCAATTATACTTTAAAATCATTTGTCTGTACATGAAGTTCATGTGTCAGATATTTTTGTCATTCCACTCTTTTTTACTGTACTGGGTTGCCTAGGTCACCCATTAAGCCATATGTATCTATTCATCCTTCCTATTCAATATGTACAATATTTCTCGCAGTTTCTCCGTCTAACCAAGTCATTTCTCGATGGCTATCTGAAGGCTAGGTACCATGAACTTCGTCGATACGATGGCTTCCCAGCCATACATCAGTCGAAAAGGCATTTGGCTTGTTGCAACTTTATAAGTAGTTTTGTAGGCCATAATACCAACAAAAGCTTTTCCTCTTGATCCTCCTACTCAAAAGCAAAGGACTTATAGATGACGGAGACCAATATCTTGTTTGTGGCTTTTACTTGCCCATTGGCTCTACAATATTAAAGGCTTGGCAAAGAGTGAAATATTTAAACTCAGTGGTTAGGAGTTTCACCACATGGTTCACTAAATCCCTCGCTCGATCATTGGTGAGTTAGACTAGGATGCAATACCTTTTGCTGATCTACTCATATATTAACCTTGTCGTGCTCAAGGCTCAATTATTCGATAGGGCTTGTACTTCAGCCCAATTAGTCAAATACTTGGTCGTCACCACTATATAGTGACCTTCATGCACAACTTGCCTTTAACAAGTCAATCAAGTTGAATCTCCATCATTCAAATATCTCATGTCCATGCGAGGGATTGAGGGGCATAAAGTTTCTCAAGTGGTTTTCTCGCCCTCTAGCAAGTGTCACACCCTATTACCCATTTACTAGCATTATTATATAATGTAGTCGACCATAACCTTATGAGGAACAGCCTCTGAGATGTGGTGTTTGGCCCCATGTGTCGTCCTGCAAGCCCTTCATGCGTCTCTCTTAGCACCCCAAGGATTTCTTATTCATGTTTTGTAGCTTTACTCGGATAAATTAGATCAAGATATATATATATATAAGAGTTTAATTATGATAATGAAAAAACATGTCCCATGAAGGGACATGTCTATTCTCTCACTCTCTTATAAATATAAGGGGAGGCTACTATTGGAAAACACATACCAAACACATGGCAATGCTTAGTACATTTGCAACAATCCCAAAAATCAACATGGTATCAGAGCCATGGTTGTAAATGCACACTATTAAGCATGGATACTATGTCCAAAACAATCAGGTTCAGTAGAAATGTATATAAAGCTAGACCCATACGAATATGATGAATTCCACATTTTGGTGGAGGCAAAGGCTTTAATAGTTTTGAAAATGGAAGCGAGAATTCTAAAACCTATCACCTCCCTTATATCAAGCACATTATGGTGTTAAATATTACTATTATATATAATAATGTGATAAGGTGGAATCGAGAACTCTCAAAGGCATATGAAAATGAAGACCTGCATAATCTAGTGGAGAAATTGAAAGGTGTGCGATACATGCCAATGGATAAGGAGAAATTGAGAATCATTAAGATCAATAGCCTCTGTCAAATGATTAGTGTACTCATACAACCATTCAAATGACTCTTTCATTACGATAATAGATAATAGTCTATTATTAGTTAATGGTAATATATTGTATATATTTAGTTAGCTTTAGTTAGTTGTAGCTTTTTTAGCTTTCTTTCAGCTAGAATAGAATGTTTCTATTCTTTACGATTGTTTCCAAAGGAAACATTATTCCATTCTTTCGTAAATAAAGACCTCTCGGTCTATGTTATTAACAAGCAAGTATTTTACCAATTACTCTGTAATATGGTATCAAAGCCAATAATTTTAAAAAAATCAACAAAATTTATAATTTCTTTTGAAATTATTTGTTTAAATTTTTAGATATTATTGCAGTCAATTTCTGTACAACCCACCTAAGGTTTCTGCCTTGAGAAATTTGAATGCTAAGAAACACGTCTCCATTTTTTGCTACAAATAATGACTGCATTGTTGCTAGGGTTTTCTCCAAATCATAATTGTGCCTTCTCAAAATCGCGATTTTTTCTTGGGCATTTTTTTCTGCTAAATTGCGATTTCTAGGCGTGCTTTCTTCTTCTACAACATGCAGTTTCCTCTTATGTATGGTTTGCCCATGTCTGCAAATCACTGGCGTCATTCAAACATTGAAAAGACTCGCATTTTGCTCTACAAACTCGCAATTTTTGGAGGTCCAGCATCCGGAGTTTCATGGCATTATTTTTTGGGTGTAAAAACATATCTCTATGCATCCAATCTTAATACTTCCTGCCACCTCAAATAGACGCCTCTCTGGTATGAAAACACTCTTCTTCTTTTTTACTGCGAATGCCATTTTTCCTGTTGTTTTGACCTCCATGGTCCCCAACCTAATTATTTCTTGAAACCCTAATTTTTTGAGCTCGAAATTTTACTTTAATTTAAGATTCTTTTGTGGGTTTTTTGAGAGCTCAACTAGGTTGTCGACAGATTTTTCTGGGTACCTCAATTTTTGAGCCAGTTGATCCAAAAAATGACAACATTTTTCTTCTGGGTTTTTTGAGCTCTCTTTTGGGGCACTCTCCAAATTTTCTAGGTCTTCCGCTTTTCGCCTCAAAGAATGCACCTTCACAAATTTTCACATTTTTCATTGAAAAATGTGCCATGGCTTCTCTGACAAACATTCTGTCAAGCACAACTCCAAATTCAATGGTCGAAATTATGGCACTTGGAAGCAGCAGATAATCACAATTTTTGAATATCGAAACACCGATCAACTTGTTCTGGGTGTTATGAAGCGTTCAACTACTCTTGGTCCCGATCAACATACATGGGATCTGAATAATCAAGAGGCAATGATGCTTTGCAAATTATCTGTGGTTGATGATCAGCTCTCTCAGTTTTCATCTGGCAAGACAATTGTTGAGATCTGGACACATCTCATAGTTCTTTATGAGACTTTTGATAAGTGCAGAGCTTTCTTTTTGAAGAACACTCTATTTTCTATTGTCATGGATGAGCGAACCTCATGTTGGTTCCCAAAACCGCAAATTGGAAATCCAACAGCCTGCCACTTCTCCGATAGGACTTCCAAACAGTTCTGGCCAACAAACGGGAACGGCTTCAATTCCCCTACACTTTGGGCTCCCCTACACCCAGGCGGGTAAACCTTCACCTTAACACTGACTGTCTAGTTCAAGGCTTTTCTAGAGCGAATTTAAGCTTTGGAGTTCTCGAGTTGGCAAGGTCCTCAAACTCGATGAAATTGAAACTAGATGCCAGATAATAGTTGAATGTTTTGTATAAGGTTTTAAATAATTGATTTGATGTTTGCAGGAAGGAAATTATAAATTTTCTGACTTCAATAAAAAGAACAGTGCCTCTGCTCATCGACCAATAAAGTCAACTTCAGTGAATTATCACATACAACTTTATAATGTTCAATGCACTTATACTGCCAACAATTAAATAATCAAGATGCGACGGGTCAATTATTACGCAATCTTTTAAATTAGTCCAGATTGAATTTTAACTCCTCTAGGAGACAAACTGGACACAAATACAAAAACAATTATTTATTTCACACTATCTGTGATTATCAAATTTAAATGATAAATGACCATGTCCACTTATCTAACATTTGAATTGTCTACAGAATTCCAAAAATAATTATAAAGGACGATTCACCTGCAGTTTAAATCTCCATGCCATTTAAAAATAAACAAAAGACATTTTATTTTATTTTAAAAATAAAATAATGGAATTTATATTACAAAGTCATAAGAAACTCCTTATTCCTCCATACAATAAATATATAAATATAAAATGCTCCTGAGAGTGTATGAGTATAATTGTCTGAATATGTATGATGATGTCCCTTTTGCCAATAATATATCCTCCTTTAATATATTTTCCTTCCAAGCAAATGATGTGTCTGTTGGGGAAAGAAACATCTCTTTGGTTTATACTCTTTAATAAACACACCAATTCACTTTCATAAACTTTTTCTATTATCTAAATTTTAATTATCGAGCTTTTATGAATGTATCCTTTGCTGCAAATAATTTTATTATCGAGCTTTTATGAATGTATCCTTTGCTGCAAATAATTTTGACCCATGAAAACACTAGTAGGGCTTTTTAATCGTGTCTTCATCGAGAGCAAATAAAACGCTTGGCAGAAATCGCTTTCAATTTGTTTTTGGATGTCGATGCTGGATAGGATAAGCTGAGTCTTGACAAGGATCGTAGGCATTTTGATCACCCATTTCTAGAGATGTTTTCCCTTTTGCTAGGCGTGTGAATAGAAAATCTGGCCTTCAACAATTTGTTCTGTACTGGGCAAGTTTGGGTCTTTTATCTTTCTTATCGTACTCAGGTTCCTGGACATTAGATAGTGTTCTGAGACAAGTGTATGTTGTTCCTGAATTTGAACATGACTTGGCGCCTCAATATTCATTGGATTTTTTTTTTTAAATAAATGCAACACTTATGGCTATCTTCCTCTTCACGTGTGTTGATAGGCTCACAGCAGCATCCCTATGTGTAAGGCCTTCATGTTGAGTGTCGTTCCTTTATCTTTGATTGAAGTTTTGACCATGTCCAAGAAATACAATGGAGACTCATTTTTATCAAATGCCGAGTTGAGAACTAGCGCAATCCCCTGGGCATCAATAGTTTCAAAAAGATTTGATTCCATTATAGCCACTATAGTTTGTATTCTTTCAAATCCAGATACCCTGGTAACTATAACAAAAACTTCCTCATCAAGAGACTCTACTTCATATTTGATATTTCCGCTTCCTTCATCTTTCTCTGGAGCAACTGTGTGGCTAAACTTTAAGAATCTAGAATACTTTGACTTGAATAGTCACAACACTTTCAGGGATTTACATATACATCTTCCAATGCCCAAGCTTCAAGTTTATTCATTCCTCTTTGTGCAGTCATAGATATTATCACTGTTACTTCATTTTCTTAAAGGCTGCAAAGCTAATATTTATAGTGAATCTAACTACATAACTTGCTCAACTCATTAATATGAAAGGGTGAGGATGGCATGTCTCCTACAATTAGAAACATCACTTTTAACAACCTGAACATCAACACATCCAAGACTCAACAAATATCAGACCTATGAATAATCTGTGGTTCAAATCTGGCATCAGCAATACGTGTTTAAGTCTTGAAAATTAATCCTCAAATGGTGATCCTCAATTCACAAAAATTTTGAGCTCCATCACCTCACTCCAAGCACACCGTATAGGATTCAAGAAATCCGTGATCAGTTGCTTGCCATTGGTCGCAAGATAAAGGAAGAGGACATTGTGGTTATCACTCTTCGGAGTTTACTAAAGTCCTATGAGCATTTCATTGAGACTCCCAACATCACATTTTCTGGTGTTGATCTGAAGTATACTGATCTTTGCACACTTCTTCAACAAGATCCATAGAAACAACAATTCAGTAGTAGTTCCACCTCCACCTCCACAGAGCAAGCCTTTGTTGCTAAATCCTTTCAGAACGATAAAGACAAGTTTCAACAGTCGTCTCAGCAGATGTTTGTTGCTCCAACATCAGATGGAACCTGGAAGAAGAACATTCAATGCAACTACTGCCACAAGTTTGGGCACATGAAGGTTGAATGTCGGAAACACTTAGCTAGACAATCCAAGCAATTAGGTTCACAGCCAAAAGCGAACAGTGCAAAGCACATTGAGCAGACGAAATCTTCCTTTTACGCCTTAATGGCTAAAAGACCTGCAGATCATGTCAAGTCGTCTGCCTAGTACATTGATTTAGGTGCCTCTCATCACTTCACCCACTGTAGAGATTGGTTCACTGACTACCACCCTTAAACAAATTCTATTATTTTTGGTGGGAGAGAAGAGTAGACTGTTGTTGGCAAAGGAAACATTCAGATTCAGTCTGCTAGGACGAATCTCATTTTCCTCGATGTGTACTATGTTCCAGGGATGGAACTAAATCTACTCTCAGTCATTCACTTACTGCGACATTCTCCACACTTGGATGTAACCTTTAGTTCACATCAATGCACCATCACTTATCGGACAACTCAATCTACTGTTGCAGTGGGTCTTGAGGATCATGGTCTTTTCAGACTTACTAATTATGGTGATTCTTAGGACATAGCTATGGCTGCTCGGGGGTCTTTGGTTAGCACACTTTGCCATCAATGATATGGGCACTTAAATGTGCATTATCTCTCACAGCTTGCTTCGGATGAGCTTGTTCTTGGATTGCCAAAGATTCAAACTCAACAGCCTGGAGTTTGTGATGCATGCCAGGCTGGGAAGCAACATCATACAACTTTCACTAGTGGGATTCATGGCGAGCTTCTCAAGAACTTTAGCTTGTTCATGCTGATATCTGCAGCCCTGTGGCCATTTCTTCTATTCTTGGGTCCAGGTATTTTTTCTTGTTTGTTGATGATTTTAGTGGAAAAATGTGAGTGTATTTCCTTAAAAAGAAATTAGATGCATTTCCTATATTTCAAAAGTTTAAACCTTTAGTTGAAAAAGAGTCTAGAAAATCTATTATTAATCTTAGATCAGACAATGGGGGGGATTTTTTGTTCTAATGTTTTCTCTAGCTTCTTGGATACTCATAGCATCAAAAACCATTTAACCACACCCCACACACCACAACAAAATAGTGTCGTTGAACGACGAAACAAATCAATTATCGAGATGGCTCGATCCATGCTCGAACACAAACATCTTCGGAAGAAGTTTTAGGCAGAAGCAATCAACATTGCAGTTTATCTTTTCAACCGATCACCCACAGTGGCGATCAAAGGTAAAACTCCAGAAGTGGCTCAGTCAGGTTGCAAGCCCAATATCAGTCACCTGAAGGTTTTTGACTCCCTTTCTTTTGTTTGGATCCCTGATGCGTCATGTACCAAGTTGGATACCAAGAGTCAAAAACTCTATGCTTGCTGGATACAGTAGTCTTCAGAAAGCCTACTACCTGATTGATGTTGAGACATCTCATTTCATCTACAGTCATGATGTAGTCTTTGATGAGCAGCGAGGACCATTCATGCTTGTTTCTCCCGTTCCTGATCCAGCAGACCAGCCTATGAAGGCGCTGCCCCCAAACCCTCGTAGAAATAATATGGGGAGAAAACCACGCTGAATAAACCTCCGAGTCTAATTAGGCTCCTATTAGTGAATAGATTGTCTTCCGAAGAAATATGTACAAATATAACTCTAAATGCCCAAGTAAGAACACTAATCAGCACTAATAGTTGGGTCACTTCACTATTAAAAGAGTGTAAGTGCCCTCTAAATTTATCCGGGTACAGATCCCCGTATATGATTTACAATAAGTTTGAGTATGGATGCTTTTAACCAAAAAGCACAAAAGGTTTACAAACACCTACCTATAAACACAAAGTAGATGCAAAAAGCTAAATGACTACAAGAATATAAACAGCAAATGACACAAAATCCATTTGTATGCTGCATTACAAAGAGAAATAAAGTTTGAGAAAGCGAAGAGTTAGAGCTTTAAAGACACTTTGAAATCAAATATATTCAGAAAACCATGATATTGAATGCGTTTAAAGAAAACTGAAAGTTACACTAAGATAACGATCAGTGGAAAGAAAATTGCCCAAATTCAAAGTTTGGGTATGCAACTATCTCCCGAGTCTCCCTTCTCTAAAAATGCAAAGACAACAAAGATCTCACTACATTATGCATCAAAATCGCAATCTAAAAAGGAAACATAAATTCCTTCCCCTACATTACAGTCAAAATCAAAATATCCCATCTTTTCTAACACGTAGTTCAGAAAAATAAGCAAAAGCCCTGCTCTTTCTCCCTCAGAAGGTCTGAAAAATCTGAAAAACTCTCCATTCCTCCGTTGTAGCACCCAGTCTATAATCAAGAAAAGAGAAAGTGGAACCCCTCTTTTATCCTTTTGTCTGCATATTTATCATCTTCCCTCTTCCCGTGGCTTTTCAATTATGTAACTGATCCTTGGAAGTATGTGTTATTTGAAATCATTCTCTTTTTTACTTTGAATCTCTTTTTAATAGATATAAGAATTAAAGTTTACGAAAGGCACATATGTTCCCTGACAAATGGCATATATCTGATGACTCATCAAATCTCCCTCTTTGTCTTTCGCTGGTCTTTTTATTTTTCTCTTGATGACAATTACCGGTCATACAACTGATTTCCGAAGCTGCTTCTTGAATATTGATGGGATAAACTTTATTGCAAGTTTATGTTTATCAGTAACCTTTGAAAATCATTTTGATGACCTCTCAACTTCATAATATCTTCATATGTGAAAACATCTCCAATGCTTATTGAATAATGTTTTGATATCTTTCTGTGATTGCACCCGATTTGGACAGGTATATAGAATTAATTGACAGGTGTTAGTTGGTGATCTTTCCACATCAATTATTCTTCAACCTTACATGGATGTTCCCCCCAACTGTTAAATAATCGAATCCCCTTCTTTTTATCAGACTGCCATCTTAAATCAATGATTCTATTAGAAGAACTTGATTTCTCATTCAGATAATGCAAGTTTGGAGTTTGACAGTCTTCTATGATTAGCTTCATGTCAACATTAGCTATTATTCATGTAACTGGGTTGCTTTAGTATGATTTTGGATGCTCATTAATGTATTGCTTCGGGTTCGGGCTGGCACAACCCGATTACCATTCTTGTTAATGCTTTGTTAAGCAAATATATGAACTGCTGCAGCTCAAAGTACTCGAGCATGATATGAATTTGAAGTTTGGCTCTTGGATCTCCAACCAATTATCGCATGACTTCATCTCAAACCCATGGATAACTTTAGACAATTATTATAGTTCCTTTCAATATCAACATGCCACAAATGTGTCGAGAGAATGCACGACCTCAATGTTTCATGACAATTCGGCAATGTAGCCTGTGCATAAAAAATGTCGCCCTCTATTGAATGCCACAACTTTGAGTCTTTATGTATTGGCTTGGTATTCAGTGCTTTTACATATTCTGAATGCGTATGGAGAGATCACATTCGAACAATCTTCTGGCCACACAAGAGTTTGTCAACCTCCTATCGGGTGAATGCCAAGAAATTGCCCTCAGTTTTCTTACCAGTTATATGTGGTTTCTTCCCAAACTTGTGAATACACAAAGACAATATGGCAGACGGTTATCGTGATTCCTTTCTGGGTTAATGCATGATAGGTGGTGGATATTTCCCATGGGTTTATGCTTCTGTCACCGCTACTTCTCTCTGTAATATGGATTGATTTAGAAAAATATCCTGTGACACTATTTAGAAAGATAACCCATGAGGATTGTTACATCTTTCTCTGTCACATTCTTTCTGATGAACACTTGCTACTCATGAGAATCTAAAACTTCGACCCGAGTGTATGGAATCTAATCTTCATTTGTGCTCACACCCGCACTTTCCCAAGACTTTAGCATTATTGGAATTATCATGACCACTGTTTATGCATGAATTTGTGAATTCCCATCCTTTCAAAATGTGTGTTTGGCCATGATTGGGTGACTCACATTGTCGGATATGTCTGTGGTTCTGCATTTTGTTGTCGTCTATCAAAATGAAGAAGCTCGAAGATGCACTCTTTGCTCTATTCAAGCCTATTCAAGCCGAACACATCATCCCTTGGGAATACTTCGACTGTACTTGAATTAGTAATCTTGGACCACTAATATAACTGTTACCATCTAACTTCTTTAAACCTCACAGACTTGATAAATGGTATCCTTGTATTAGTAAAAGGTTTTGAACCCAAGATCAATTGAATTTTGAGATTTCTAAAGGAGTCTGTATTCTTTGAATTAGATAGTACACTTTCCTAAAATCACCTGAACTTATATTCCCTTTTTTTTTTTTAACTTGTAATTTGGATCACTGAGACTGAATTCTTCAATGGGTAGTCACCTTCAAAATCAAACAATCAGGATTGATTTGGTACTAGTACTCACAATTTGGGACAAGGAAGTCTTTAGACCATAACTTTGAATCACTGCACCTGAGCTTCTAACCATGGCTTTGCGTATTCTAGAAATAATTCTTTCAACATATGTGTTGCGCCACATCAAACTGATGAGTTTGCTTGAAAGGTAGAGCGAACCCTTGGAACTATTGAATTGACAAACTCTGAACTTGAACTATGAACCGGGACAGGATTCTGAACTTGAATCAAGAAATCTACATTTCGAACAATAAATTCTAAACTTCGCTTGAACTGAACCTGCAAGATGTCTGTATGAACCATTGAACCCACTTCGAACTACTTTGAACTACTTTGAACTAAGTTCGAAGTAGTTCAAAGAGGTTCAAAACCTGAAACTGAAAGTTTAAAATCTGAGTCCATATGTGTACTAACAGCTCCATATCCCAATAATCTCCCACTTGGAGACTGATCAAACTCCACAACAATAACCTCTCACTTGGAGACTAATCATAGCACTACCAAACCTGTAGCTCCCACTAGAATATATGAAACCACCCTGGACTCTGCTACTCTTTTATTATGTTCAGTTGAGAAGACCAACCAAAGCTAAAGAGGAATTCAACTTCTCCCTTGTCACTACCTTTGTAAACATATCCGTTGGATTGTCATCTGTATATATCTTGTCAAGCTTTGATTGTCCATCATCCAAAACTAATCGAATGAAATGGTACCACAACTGTATGTGTTTTGTCTTTGAATGCAGAGCTGAATTCTTTGCAAGATGAATGGCACTCTGACTATTTGTAAACAAATAATTATCCCTCTATGGGTGTCTCAATTCTTCTAGGAAGAACTGAAGCCATATCATCTCCTTGGCTGCCTCTATAGCAGCAACATACTCTCCCTCTGTAGTGGATAAAGCATTAACCTTCTGTAACCTAGAAACCCAACTCATGGCTGCCCCACCAACAGTAAATACATAACCTGTAGTACTCTTCCTGGTATCAATATCCACTGACAAATCTGAGTCAACATAGCCCTGTAAATCAGCAGTAGAGCCCCCAAAGTGTAAACACTTACTGGATGTTCCTCTCAAATATCTAAGAATCCATTTAACTGCATTCCAATGCTCAATTCCTAGATGACTCATATACCTGCTAACAACTTCCACTGCATGTGCAATATCTGGCCTAGTACATACCATAGCATACATCAAGTTTCTTATAGCTGAAGCATAAGATACCTTAGACATCTTTTCCTCCTCTTCTTGTGTCTTGGGACACATCTTCTTAGTCAACTTCAAATGACTAGGTAAAGGTCTGCTGACAACTTTAGAATTCTCCATAGAGAAACGTTCCAACACCTTCACAATATAATCAGCCTGAGATAATGTCAATTTCCTGTTCTTCCTATCTCTGCAAATCTTCATACCAAGGATTTGTTTTGCTGCCCCCAAATCCTTCATAGCAAATGAATGTGCTTACTGTTCCTTTAACCCCTTAATTTGATCATTGTTAGACCCAGCCACAAGCATATCATCAACATATAAACATAAAATAATGTAGTCGTTATCATCCAACCTCTTAAAATAAACACAATAATCTGAATGACACCTACTATATCCATGCTCATGCATAAAACTGCCAAATTTCAAATACCATTGCCAAGGTGCTTGCTTCAAGCCATATAGATTTTTTTTCAATCTGCACACTAAGTTATCTTTACCTTTGACCTCAAATCCCTATGATTGAGCCAAATATATCTCTTCATCCAAATCACCATGAAGGAAGGTTGTTTTACTATCAAATTGCTCTGAATGCAAATCTTCAGTAGCCACAATACTTAAAACAGTGTGAATAAAAGTCATTTTAACAATAAGAGAATATATCTCATCAAAATCAATGCCCTTCTTCTATGCAAACCCTTTTACAACTAACCTGGCTTTAAATCTTTTCTTAGCTCCATTCTCTTCTTTCAACCTATAAACCCATTTATTCTATAAAGCCCTTTTACCTACAAGCAACTTGCATAAATCTTGTGTCTTATTTTTCAACAAAGAGTCAATTTCTTCTTTCATTGCAAACTCCCACTAAATCTTTCTATCCACCTGCACAGCTTCATCATAACATTCAAATTCACCAGCATCGGTAAGTAAAATAGAATGCAAGGAAGGACAAAATCTTTCTGGAGGTCTACTTATCCTTGTTGATCGTCTAACATTCATTGGGGTGTGTATTATTTGTTGTTGCAGTTGTTGCAGAACGTGAGAAATTGCTGGAACATCAATTTTTTGAGTATTATCCAACACTACATAATCATCTTCTTTCTTCTCATGTTGCTGCAACAGATCTTTGTACAACACTTTCTCATTGAATATGACATCTTTGCTTTTTACAATTTTACGATTTTCAAAATCCCAAAGCCTATAACCAAATTCATTGATGCCATATCTAACAAATACATATTTCTTTGACTTAGCTTCCAGTTTGGTTCTATTTTCAGAATCTATATGAGCAAATGCTTCACAACCGAAGGTTTTGAGAAAAGAATAATTCACTTTCTTACCAGTCTATGCTTCCTTTGGAATACCAGAGCCCAAAGGAGTAGAGGGACCTCTATTAATCAAATATACAGCAGTATTGATAGCCTATGCCCACATGTTTAAGGACAACCCTGCATGCAACCTCATGCTTCATGCATGCCCCATTATAGTCTTGTTCATGCGCTCAGCCACTCCATTTTCCTATGGAGTCCTTGGAACAGTTTTTGTCTACGAATACCATTCGTGGAGCAATAATCTTCAAATTCATGACTGCAATACTCACCACCATTATCAGATCTGAGACATTTTAATTTCTTGCCAGTTGCATTTTTAACCAAGCATTTTCATTTCTTAAAAGTTTGAAATACATCAGATTTCTAAGGAAATAAACCCATACTTTTCTAGTTGCATCATCAATAAATGTAACATAATAATGAGAGCCACCAAGGGAAGATACCTAACCTAGTACCCATACATCTATATGCACAAGCTCTAATTTGTCACTTTTACTTTCCTTCTCAGTCTTCACAAAACTCACTCTCTTTTGTTTTCCATACACAACTTTCACAAAAATCCATATTGACACATTTCAGACCTGGTAAAACTTGCTTTGAATGAAGTACTTCATACGTTTCTCACCATGTGCCCAATTCTATTGTGTTATAGTGTTGTATTAGAATCTACAACAGCTATTTGTTCTCCCTACTCAACTGCAACAACTGTTCCTGAACATTCATTTTTCTTTGAAACAATATGACCTGTACAAAGATATAAGGTGCCTACTTTCACACCTTTTGTAACTACAAAGGAACCTTTTGAAATCTTCCAACTTTTATCATTAAAAGTAACTACACAACCCTCATCACCGAGTTGCCCTGCTCAAATTAAATTCCTACTCAGCCTTGGAACATGTCTTACCTCATGTAGTAGCCAACGATTCTCATTCTGTAACTTAATATTAACTTTTCCCTTTTCAACAATCTGATAGGGTTCATTATCCCCCAAATAAACAAGCCCAAAATCCCCTTGACATAATCAATGAAATAACCTCTATGAGGTGTAGTATAAAATGAAGCACCAGAATCTAGAACCCCTGAATCATCAACACTTTCTAAAGACAGAAGCAAAGCACCCTCTTCGGATTTGTTACTTACCACATTTGCCTCCTTGTTCCCTTCTAGTTTATCTCCTTCATTGCTCTTTCGAGTCCAGCAATCTTTCTTCTTATGCCCTGATTTCCCACAGTACCAGCAATCTCTCGGTCCTCTAGATTGAGACCTCTTCCCCTTTGACTTTTCTCTTGATTTTCCTTAATTTCCAAAATTATTTCCTCTCAATCGTTCTGCCTCTGCTTTATGCATTCAACGCACTTCCTAATGTAGATCCACCTGAGGTTTTCCTACGAGTTTCCTCACTCAAAATAATACCAGCACATCATCATATTTTAGGGTATTAGATCCAGAAACAGAATTACTCACAGCCATTACCAAGCCATTCTAGCTTTCAAGCAAAGAACACAAAATCAAGAGAGCCCTAATTTCTTCATCAAAACTGATATCCACAAAAGATAACTGACTAGTAATAGTATTAAAATCATTTAAATGATCTGCAACAGATCCAACTTTCATCATTTTCATATTAAATAAACGCTTCATGAGAAATACCTTGTTTGAAGCCAAGGGCTTTCCATACAATTTCACTAGGGTTTACATCAACTCTTTTGTTGTCTTCGCTTTTGTAATATTAAATGACACCGATGGTGCCAAGCATAATCGAATGCTTCCAAGTGCCTTTCTATCTAAAAGACCCCGGTCGTCATTTTTCATAGATCCTTGATTCTTGGTTTTTCTTTCCAACAGCTTCCACAAATCTTTCTGATAAAGATAGTCCTCCATTTGCATTTTCCATAACTGAAAGTTCTTCCCATTAAACTTGTCAACCCTCAGCTTACCCTCACCTGCCATCGCTCCACTCAACTATGAGACTCCCACTCAATCGTGAGACCTTCCTGCAGAGGATCACTATAAAAAAAAATGAGTACGGTCTGGATAACAAAAAAAATGACGACCGTCTGGCTGTGATACTACTTGTTAGGACTAACCTCAGACAGAAATAACAGTTACATGCAAATATAACCACTATCAAAAAATAGCAGATCGCATAAACGAGAACACAAGACACCAAGATTTAACGTGGTTCACCCAAATCCCTGGGCTACGTCCACCAACAACAAGTCTAATATTATTATTATCTAGTGATTACAATCCCCAATCTCTTACAGCTCAATACCACAACAAGAAGCTACAATATCACCATTACATCATAAAATCCCTAACTTTAAACTTTTTCATACAACCTTTTGCCGCTTACAAAATTAGGGCTAGAATAAGTCATCCAATAGGAAAAATAGCAGTCGACGCCTTTTACAATATAAGGGCATTTTTTACTTCAAGGGTGCTTCCCCCAAAACCCACGCGGAGGCAATGCCCCTCGACCCCACCCTATACTACGACAAGTAGCGCACCTAGGGCGCTACCCCAGGACCCCCCAAGGATGCTACCCCTTGACCCTGTCTTGGGGGCGCTGCCCCAAACCCCCATAGAAATAATATGGGGAGAAAGCCATGCCAAATAAACGTCTGAGTTTGATTAGGCTCCATATCACAATAGGCAACCTCATCTACTTCTTTACTACTAGACATGACATCAACGTCGCAATCAGCTACATCTCCCGCTTTATGATAGCTCCTAAGGCATATCATTGGATGGCAGCAAAGCCTGTTCTTTGTTATGTGAAGGGCACTTCAAAATATGGACTTCTATACTCTCGAAGTTCTACTCCTAGACTCAGTGGGTTCACAGATTCAAATAGGGCAAACTCTATTGACGATAAAAGTCAACTTCTGGATATGTGTTCAATTTGGGATCCGATGCAATCACATGGACCAGTAAGAAGCAGCAAGCAGTTTCTCTCTCCTCTACAGAGGCCGAATATAAAGGGATTGTTAAGGCAAGATGTGAAGTTGTTTGCCTTCGTCGGATGCTTGGGGATATGCAAATGTCACTAGCAGGACCGACTATTATGTTTGTTGATAACGAAAGCATTATCAAGTTCGCGCGAAATCCCTTCCATGAACGAACCAAGCATGTGGATGTTCACTAGCACTACATAAGACAGCTGGTTGAAGATGGGACAATAGATTTGCAGTATGTTCCTACCACAAATCAGGCTGCAACCATTCTCACCAAGCCTCTTGGTCTTGATAAGTTTGTCAAATTCAAAAGACAACTTGGTGTTGTAGATAGATTAACCATTACGGGAGGGTATTGCGATAATAGATAATAGTCTATTATTAGTTAATGGTAATCTATTGTATATATTTAGTTAGCTTTAGTTAGATGTAGCATTTTTAGCTTTTTTTCAGCTAGAACATAATGTTTCTGTCCTTTACGATTGTTTCCTAAAGAAACACCGTTCCATTCTTTTGTATAAAAAGACCTCTCAGTCTCTGTTAATAACAAGCAAGTATTTTACCAATTACTCTGTATTATCTTTGTCATGAATGTTTTCCTATATTTTAAATTGTGTTGCTTTGAATATTTCTTCTGCCACAGGGATTAAATACTTTCGCTAGCTCAAGTTCAAGTGGCTTGCCTAGCCTATAGATGGAATAAACTACCAAGTCAAAAAATTTCTATCGAAGCGACTATATGCAAAAATATCACAAGGGCGCCTTCTATGAGTTGAAGGGTTACTATACAATATTTTGGGAGACCGACTTGGCTGATGATGGGAGTGTGTGCAAGTTGTAGCTGCGAGGAAAGAACTGTTCATACACAACTAAAAGTGTGTTAGCAAGAGTCGATTGAACACGAGGGAAGAGAAAATGAAGATTCATCCCAAGTTGACGATTGTGCTTAGCAAGGCAGTATCACCAGGAAAATGTTACCTTTTTTTTTAACCTATGATGCCATTGCATTATGTCCGAATATTCTACTTCTTCAAAGTTCAGTACTAAAGCAAGTTCCGATCTTATCATGGCCTTGAAAATGTCTGTTTTAGTCGGTCTTTCTAGGTACCCAACAATTTGTGGAAGGTTGCAAACCTAAGACAATGGCAATTGGAAGATCACGTACACTGGTGTTGGAGATATGGCTTTGGGGGCCACAATCGATTCTTGGGAATTGGTTCCGCATTGCAAATAAAATTTGCCAAGGCACTCGCCATTCTTTCATCCGCCAAGTACATAAGAGTCACACAACGCTTCATATTTCCTTGCAGCTATGGTTTGATGGATGGGTATAGATAGTTAACTATGATGTTATATTGATTATTGTTGTCATCAGCAAATTAATATTGTTTGGGATATGAATTGTGAGACTTGTTCAACATTAATAATATATACCCTACAGCAAGGACACATAAACATTGCATAATTTATAAAGTTTACTAATGCAGAATGAATCAATAAATCTATTTTTTTTAAACTAAGGCGACCATCTAGATGGGGTTTGGAAAGTAGAGATGGCCAGTGACCATCCAAATGGTATTTACAACTTTAACATCAGCGAGCACCTAAGAATAACGTAATATATATATTTTTTCTAATAAGGTAAGTATACTTTATTTATTTGAATGATTATCAATTCAAATAACATGTTTATTCATGATAATATAATGGGAGAAATTCCTAATATTATTATTAGAAATATAAAATGGAAGGAAATTCATAATAATACTGAATATAAATAAGAATGTTATTTTAATAAGAATAGAATAATAATACTGTTTTCAGAATAGAGATGATATTGTTATTTATTAATATCATTATTAGAAAAACTAAATATTATTATTATCCTTAGAGTATTAATAATCTCTTTCTTAGTTGTATTTTCAATACATACTATAAGAGTTATGCGCCTTGATATTTTCCTTCGAGAATGTTATTGCAGGAAAAGGAGAATTGATATCAAATTCAGAGGGAGTCGGACACTTCTTCAAAATAAAGGAGCTCATAAAATTGATGTTCAGAGGGAAACTGACATTTCAAGAGGCAACCTTGAAAGAGAGGGAGTGAATAGAGGAAATGGTTCAGTCAACTTTCAGCGATCTTGGTTGTAATAATCAAAGGGAGTTTTGACTTCATGTCAACTTTTATTATCATGTGCAGTGCTGCATGATTTAATGGGCCTATCCCCTGTGTACATTGTAATTTTTTCTGCAAATTTCTTATCTCTAATTCAGACTTTTGGTTCAGTCTTTGAATGCTGAGAATGGTCTTCAATGTTCTGAATATTTGTTGAAGTTAACAATTATCTTGATGCAGATCCAATAATGAATAATATACCTTTGACTGTGAGGGAGTATCTCTGATATGATTTGCAAGATATAGATGCTTAGAGGAGCAGACTTTGTTGTAACTGTGTGTCCTCAATCTGCATCGATAACCTCCCTATATATCCTTCCTGAAGGGTATGTCCCTCAAAGGGACATAACCCTTCCTAAACTTGCACTAATTAAACTTCTTCTAAATTGGCGATTAGGGAAGACATAACTAATAACACCTAACCAACCAATTGTTAGTTTAGTTAAGCATTATACTTGTTGCTTCAAGAGAAGTTGCCAGACCCTAGAGTTATATTTAATGCTAGTTTAGAGATATATCATAATGAGAAGAGGAAGTAGGATCTGTACTATCAGACCTGTAGGTGATCAGGTTAATATTCTTAACATACATCACGAGGAAGTTAGGACTTCAAAATTATGTCACTTGTTTTTGCAAAAGTTATTAAAAGGTGACGATCTTAGAATAACTTAATTTTCTATTATGATGGATAGCTTACGATGCCTATGCAGATCATGATAGATTATTCTTTTCATGTTGGATGTTTATATGGTAAGCATTATGAGAATGCGTGTGCACATACCTTATAAACATTTTTTATACATGGTGAATGTTATGCGAATTGATGTTCTGGAGGGCCATTACACAAAGTACTTGGTGAATATCATGCAACTTGATGTTCAAGAAGGCCATCACTCATAGTACTTGGTGAATATCTTGCATCTCAAACATTCTGGAAGGCCACTACTCAAAGAGTACTAGGTGAATATTGAATGTCAATATTCTGGGAGACCAATATTCATGATATCAAAACTTTTGAGTACTTGGTGAATATCAAATGTCGATATTCTGGGAGACCAATACTCATGACATCAAATGTAATATCAAAAACCTTGAGTACTTGGTAAATATCGAATGTTGATATTCTGGGAGACCAATATTCATGATATCAGACGTGATATCAAACCTCGCTTGAGTACTTGGTGAATATCATATGTTAATATTCTAGGAGATCAATACTCATGATATTAGATGTGATATCAAAATGTTGAATATCTTCTGATCAAAGATATTCTTCTATTAAATTGAGGTAATATACGATCATGTGTTTATCCTCCCCAGCTAAGAGGGGGTGTTGATGTTTTGTAGCTTTACTCAAATAAATTACATCAAGATATGTGTGTGTGTGTATATATATATATATATATATATATATATATATGTATGATTTCAATTATGATTGAACAAACATGTCCCATGAAGGGACATGTCTATTCTCTCACTCTTTTTATAAATATAAGGAGAGGTTACAATTGCAAAACACATACCAAATACATGGCAGTGCTTAGTACATTTGCAGCGATCCCGGAAAACCAACATTTCTTCTTCCATAACACATCTCCTCAAGACTTAGTCAAATCTCATTCTATAAAGCAACCCATTTATCATTTGAAATATCTGACTCCGTAGGAACAACTTCCTTCTTTCCCCTAGTAGCATGTCATGCAGGAACCGCGAGGTCGAAGGATACTCCCCAATGCTAGTATATCATGAAAATAGTACAACTATATGGAAAAGATAAGTGTCGAGGTAGTCATTGTTCACTCCATTTGGTGGTTCTCCTGACTTGATCCGAGACAACTAATCAACAATTACATGGCTTTTTCCAAGCAATACGATGATTGTGAAGGTAAACTCCAAAGTAGAAGGTGTCACTTGTTGACCCTTCCTTTAATAATAGGTTTATTCACTAGGTACATTAACACTTGGTGGTCCATGTAAAATGTTAATGGAGTTGCCAAAAGATAGTGACAGAACTTTTGCATTGCATAGATCATCCTAAGAGCTCCACTCTCAGTTGTACAATAATTCTTCTCAACTTTCGATAATACTCTACTTGGGGAGTAGATGGGATGATCTAGCCCATGCTCCCCCGCCTGTGCAAGTGTGGCACCTATAGCATAATTGGAAGCAACAACATAGATCTGAAATTTTTTATCCCAATTTGTATAGGCCAAAATAGGCACAACCATTAGCCTTGTTATCAATTTTATGAAGGCCTTTCCTTGTACAATCTCCCATGTGTATAGCTTGTCCTTCCATGTCAATAGATCTAGAGGATAGGAAATTTGCGCAAGTCCTTGATGAACTTTTGCTAACAGTCAATGTGTCCGAAGAAAGACTTAACACCAATTACATATGTAGGGGGCTCCATCTCAAGGATGTCTCTCATCTTGTTAGGATTTCTCTTCAATCCAATCATAGAGACAATATGTATGAGCAACTTCCCCTAAGACAATGCAAGTTAGGCTTTCTAACAACATTCCATGCATTCCCTGAAGGCCACCAAGTGTCTGTAATGTCCATTGAAGATGGAACAATCATCTAAGAATGCCTTGAAATCCCAACAAATGTCTTTCAAAAAAATGCAACATGATATTTTGGACGGTTGCAGGGGCATTGCTAAACCTGAATAGCATTCTGTTGTAAGCATTCACGTCATCCTTGACCAAAAATGTAGCTTTCAATTTGTCATCCACAATGGAGATCTAATTGTACCATGAGAAGTCGTCCATGAAAGAAAACATTTTGTGCCCCGCAACTTCCTCGAGGATAGTATCTATAAACGATATCAGGAATGGGTCCTTGATGCTAACCACATTCAATTACAAGTAGTCTACACAAATGCCAATTTGATTTGTCTCCTTCAATGATATTACAATAGGTGAGACCCACTTACTTGTCTGTACCCAAAATAACATGTTTGATTCTAGCATTCGATCGATCTCATCATTTACCTTCGCAACGTAGTTTTTGTTCATCAAATATGGCCTCTTCCGCACTAGTTAGGCTCTTGGTACGAGTGGTATTCTATGAACGCACAACTTTGGTGAGACCCCCTTTACGTCTACATGACACATTTTTATACTCCATGAAAAATTTTAAAGGTTTCTACCTTCAACACTAGATTCCAATCATCTTCAACAAGTATGTTGTTGGGATTGGTTTCGCCACTGAGGTTGGTCTCCTTCAATTTCAAGACATAATACTATATGGGTTTGTCATTATCAAATTACTACATCAGAGTCTCATTCGCTCGGGTCACCCCTTCTTTATATTTTACATAATCAAAGGGTAACATGTCTTTCTTCCTTGAATCTTTTGTCATGTCCCCAAATTTTAATGTAATTATTTTTAATTAATTAATTAATTGGTCCCAAAATTTAAAATAATATAAAAGGACCTTTAATTAGTTACTTTAATTAACTAATATGAGGCTATTTGTGGTTCTGATTGATTTAGTATATCTCAGACCCATTTTTATTTTAATTGTTTCTGTAGGTGTTGCCATCGACTAAATTTCTAAACCCTCAAGAGTTCCTCCAAAGGGTATTTAAGCAATGCATGTAGGTAGTAATTGTCATGCGTTTTGGATTATTTCTTTGTACTGTGAATTCTTGTTGGAGTTTAGTATTGTTCACCATTTCGGAAGTGAAAGATCTTCCCTATTTGGTTTTCTTCGGTTTCGGTGGGATTCAATCCTCAGCCTATTCCGTCTGTGTATTACTTTGCTTTGGATTTGGCACATCTGGAGCATCATCTTTGTATGCAATTATATTTCATGATTGGAATGACAACTATATGGTATATGCGAGTATTAATTTTTCATTCAGTGTTTAGTGCATGATTGGCGTTATCATTATTAATTAGTACTTCTTATTGTTATTTCACTCTTCACATAGCCTACACACCTCCATTCCTCTTCACTGTGCTCTTCATTGCCACGGGACCATACAACTACTCCTATCACTCTCATTTCCACCGTACACTTCATCCCTGCTATCGTACAGCCCCTCCAACTCACTCCCTTCACTGCTCAAGACTCCCCTGTACATCATCCAAACACCATACGAACACTTGCAAATCTCGTACGGCCTCCTTGACCTTCACCATACAGTCTCCTGATATCACTATATGGCTTCCTTGGCCTTCATCGTACGGCCTCCTAAGACCACCGTATGACTTCCTACATTCTCTAGACTTATCGCTATACGGCCTTGCCCCCAATGTATCTCTACCATACAAACAATAAGAGGTCATCTGCGACTATCATGTGCCAAACATCGACACTATACAACATACTCATATCAGACAATACGCTAACAAAGTGCCCTCCAAATAAAACATTCCAGTGGTATCAGAGCGATTGCCTTTGGATCGAAATCCCCTTCGGGAAGTAATTGCCTTCGAGTCGAGATCCCCTTTGAGAAGTCCTTGCCTTCGGGCCGAGATTGTCTTCAAATCGAGATTGCCTCCGGATAGAGAACCCCCTTCAGGTCAAGATTGCCTCTGGATAGAGACCCCCTTCAAGACGAAAATCCCTTCGGGCTGATATTACATTTGGGTCAAGATTGCCTTCAAACCAAGTTCGCCTTCAGAATATTATAGTGGTATCAGAGCCTAGTTACCTTGCCAGTCTGCTCGGATGATTGAGAGATTTTGGTATTTGGATCACACTACGGCACCAAACAATGATGGAGAGTGGTGGTTGAAGGCACTACAAAAGATTGGTAAAGAGCTCAACAAAGGTGTTGATCTTCCATTAGATATATTGGAAATATGTTTGTGCAAGGTGAACCAATTACTTTCAAAATTTATACAAAGAAGCCTCTCGCTGATTTAGGATGCCTTAAGTCAACTTAGGCTTTTGAGACACCATAACAAGGAAAAAAGGTTGGCAATTGCAGCATGTCTCAGTGAGGTCTTGAGAATTTCGGCTCCTAAAGTACCGTATGATGATAGCACCATGATAGAGATATTGCATTTGATAGTTGACAGCTTTCAGAGTTGATGATTTCAGTAGTGACCGTTTTGGTCGAAGATTTATGATATTGGAGAATTGTACAAATGTCAAAGTAACCTCCTCCTAGATCTCGAATTGCAAAATTTGGTCCATGATATGTTTCATCACTTCTTGGTCACCATCAAGGAAGATCATGATACTAAGATTTTAGTTGTTGTGGAGAGTCTTATGATTTCATGCATTGAAGAGATGGATGAAATATCCCAACCCATCACATCTATGTTGAAGAGATCAAGGTCATACAGACAGAGCTTTGATCATTAGGTGATGCGCGAGTAATGACATGTTCCACATTGTGTCCTGATGACAAGGTTCAATGCACATAAAGTAAGCCGAAGATGTACGGAAGCTATAAGTGATTTACAAAGAGCAATACAGAGACAAAGTACATGGAAAGCAGTTTTTGGTGATTGTATTATATCTTCTAGCAAAGATATAATTTGGTGATGGACAATTAGAAAGTGATCAAGGACAGTCTGATGGTGACGTCAGAAATTGCACAAGCCTTAGTGTCGCACATGTGAGAAGTTGTATATACTGTGAGTTGATAGTGCTATTGTAATGAATTAATTAATTATCTTAATATAATTAATTCAGAAAGCCTCAAGGCCAACTCAAGGACTTATTTTGAAGATACGATATCAAGAAAGATGTTTTCCTTGTTTGTAAGGAGTGTGTGATCAAGTATTGAATGCGAAGTAATCAAGGAAGTGCGAAAAGGAGCAGAGTGTTTACTGAATGCAAGTAAGCGGTCCAAGGGATTATTGGATGCGAAGTTTGTGCTCTGGTATTGAGATCAGAAGGAGCAGAGCTCTGGTTGATAGGACAGAGAAAGAGGAAGGAGCAGTACAATACAATTCTATTCTCTGTAAGGAATAATACATAAATCATTTGGACAGTGGGTCCACTAGTCTTGCCCCTGAAGTTGTTTGGACAGTGGGGTCCATCTATCTTCTACAACTCCTAACAAGGTTGGCACAGCTACTAACAGGGATGGAATCTCCTAATAGGGAATCAAAGTCTCCTAACAGGGACTAATATGTACTGAATGTTTTCATAGACTCCTAACAAGGTCCATCCTCTAATAAGGAATATTTATATTAGTACATCATCTTGTGGGTACCATCCCCACCGGGGTTTTCCCTCTAATCAAGGTTTTCCCTAGTTAACATATCTGGTGTTATTGTGCATGAGTATCTTGTTGTGGTTTCTAATTATATTGTTCACATGGTTAACTTTTATTAAGGTTGATAATTGTGACAATAGTTTGATAACTGATTCACCCCCCCACTTAGTTATATTGGCGGACTACATATTCTAACAGAGAGAGTACCAACCGTTCAGCAAACTACAGACCCCTCGACAACAACCCTTTGACAACACTAATAAATACTAATTAACCCAACAACAAATGTTTGCCTATGTAATAAGCGATATAAATATAAACAACAAAAATCTCTCAATACATGGGTTAAACTTTATTATTTTTGCTCTCTATGTCTCTATGCTATGGAAATGCCCTTAAATTTTTTATTTTAAAAAAATTGTTTCTCTTTCCTAAAACAATTTTTGTTTATTTTTTAAATCCAATTTTTTCATCAAACCTTGGATGAACTTTTGATTTGCCGATTTTTCCTCAAACATTTTTTTAGCTGCTATGAAAGTTTAACTTAACACCCAAAAATTAAAAAACATTTGACCAAGCTCGGGACTCTCCAAACCACATTGTTCAAGCAGTCAGAGATTAATAAACTCTCAAGTAATCAAGACATAGAAAGATTATCCAACACTAGCTTTCTTACTTTCTCTCTACTAGGTTGCATGTCACCTTGTCCAACTGCAAGGATTATTCTTGTCTTGTACACAAAGCTTGAAAGGAATTTATGTCATTTTCAGTCTGCTTTAAAATACAATCAGTGTGAACACATTTTCATTGAGATCAACAACCTCGCGGTAGCTGCTAACAGCCCATCACAAGCACATCCACTATCCCCCATCACAAAAACAAAAGCACCCCATTGTTGCTGATAAAGAAACACATGCTATAACAGTATGAACAAGACCTACACTAACTCAAACCATTAAAACAGGGATTCGGAATGATGGAATTCTATACGTTGTTAAAATTTCCATAATAAAAGAGAGAAGAAAAGATAATTTTGAGATCTACCAGGTGAGTGTATGACGATAATATCTCTAAATGGGGAATCTACTTCACCATCTATATTTAAAGGAAAAAGCAGATAAATTTATTAATGTCCAACAAAAGACCAACAAGGGTCTAAGGGACTGAAAGTTTAAAAACAAGGGAAACCACCCACAGCAGGGACACCAAACAGTGCCTCTCAAAGATAGAGCGCAAGGCAATGCAGGTCAATGTAACGAAAAAAGCTGATAAGGACAATCTCATAGAAGACAGTGAAACCTCCCTTGGATCTCATAGTAGATGGGACAATAAAAGATGAAATGAATCTTTGTTTTTGTCTTTGCCAAGGTACACGCACAACAAGTATGGTCCTCTGTATCAATGTGATGATTAGTTTGGCATCTAAGCTGGTGGGATCCAACTCTGCAGGAACCAAGAGAGATATGAAGAGCATGGCACCAACACCAGGTCAAATATGCAGGAGACATGATAATCCCATCACGGATATCTAAGAAGTGTTCGGCATAAAAGGCCATCCACGGATGTAGAAGAATTTGTTATTTATTTTGACTGTTATGGACTGATAAATGATAATTCCTTCCACCTAGTATCGACTTGGCCAAAATGGCCCAACCAAAGATTGCAATGTCTTTTGAATTTTCAATTACTTAAAGCTATTTAATTTTCTACTCTATGACATTGTGACATCCAACAAGCACAATTCCCAAATTATCACAAACTGGTGCAAATATTTGGGATGATGATTGTAAGGTGCAGATCTATAATAGAGGATTGTGATTGTTATATAAATTTGCATATGAAAAGCAGATCAGGCAACAAATTACCATCAAAAGACTAGCAACAACTATTCCTCAAATCAAGAATTACAAACAAGAATTGGAAATCTTACAGAACGACAAAATGGTATGTCACTGTCACAAACAATTGAGGTTAAGCAGAATAATAAACCACAATAGGGGTCAATCAGGGCAGTGGTCTACCCTGTTCTCACTACAACCATGGTGCGTTGTAGTGTGTCGTGAGCTGTTTCACAGCAAAATTAACATTGCACTTAAATCTAGATATTTTACTTCAAGATGTGAATCTTGCATAATAAATTTCACTACTCCCTCCTTGATGACAACAATTAACTCGTGATTTTTATTCAAAAATTTGTTCAATTAATCAGGAGTGTCGATTGACAATGCTGAACTGGACAATGTTGATGAGAAGACTATGATAAGAAGTACCAGTCTTTAGAGTCTTCCAGAATCGATTTGTTTTGACTTTTAACTATTTCAGTCTATGTATGGTACAAATCTTAACCGGTTGTATAGTAAACTTGTGAGTGATGAAATCAAACTCAAATAATCATGATCTTAACATGACTGCAAAATGCGACTTTGCATCTAAATCCCAATTATATATTAGAATTTTTCAGAATCACACAAATATTTTTAAAATATGTTAATATTGATTCCCTGAATCCTCATTTGGACTCCTGCCATACCAAATCCACATGCCTCCATTACCCTATTGTATTCACTGATATGTCTTTCTTACTGATATTTAACATAATTTATAATGTGAATTTTCAAAACAAAAAAGGAAAAGATACAAAAAATAAACATAAGATGTAGAAGATTACTAACATCAACATGAAGACTAAGTTTATCGAGTTGGTCATTGTATTGTGGCAAAGCTTGAACCATCCTCTGCATATCCCTAGTTGACAGCTCCCCGCCATCTCTTCATCAACAAAAGCATGATTTCCCAGAGAAATTTGTTAGTAAAGCATTTTCAAAAAATAAATGTTTATGCATGCAAAAACAACATGCTTTTTAATCAAAACCTTGAAGTAGAATTTGAAACCATTTACTAATCCAATCAGTGCTTTCAACATTATGGCTTGGAAGCTATTCTATGAAAAGGAAAGTAAAACTGTACATTAAATGCACTTGGGACAGCTACAGAATATAATAACTATATAATCTAAATATTGCCTATGCAGAAAACTCTACACAGCATCAAGGCAATGGTTCTTACACACACAATTTCACACATAAAAATTGCCAAAATGTGATTTGAGCATTTCTATTGATGAATGAAAAGAACAAAACAGAATAGACTCAAAAAATATGAGAGACACAAAAAGTAAACTGATGATTTATGTTTTATGAAGATTGATTAAGTCAAGCTCTTCTTGTAACCCACTACATTTACTGCATTCAATAATTAGATACTTTTGTAGATATACAGTAAACATAAACAACTGCATTTGTTATTAGAAGATGAAGTAACACAGTGATATATATCTCAATGTTCTTTCTGATACCTCCAATCAGGGAGTTAAATCCCTCTCTATTCACAAATATAACATCAACTTCCATATCAGATAATTGATATGATATTGGTTAAAATAATAATCACATCAAGCATAGAAGGATGTAATTGATACAAATATATCTATGTAAGTACACACAAGTCAGGCAGCAGTTGATGTTGTCATCAATCATACAAGAAAATTGGAACACGACAAAGATATATAAATCAATCACCAACAAATGATAAATATCAATATCAATGAATATTATGATTTAGTCATTTATTAAGAAATCAATCTAACATAAATCTATTGATTAAATCACGACATTGAGTAAAGACATGTGATTAAGTCTCAATGCTAACAAATCAATTAAAAGATGAAGAGTCATGTTTGTTAATTATTGTTAGTTGTACAGCTGTTATTTCTGACCCGGAAATCGCAGTAGTATTTATGGGTAGCTTGGACAGTTGTTCGTCCTTATCTATGAATAGCAGTAGTATTTATGGGTGGTTTGGACAGCTGTTTGTCCACTTGCCAAGAATTAGTAAATGGTTATTATTTACTAATTTTAGTGATTCCCTTTTGGACACCTTGCAACCAATTCTATTATTGGCTGTCGAGACAGCCGTTGGTTTGATTTAATCTCGGTCGTTGGTTTACCAATGAGAGTAGTATAAAAGGGGGTCTAGGGGGCATTTGGAAAACAAGCGAGAAGTTTTGGAGAAACGTTTGCAGTGTTAGCAAATAGTCTTGCAGTGTTAGCAAGGGCGCAGTGTTAGCGTGGGGATAGCAGCGAAGAATATCAGCGGGAGAAATTAGGAGGTTGTCGGAGTTCTGCCAGTGAGAGGCAAGGAATTTTGTATCTCTTGATTTGCTGAAGTTTAATATAATTCCTCATCTGTAGAACTGGTTTTCCCTTAGGGGTTTTCCCAAGGACAATTTGCCCGAAAATATTGTGTTCATTGTGTTGCGCATTTCTTTCCGTATTTTATAAGTGAAGTTGCAGTTGTGTTATTTTTCGATATTAGCTGGGAATTTGTTTTCAGCAGTTTAATAATCGTTTATGATAGGAGATTAATAATCAGTGACTGCAATAGTTTGATTTTTCACATGGTATCAAAGCATTGTTAAGGGTAGAAGAGTTTTTCCCTAGGAAAGAAATTTTGATCTCTTTATATTTATTATTGCTTTAAACCCTTGAGATGGCTTCAGCTGGTTTGAGAGATCAGGATAGATTGGATGGTGCCTAAAATTTTGGTGTCTGGAAGGCCAGAATTTCTTTATTATTGGAAGAGAATGGTATCAAGGATTATGCTACCAGTGGTGTACCTGTACCAACGGATGCAACACAGCTTGCAGCATATAGGAAGGACGATGCCAAAGCGAGGAGGATTATCCTTGATAGTGTTAAGGATCATATTGTTCCACATATCTCGGAGCCAGATACAGCAAAGAAGATGTGGGACGCCATTCTAAATCTGTACCAAAATGCTACCACCAACAGGAAGTTGATTCTCAGAGAGAAGCTAAAGAATACCCGGATGAATCAGGGAGAAGACGTCACAAGTTACCTCACCAGGATCAGACTTGTCAAGGATGAGTTAGCAGCTGTTGGAGATAGCCCTAGTGATGATGAGCTAGTGAGAATAGCCCTAAATGGGTTTACTAAACAATGGAATGTCTTTGTTCAAGTTGTCAGTGGACAAGATACTTTACCGAGTTGGGATCGACTATGGACTGATTTCACTCAGGAGGAGTTTAGACGAAGTCTTGTCTATGGGGCCAACAAGAGTCAGAAAAATGAGGTGGAACAAGAAAACGTTGCCCTAGCGAGTAAAGGGAAAGCAAAGAAGGGATCTAGCAAAGGATCAAATTCACAAAGTGAAAAGAAGAAGAAGGACCTTTCTAAGGTCAAGTGCTTTGGATGTCACAAGTTTGGCCACTATGTCAGTGATTGCCCAGAGAGGAAGAAGGGTAAGAAGCAGGTGGCAGCTTCAGCAAGTGCAGAAGAACTCTCCAGTAGAATGGAAGATGAGTTTGCACTCATAGCTTGTATGTTTAGCTCAACCTCACAGTGTGTTTGGTATATAGATAGTGGGGCGTCTTTTCATATGACAGGAGTTAGAGAGTACTTCTCGAGTTACAAGGAGGAGGACACCAACATCCAGATTTCTATGGGAAACTTGTCCAAACTCAACCCTGTTGGGAAAGGGACTGTTCAATTTCAGAGGGAGAATGGAAAGATAATTCCACTTCATGATGTGTTATATGTGCCAGGCTTAGGTATGAATTTGATTTCTATATCTGTTCTTCAGGATAGGGGGTATAATGTACTCTTTAGTCTTTAGAGGGACACATGTGTTGATTAAGCACAAGGATTGGAAATCACCCATAACTATTGGAGTTAGGAGTGGTTGCCTTTATAGATTGCAGTTTGATACTCCTAAGGCACTTATGAGCAACAGTAATACTAGAGATCTTGGAGAGCTATGGCATAGGAGGATGGGTCATATTCATCATGGAGCACTTAGATTGCTTCATGAGACCGTGACAGGTGTTCCAGAGGTGAGCACAGAGCATGACGATGTATGTAAGGGATGTGTGTTGGGGAAGTTTGCGAAAGCATCTTTTCCAAGGAGTGACACCAAATCTAAGGGTGTTCTTGATCTAGTACATTCAGATGTTTGTGGACCAATGTCGACGAAATCTCTCAGAGGATATGGGTACTATGTCACTTTTATTGATGATTTCTCTAGAAAGACCTGGATATACTTCTTGAAGACTAAGGATGAGATTTTCAGTCGATTCCAAGAGTTCAAGGCTCTTGTGCAGAACTCGACAGGAAAGAAGATAAAGGTTCTTCGGTCAGACAATGGAGGCGAGTATAAAGGAAATGTCTTCCAGGAGTTCTGCACCAGAGAAGGAATCAAGAGAGAATGGACTGTTCCTTACAATCCATAGCAGAATGGAGTTGCTGAGAGGAAGAACCGTTCTATATCAAAGGCAGCAAGAGCTATGCTACATGACCAGGACATGCCCCGTTACTTATGGGCAAAGGCGTGTAATACAGCAGTCTACATTCAGAATAGAGTTCCACACAAGGTGCTAGGGAAGATGACACTAGAGGAGGCTTTCACAGGGAAGAAGCCAGATGTTAGTCACTTCAGAATATTCGGGAGTTTGGCATATTGTCATATTCCTGGAGATACACGTACAAAGTTAGATCAAACTGCAGAGATGGGGTACTTTGTTGGGTACAATGAGACCTCAAAGGCATATAGGATTTTCATTCCGGGGACTAAAAGAATTATTGTCAGACGGGATGTCAAGTTCATGGAGGACAAGGCATTCAAGAGATCCAGAGATTTGCCAGCAGATGATCAGAGTGAGCAGCCAACAGAAGCTCCAAGACCAAGTCTAGGGCAGCAAAGCTCAAGTACAGTTACCAGTACGAGTGTAGACTCAGTTAGTGAAGATTCACAGAGTATGGAGCAACAGGTGCAACAGGAAATGCATCTAGAAGACTTAGAGGTTAACATTTCATCCTCTACAGTTGGCAGCAGGAACCATGTGGTTCTAGATACACAAAGGGATACTCAGGAGTTTGTAGGAGCTCCTAGGAAGAGTACTAGACAGCGAAGACAACCAGCCAAGTTCAATGACTATGTGGCATTAGTTAGTCAGTTGGTAGATAGTCAGCCTTCTAGCTATTAGGAAGCTGCAGAACATCAGGTATGGCGAGATGCTATGGTTGAGGAATATTCTTCAATAATGCAGAATGATGTGTGGGAGGTAGTACCTAGACCAACAGATAGGGCTGTAGTTGGATCACGCTGGATCTATAAGATAAAGCACGGTGCAGATGGTAGCATCGAGAAATACAAGGCTAGGTTCGTGGCAAAGGGGTTCTCTCAGAAGGAGGGAATAGACTATGAGGAGACATTTGCTCCAGTTGCCAGGTATACTTCTATACGAGCTGTAATCTCACTTGCAGCACAGATGGGATGGCAAATCCATCAAATGGATGTCAAGACAGCATTCCTTAATGGTGAGTTGAAGGAGGAGGTATACATAGAACAACCAGAAGGCTTTGTAGCACACAGCAAAGAGACCCACGTGTGCAGATTGAAGAAAGCATTATACGGACTCAAGCAGGCTCCTAGAGCGTGGTATGAGCGCATTGATACATAATTGCAAAAAATGGGCTTTGTGAAGAGTGAAGCAGATGCTAACCTCTACTACTTGATGGTTAGGAGTGAGATTCTCATTCTTGTTCTTTATGTGGACGACCTATTTCTTACAGGTTCACTAGGGCTCATAGTGGATTGCAAGAGGAACCTTGCAGAAGAGTTCGAGATGAAGGATTTAGGACTTATGCACTACTTTCTAGGCATGGAAGTGTGGCAGACAGATGGGGAGATTTTCCTTGGTCAAGGGAAATATTGCATTGAAATCTTGAAGAAATTTGGGATGGAGGATTGCAAAGCCATGTCTACACCCATGATCACGAATTGGAGGAAGGTAGATACATCTAAGGAGAAAGATGTAGATCCCACTTTATATAGACAGTTGATTGGTTCGCTTATGTATTTGGTCAATACTAGGCCAGATATAGCATTTGCAGTAAACTCTCTTAGTCAGTTTATGGTCGAACCAAAGAGAATGCATTGGATAGCGGCTAAGCATGTGCTACGTTACTTGCGTGGTACAGTCGAGTATGGGATCAGATATGTTCGAGGTGAAGGTATCAGGTTCATAGGCTATACTGATGCAGACTGGGCAGAAAGTACAACGGACAAAAGGAGCACTTCAGGGTGTTGTTTCAGCTTGGGATCAGGAGTTGTATCTTGGTTCAGCAGGAAGCAGAAGTCTGTGGCTCTAAGTTCAGCAAAAGCAGAATACATAGCAGCTAGCATGGCGACATGTGAAGCTATATGGCTTCGGAAGTTGTTAGTAGCCTTGTTTGGTCAGAAGGTTGAGACTACTGTGATACATTGTGACAATCAGAGTTGCATCAAGTTGTCTGAGAATCCAATGTTTCATGATAGGACTAAACATATAGATATCAGATATCACTTCATCAAAGATTGTGTACAAAGGGGAGTTGTTCAGCTACAGTACATACCTACAGAGGAGTGGGTAGCAAACATTCTGACTAAGGCATTGGGGAAGGCAAAATTTATCTTCTTCAGAGATAAGTTAGGTGTCTTGCAGAACAGCTTCCTTGCTAAGAGGGAGTGTTAATTATTGTTAGTTGGACAGCTGTTATTTCTGACCCGGAAATAGCAGTAGTATTTATGGGTAACTTGGACAGCTGTTCGTCCTTATCTATCAATAGCAGTAGTATTTATGGGTGGTTTGGACAGCTGTTTGTTCACTTGCCAAGAATTAGTAAATGGTTATTATTTACTAATTTTAGTGATTCCCTTTTGGACACCTTGCAACCAATTCTATTATTGGCTGTCGAGTTGTCTTAATCGCAGCCGTTGGTTTGATTTAATCTCAGTCATTGGTTTACCAATGAGAGTAGTATAAAAGGGGGTCTAGGGGGCATTTGGAGAACAAGCGAGAAGTTTTGGAGAAACGTTTGCAGTGTTAGCAAACAGTCTTGCAATGTTAGCAAGGGCACAGTGTTAGCGTGGGGATAGCAGTGAGGAATATCAGCGGGAGA
This sequence comes from Cupressus sempervirens, assembly GCA_028749045.1. Lineage (NCBI taxonomy): Eukaryota > Viridiplantae > Streptophyta > Pinopsida > Cupressales > Cupressaceae > Cupressus > Cupressus sempervirens. The sequence goes on from CM053789.1 coordinate 929,445,951, forward strand.
AATCAGGAGGTTGTTGGAGTTCTGCCAGTGAGAGGCAAGGAATTTTGTATCTCTTGATTTGCTGAAGTTTAATATAATTCCTCATCTGTAGAACTGGTTTTCCCTTAGGGGTTTTTCCAGGGACAATTTGTCCGAAAATATTGTGTTCATTGTGTTGCGCATTTCTTTCCGTATTTTATAAGTGAAGTTGCAGTTGTGTTATTTTTCAATATTAGCTGGGAATTTGTTTTCAGCAGTTTAATAATCGTTTATGATAGGAGATTAATAATCAGTGACTGCAATAGTTTGATTTTTCACAATGTTGGTCAGCAATTAGAAGAAGAATGATTAAGATCAATTATCATTATGAGGACGTGTGATCTCTTGGAAAGAGACGGGCATATCTAAAAGCTGAAACCATTCAATGGTGAAAGATATATATAGCCACTGAAGACCACCATTTCAACCATCGTTCAGAATCTTTTTCTCTCTTATCCATCATCAGATCTGCTCATCAAGCATAAGCCTTTTTGACCTGTCTCAGTTGCATAGTTCAAAAGAGAATATCAGAGACAGCACCATTGTTGCAAGCACATATTGCCAAGATCACACACAACATATTGTCGTTGCAGCACAGTTCGAAAACTTGGTGAGTTTTAAAAAACTTGCCAAGTTTTTCTGCTCGACAAGTTTTTCCCAAAAAAAATCGCAACTCGGCGAGTTTTTCAGATGTTTTAAAAAACTCGCCAAGTTTTTCTACTCGGCAAGTTTTTCCCAGAAAAAATCACAACTCGGCGAGTTTTTCAGAAAAACTCTTTCTTTTGAATAAAAAAAATTTCTTTGGTTAAAAAGTTAAAACAAAAGGCAAAAGGCAAAAAGCCTATATATAGAGATAACTATAGTATACTAGTAGAGCTAGGAAGAGGAAGATGTGATTGTAATAATGTATTTACTTCTAGTTTGACACAAACTATTTACTATTTTGCTTCCCACCATCAGCATCCCGCATAAGAATGCGATTTTGTACCTACTTTGCATTTATACATATCTAAACACTACTTGTTTCTTTTGTGCTCTTTAATTAACTCAATGGTGCATCTTCTCATTAAATTTTACCAAAAAATATATTTTTAATTAAATTTAAGCTGTTTTTAAGGTTCAGTAGTTTTTCTCGGAGTTTTTTTATAAACTGGCCAAATTTTTCCCACATATTTTTTTTGGGCCTTGGCGACTTTTTGCCGAGTGAGAGCTTTCCAACTATGGGTGCAAGACTGTAGATTCATATCTGAAATAGCAACATATTGCTATAATTGATATTATTGTCATCTACATTATGTATATTTCATGATTGAAAACAGAGACAGTAATTGCATTACTATATGCAATTGTAGCAACATTGGCAGGTTTGTAAACTTGGATCAGAAATAGCATTCATCATTGTCCGTGATAGGAAGCTAGTATAGCACATTCTCCATTGTCAAATCCGAGAAAATTAATTTCTTTAGTATTGAACATCAAAGTCAACTTGCATATTTATTATCAGATAAAGCAGTGATTCATGTCTGATCTACATATTGTTCTTTGAATAATATTATCATTTTCCATATATCTATCTTAACATTCATAAGCAGAAATGCAGAGTAATAACTGAATACTTGAAGTCATATCTGAAATAGCAACATATTGCTATAATCGATTATATTGTCATCTACATTATGTATATTTCATGATTGAAAACAGAGACAGTAATTGCATTACTATATGCAATTGTAGCAGCATTGGCAGGTTTGTAAACTTGGATCAGAAATAGCATTCATCATTGTCCGTGATAGGAGGCTAGTATAGGAAGCTAGTATAGCACATTCTCCATTGTCAAATCTGAGAAAATTAATTTCTTTAGTATTGAACATCAAGGTCAACTTGCATATTTATTAACAGATAAAGCAGTGATTCATATCTGATCTACATATTGTTCTTTGAATAATATTATCATTTTCCATACATCTGTCTTAACATTCATAAGCAGAAATGCAGAGTAATAACTGAATACTTGAAGGAAAGATGTCTCTTGTGATTTAGATTGCAAGGTAATTGTCCCTATTTCCTGAGATGGCCAAAAAGGGGACATTACTGTCCCAAGTTGAGTCACCCTTGCCTAGTCTGAGTTTCAATTCTATGGTTTGAACTTTGAACAATCAAAGAGTTTTCTTTTTCTTATGTTATCTTCTTTCTCCAAATCTTTTTCTCTTCCTTCTCACTCTCTAGGGGATTTTGCAAAATTACTTCAACAAATTTTTGCAATATGACAAACTGTTAAGAAACTATTCCTCGAGGTTGAGAGATGCCAATTCTAGTCCTCCTTTTCCAAATGTCAATTATGTTAATAATATCCAACCAATAAAAATGAGAGATACAAGAGTCACACATTCTACACCAATGCTAGTAAAACATGATTTCAATTCTAACATCCTTTCAGCCTGCCCAATTTACAGCCACTTGGAAGAGTTGCCATTAAAACAAAAATACCTTTCCAAAATTATCATTTGAATCAGAAAATGCATAAATGAAACACATTTCATTGTGGATCCATGTTTTTGTCAAATGACAATTATTGTTGCAAGAAATACATGCACTAACTTGAATCTTATACCTTGATCTCATCATATATTTGTCCTCAATAATTAGTAAACTGGAGCCAAATGAACCCAATGCATTTCTATTCTTGTCTTCTCATTCTTCTATTTTTATTTTTCTACTCTAGAACTAGTATTTAAAGGAATCAAAAACACATTTAACATTTTCAGCTTTACCAAATAATTTGTCTCATAACATCTCAGAAATAAACTTAATTTAAAATACACAATAAAACCACAAAAACCACATGGATTAGCTCTTCATTATGTAAAAATAAACTTGATGGTAGCTTCAGCTTAGTATTAACTATATTTTGCTTCCACTGATTTACCCTCTGACATATTTATTCAACCTGCACAATTGATCGTGACTTTCTAATCCTAATGTCAAAGTCTTTCCTCTTTGTCTATTATACCATTGTTCAATGTATAAAAAATCTATCTTCTATTTGTTAGGAAGCAAATTAGAAATGACTACTAAATTAGGAGCATTAAATTATCAGGAAAAATATTATTAAGAACAAAATATTTTCTCCCTCATCTTGAAACAAACTTTAAACTAACCCCAAACAAAGCAAAGTGAAATAAATAAATAAATCTACTAGGGCCAGAAATTTTGTTTCCATCAATTCAAACTACTATTAAATAATTGAAAGCTAACTCAGACAACAAAAAACTGTTGTTTAGTTTCCATCATTCTCAACCACCATTGAAGTTTCAATAAATTATATATTCTGACCAAGGACTATCATTAACACACCTTAAACCAAGACGAATTTGTGCAGCTTTGTTCTTTGAACCGAATTGAGACATCTTTTCGTGCAGGTTCAAGCTTGCCTATTGAGAAAATAATCATATGAGATCAACAGTCTATCACATGAACCATGGCAGAACAACTCAGGAAAAATTACCACAAAAACAATTAAATCTGACCTCTGCAAAATGCAGATCTCGCAATTCAAACCAGACTGGATCATGCTCATCTAAAAGAACTTCTTTCCTTTCTTTCTTTCCTATCTGTGTAGTCATCTGTCTAAAAGCAAAATTGTTACTCACCTCAAAAAATAATGCAAGTAGAGTAACCCCTAAAGTTATGTGAACATATTTCATTTGTCTAACTTGAATCTTCCTAGGCTAGAAAACTACAATATATTGGCACTTAAAACACAAAAATTTAATAGATTATTAGCACAGAAAAAAGTGGGATTCTAAGTTAATTTTTTAAAGGAATAACTTTCTTGGCATGCAAAAAAGACCGAATGTCAATGATGTGTTGCATGCTCCCACATCAGATTTTGAGAATTTTCCATGTCCAGTCCTTTTATCATATTCATTCACTCTAGGCGAGGCATATAAACATTCATGAGGATAGAAAGAATGAGAAAAGTTACAGCATAGAAAACACATAAACAAGCATTAAACAAAAAGTTTATGAAAGATTACCACCTCATACACATGCTTGTTGCCCTCCATATTCAGTAAATCATGGCACATGGCATCATATGTCCATTCATGTATCACCGGAGCAATCTGTCTCATGAAGAGTTCAACATTTCAAGTAAAAATACTAAATAAAAATACAACTGAAACGGTCTGTGCAAATTATGAAAAAGTCGAGTATAAATTATTCTAAAAAGGAAACGAAAACAAACTTGATCAATGGATCGGTCAACAATGAGTAGATCGCAGGTTTCCGCCTGTGGGTAGTTGGGAATAGAAGATTTATACTTGATAAGACAATTCCAGAGTGCCGCTGCGAGTTTTGTTGGAACTAAATCTCGAAAGGTGGTGGCAGTTGTGGCATCCATAGCTGATCTGGCAGCACGAAATCTGACGAGTGGAAACTCCTAATATATTGTTAATGAATAAGCAGAAAAGAGAACTAGTTAGAATAATCCTTGCATGCTTCAGACCTTATAACAACTACTGCCTGATTATAACACAGACTTATGTACACCATGTGTAAAGCATACTGATGAAAATGCTGATTCTGAAGACTATTAGGCCCAGAATCAATTTGCAATCACCAAAACAAGTCATTAATTTGGGATTTTTATTTATTGAATATCAATTTATGATGATGTGTCCCAAGAAACATGAACAAAAATCAGCCAGTTTCTAGCAAAAATGCATTGGATCAAGATCCAACAACATTCAACTATTTGTGGCCATTAACACTTTGCCATTAGAAATCTTATATGCCAAATATTAGATTTTATTTAGACATATCAGCCAAATAAAATAGAGTGCCGTTCCTACATATTACACCAAACTCAAAAATTAACTTTGCAAAGTGGATGCAATACCAATACTGAATTACTGAGAATAAGCAAGGCTGCAGCTAAAATCAGGAAACACCATTTTGATCGTTTTCAAAGGGATAGCTAATCAACCTACAAAATAATTTATCCTGGTAATATATCCTTTTTTTATCTCTAAAATCAATCACCAAACCTCTGCTAATTCTTTGCTCTGAAAATAGAGTGCTGACCCAATATATTACGCTAAACAAAAAAATTAACTTTGCAAGTGAATGTGGTATTAATATTGAATCACTGAGAATAAGCAAGGCTGCTAAAATCAGGAAATCACCTTTATGATCATTTTCAAAGGGATAGCTGCTCAACCTACAGTATAATTTATCCTGGTAACATATCCATTTTTAATTTCTATATCAACTGCCAAACCTCCGCAAATTTCTTTATTCTGAAAAATTGTCTTCCATAGGAGACATCACAAATTCTCTGTTTTCTTTTATCTTCCAAATGTGAATCCAAATTGAATCCACCCTTAGAATGAGTTAAGCTCCTTGTCAATCTGCTGAATATTTCTGTCCTCAAAAATCCAGCTTATCGCAAATCATCATATGAATTCATGCCTTACTACAGCCTGTCAACATCCTTATAAAGACCTCCAGCCACTGTCTAGAAAATTAGACCACGTTGACTATTTGCAACTGCTGAAGATCTTGATTTTAAAAAGTGACTAATTTATTATTTTATTATTTTTCATTATTTATAAGTCATCCTTTTGAGATAATATTAATTTGGGCTATTATGAGGTAACTAGTAAATACTTGCTTGTTATTAACAAAGAACGAGAGGTCAATTTATACAAAAGAATGATCGTAAATAATACAAACATTCTATTCTAGAGAAAACAAAAAAAGAAAGCAAACTAAAGCGTAAGATATTTACAAGATAACCATTAACTAATAATAGACGACTTATCTATTATTGTCATACCCTCCCTTAATGGTTAATATATCGAACATACCAAGTTGTCCTCTGAATTTGACAAACTTATCAAGACCAAGAGGCTTGGTGAGAATGTCTGCAATCTAATGAGGTAGAAACATACTACAGATCTATAGTCTCATCTTCAACCAGCTGTCGTATGTAATGACAATGAACATCCACATGCTTGGTTCGTTCATGGAAGACTGGATTCCATGCTAACTTGATCACGCCTTCGTTATCAACAAATAGAGTAGTCGGTCCTGTTGGTGACATCTGCATATCCCCAAGCATTCGACGAAGCCAAACAGCTTCACATCCTACCTTAACAGTCCCTCTGTATTCAACCTCTGTAGAAGAGAGAGAAATTGCCTGCTGCTTCTTGCTAGTCCATGCGACTACACCAAATCCCAAACTGAACACATATCCAAATGTTGACTTTTTATCATCAACAGAGCCTGGCCAATCTGAATTTGTGAACCCACTGAGTTTAGGATTAGAACTTTGAGAGTACAGAAGTCCATAATCTGAAGTGCCCTTCACATAACGAAGCACACGCTTTGCTGCCATCCAATGATCAGACTTAGGAGTTGTCATAAAGTGTGAAATATAGCTAACTGTGAAGCTAATATCAAGCCTAGTAGCAAAGAGGTAGATGAGGATGCCTACTAGTTGCCTGTATGTAGTATCATCAATGGAAGGAGAATCAGACTTTGCTGATAACTTGAGACCTTTCTCCATAGGTGTAGATGCAGGTTTGCAATCCTACATTTGGAATTTGTATAACAGGGCCCTGGCATATTTGTACTGAGAGATGAATATACCAGAAGATTGTTGCCAAACTTCAACACCTAAGCAATAATGCATGAGCCCAAGGTCAATCATATCAAAAGACTGGCATAAGTTCTGTTTGATTCCCTGAATCAAAGATGTCGAACTACCAGTGATGATCAAATCATCCACATAGATAACCAGAAAAATGATGTCACTATCAGTAGTCTTGATGTACAGATTTGAGTCTAAAGAACTCCTCTTGAAGCCTTGATTACTGAGGTACTTATCAATCTTGATGTACCATGCCCGAGGGGCCTGCTTCAAGCCATAGAGAGCTTTTACCAATCTGAGAACCTGCTAGTCTTTACCAGCAACCTTGAAACCAGGAGGCTACGTCATGTAGACCTCTTCACAGAGATCACCATTCAGGAAAGCACTCTTTACGTCCATCTAATTGACCTTCCAGCCAAACTGTGCTGCCATGGCTAGGAATAATCTGATGGTGCTCATCTTTGCAGTAGGAGCAAATGTCTCCTCATAATCAATGCCCTGACGTTGAGAAAAGCCCTTAGCCACTAAACGAGCTTTGTACTTATCCAAAGTACCATCTGATTTGTATTTGATTTTGTAGACCCATTTGTAGCCAATGAGTTTCTTCCCTGGTGGAAGATCAAAAAGGACCCAAGTGTTGTTCTTTAGCAAGCTCTGGTGTTCAGATGTCATGGCCTGTTACCACTCTGGGATTCCTTTAGCCTCGAAATATGTTTGAGGTTCAAACACACTGTGAATGTTGGCCATAAGAGAAAAGTTAACAGAATCTGTAGTTTTGCTCTTTTTCTGAGCAATTCTCCCATCAATGAGCTCATCATCACAAAGATCAGCAAGTGTCTTAGCCCACCACTTAGGCCGGATAGGAGAATGACCAACAGTAGTACTAGGAGATGCTTGATCAATAGGATTCTCATCAGCAGAAGCTGGATCAAACTCAGGTGAAGCATCTACAAAGCGAGGAGATCTTGCAGGAGAAGCCAGAGGTGTCTGTGCAGGTATCACTACAATAACTGGAGCTACAGGAGCTACTGAAGCCCTCCCATCAGGTGGACATAATGGAGGCCGAACTCCCAAATCATGAGCCTACATAGGCTGGTCTACTAGATGAGGAACAGGAGAAACAGCCATGAATGGTCCTCACTGCTCATCAAAGACTACATCACCGCTATATATGAGACGAGATGTCTCAACATCAATAAGGCGGTAGGCTTTGTGAAGACTGCTATATCCAGCAAGCATCAGTTTCTGACTCTTGACATCCAACTTGGTGCGTGAAGCATCAGGGATCCAAATAAAAGCAAGAGAGCCAAAAACCTTCAGGTGACTGATTCTGGGCTTGCGACCTGACGAGGCCTCTTCCGGAGTTTTACCTTTGACCACCACTGTAGGTGATCGGTTCAACAGATAAACTGCAGTGTTAACTGCTTCTGCCCAAAACTGCTTCGGAACATGTCTGTGTTCGAGCATGGAACGAGCCATCTCGATGATTGTCCTGTTCCAACGTTCAACTACATTGTTCTATTGTGGCGTTTGGGGTGTGATTAACTGGTGTTTGATGCCATGTGTATTCAAGAAGCTGGAGAAAGGATTAGAACAAAATTCCCCCCCATTGTCTAATCTAAGAGTAATAATAGATTTCCCAAACTCTTTTTCAACTAAGGGTTTAAACTTCTGAAATACAGTAAATGCATCTTATTTCTTTTTAAGGAAATACACCCACATTTTTCTACTGAAATCATCTACCAACAACAGAAAATACCTAGACCCAAGAACAAAAGGAGTGGTCATAGGGCCGCTGATATCGGCATGAACAAGCTGAAGTATCTAAGAAGCTCGCCAAGAATCGCCACTACAGAAAGGTGTGCGATGTTGCTTCCCAGCCTGACATGCATCACAAACTCCAAGGTGTTGAGTCTGAATCTCTGGCAAACCAAGAACAAGCTCATCCCGAGCAAGCTGTGAGAGATAATGCACATTTAAGTGCCCATATCGCTAATGCCAAAGTGTGTTGACAGAAGATCACCGAGCAGCCATAGCTAAGTCCTGAGAATCACCAGAATCAATAAGTCTAAAAAGACCATGATCCTCAAGAACCATTGCAACAATAGACTTAGTCGTCCGATCAATGATGGTGCACTGATGTGAACTAAAAGTGACTGCCAAGCGTGGAGAATGTCACAGCAGCTAACTAACTGTGAGTTGATTTAGTTTCATCCCTGGAATGTAGTACACATCAAGAAATATGAGATTCCTCCCAATAGACTGAATCTGAATGTTGCTTTTACCGATAACCATGTACTCTTCTCCGCCACCAAATATAACAGAATCTGAATAAGGCTGGTAGTCAGTAAACCAGTCTCTGCAGTGAGTGAAATGTCAAGAGGCACCTGAATCAATGTACCAGGCAAACAACTTCACATGATCTACAGCTCTTTTAGCCATAAAGGCGTAAAAGGAAAATTTTGCCTGCTCAGTGTGCTCTGCACTGTTCACTTTGGATTGCGAACCGGATTGCTTAGACTAGGCAACTAAGTGTTTCCGACATTCAACCTTCATGTAACCAAACTTGTGGCAATAGTTGCATTGAATGCTCTTCTTTCTGGAACCATCGAATGCTGGAGCAGAAGACTTCTGCTGAGATGGTTGCTGAAACTTGCTCTGAAAGGATTTCATAGCAAAGGCTTGCTCAGTGGAGGTGGAACTGAAGCTGCTACCGAAGTGTTGTTTCCACCGATTTTGCTGAAGCAGCAGGGTGCAGAGATCAGTGAACTTCAGATCAAGACTAGTAGATGTGATGTTGAGAGTCTCAATAAAATGTTCATAAGATTTTGGTAAACTCCGAAGAGTGATTACCACAATATCCTCTTCCTCCATTTTGCAACCGATGGCAAGTAGCTGATCACGGATTTCCTGAATCTGATTCAGGTGTGCCTAGAGCGTGGTGCGCTCATTCATGACAATAGAAAACAGAGTGTTTTTCAGAAACAAGGCTCTGCTCTTGTCAGAAGTCTCATGAAGACCTTTGAGGTGTGTCCAAATTTCGGTAGCTGTCTTACCGGATGGAATCTGAGAAAGCTGATCATCAGCCACAGATAATTTGAAAAGAATTACTGCCTCTCGATTATTCAGATCCTATGTATCTTGATCAGGACCCGGAGAAGTAGGACGCTTTGTAACACCCAAAAAAAGTTGATCGGTGTTCCGATATTCAAAAATTGCGATGATGCATTGCTTCCAAGTTCCATAATTGCAACCATTGAATTTGGAATTATGCTCGAGCAGAATATTTGTCAAAGATGCCATGGCACGTTTTTCAATGAAAAACTATGAAAATCTGTGAAGGCACATTGATCGAGGCAAAAATATGGAAGACCCAAAAGAATCAGAGAGTGTCCCAAAAGAGAGCTCAAAAAACCCAGAAGGAATATACTGTCGTTTTCTAGATCCGCTGGCTCGAAAATCAAAGCACTAAAAATGAGGCACCTAGAAAAAATGGACAACTCAATTGAGCTCTCAAAAAACCCACCAAGAATTTGCAAACAAAAAATATTTCTGACCCCAAAAATTAGGGTTTTCGGCAAAACCCTAGGCGTCGGATTAGAGATCAAAAAAATTAGTGGATTTGGTGAAAAAGATGGTCGATTCTGCTTCCCAAGCACGATTATAGACTAAGACTGTGCTGAAAAAAATTGATTGACCCCAAAAAATGGCAAATGTGACAGAAATAGTCCGGTTTGTAAAATGCAGAGCCTTTGTTTTTAAGCGTTTTTTGGCTATAAAAAAAAACGTCGATTTTGTTGCAGACAAACTTGACAAATCTAGCCACAAAACAACGCATGAGCAATCAGGAACCCAATGGCCAAGGAAATCGCGAGTTGCAAGAAAAGCAAACAGTAGAAACATGCGATTTGCAGAGTTCAGCACAAAAAAAATATCGCTTGTTGCAGAGAAATCATTCACGATTTCCATGAGTTTTTAAGAAAAATCGCACAGGTTTCCAAAAAAAAAAACTGCCAAGAATATGCCCGCAATTCTCAAAAGAAAAAACCAAGCCGAAACTACGATTTTTCACACATGAATTTCTCAACAAAAACAAAAACCCTAGACGGGCTGTTTGAGAAAAAAACCTCAAAAATTAGTTTGAAAAATTTAAGCAAATAATTTTGAATGATATAAATTTTTCAAAAAAATTCAAGTATTGGCTCTGATACCATATTACGAGGTAATTGGTAAATGCTTGTTATTAACAAAAATCAAGAGGTTAATTTATACAAAAGAATGATTGTAAAGAATAGAAACATTCTATTCTAGAGAAAGCAAAAAACGAAAGCAAACTACAACTTAAGATATTTACAAGATAACCATTAACTAATAATAGACGACTTATCTATTATTGTAATATGGGCAACTTAATTAATTTAAATAACTCACTTTAACAAAATTTGGGGACATCCCACATGAATAGTAAGTCTAATCACGAAGGCAGCTTTGAATACAGAGCTCCAAACAGCTCACATCCTTGAGTATAGCACTCCATTTTGGAGTGGGCAACACATTTGGATTCCTATTTTACAGAGATTCTTCGCTCAATTTCAGTCCCTAGGATTAGGAGAAAGAATTTAGCCTATCAAAACTCCATCATAACCACCACCACTGTGCTCTGCCTCCTTTATGAATGCATATGACAAATAATGACAAGACTTTCCGAGAATCTTAATTATAGATTATTCTCTATTAGTCCCTAAGCATCCAAAGACACTTTCCCAGAGTGCTAAAAACACAAAATATATATAAGATTTCAAGGTAAATGATGATGGGTACTCCAATCACCCAAACACACAACAGAGAAATAAATAGAAAATTGCAAGAACATAAACACTTGCTATATATTATCTTCAATGAAATGACATTTACAACATTTAGAAAAATAATATGCTATAACCACATGTAATGTCCCCTTTTTGGGACATTAGAAATACTAAAGTCTTATTATATATAATGTTAAAATTGACTAGGAGAACGTAGACTCAAATTATAAAAAAGTCAATTTAATGTTATAAAGAGGGCAAAAGGTCAAGGAGGAATAAGACGAAGTGCCAGAGGGAAGTTGTGTTGAAGTATAGCATCAGTCAAAGTGATATACTCAATTTATATGATAATTGTTTTATGTCTCATATTACTAATAAGAATATATATGTGTGTGTGTGTGTGTGTGTGTGTGTAACTTACATAAGCTACGGGACATAACTTTGTTGTAGCCTCTGTTGGATTGATTTTATTAAAGCTACCTCATTGATGATAAATTGTCCTTAAGTATATATATATATATATAAAGCATTATATATCTTATATATATAATATATGTAATATAATATGTATTATATATATTATGCATTATATATTATTATATTTTAATATTATATTATATTACATATATGGCTTATATATATATATATATATATATATATATATATATATATATATATATATGTTAAAGGTGAGTTATACATATAGTTATTTATAAACTAAATGGTGATCAACTATAGAGACATGCCTCTTGAAGAAACATGTCTCCTCTCATATTTATATGAGCTCCAAATCTGCATTTGGAAATCATAAATTACAATGGCAATGATTATATATTTGCAAAAATGATCTTAGTTACTTTAACATGGTATCAGAGCCTACTGCAGATGTATAAAAGCCTAAAATAAAGGACAGTGACATCAATGAAGTAGTGTTGGGATTTTATGATTGAACAAGGCTCTTGTCTTTTCGGTGATTGTGCATAATTTCTGCAATGTGCAATGCTCCATCTCTTCCCCCCACTCTATTGACACAGAGTCAGGTTATAACCTCCCAATGTTCTTTGTAAAAGAGTATATAATTTACTTACATTGACCGATAGAAGAACCATTGGTAGAGACTCAAACAATAAGACATACTAGTTTCAACGATAGAGAGACATTGTTCCATCTTATCAGACGAAATCAAAATATAGAATGGAATCCTTGCATGGATAAAGACAAGTCTGAAAACCATATGAATATTATAAGTTGACTACGATTCATATAAAACATATCTTATTTGATAGATGGCGACCAAATGGAACTGAGGTGCGACATAAAAATGCAACCCTTCTCATTTTGATCATGTTTTATATTTAGTTTGGCGCATGTGGAAATAGACTATAGGATTGCTAAATGTGCATGATGACGGAACAAAATATTATCTCCCACAGACGGATGTGGCGATACACAATGAATATCATAGAAGACATCAAATGGATATGAGATTAAACTACTTTTATTTGACTCAATGAGAGGCAGAGAAAATTGCAGAAGCGCTAATAAGAAAACAGTCCAGACAAATGCAAAAATCAAGGGAATGGAAAGAACCCAATCAACAGTGGATATAAAATCATGAGCCATACCTTATTTTTTTGGAACCACCTAAGACCAACTTATAGTGCATCAATTTTTCATTTCAATACAGAGGAATTATGGAGGACAAAAGGACATGAAACACAATTGATATAAAACAAAGCGACATTCCACGTACTTAGCATTCGAAGAAAGGACACTAAGCAGTCTATCAAGTCAAAGTGTTAGCCATTAGGAGCATAAAATCAAGAGGTTGAAGAGTCCACAATAAGGAACATACTCATACGGAGGTGGGAGGTTATTTTCTATCATTATCATCACAGCGAACAGATAATATTAAAGTCTGCAATCTGGCTGGCTCAAAATTAATAAACATTATATTCAAATTAGAATGGTAGAATCTACAATGAATATCAATTAAAATTTATACACCTTCACCCTTAGTGTATACCTTGGGATATGGGATTATCCTCGAGGAGAAAGAAAGGGAAAGTGATTTCTATACTGATGACAGGCATTAAAAGAAATTTGATAGCAGTAGAAATGACATGGAAGAAGTCAGAGAGACATCACATGACAGGTATCTCAGCCCGAAATAAATAACCTTGGTGCTCTAGATATGACTACTACAAACCAACTGGATAGAACAGTGAGCGACTGGGAATTTGAATGGGACCGAAATGCATATGATGTCTTGTCAAAAGTGACAAATCACCCAACTGAAGTAGATAACACATCCTAAATGAGATAAGGAGGTAAGTATTTATCTATTCCTTGTGGATGTTTATATAAGTGAATATTGATTGAGAAATGGTTAGAGAGTATATTTTATAACGAGGAAATAATATATTGAAAGCATACATTAAGATATGTACATATTGAATATATATATAAACTTAAATATTGAGTTGATCTATATTATGATGTATATATAATTAGATCATTATGATTTCTCATTTTATAAATGTTAAATCATTTTATCATGATTGTAGATTATTGAATTCTATATAAAAATATAAACATACAATTGAGAACTATATGTGAATCATTATAATAATGCTCGAAATGTATTTATGTTGTTAGTAACATGCATGAGTTAAACTACTAACAATATTATTTGTATTATAAGAGTTATGTGCCTTGATCTTTTCTTCCGAGAATGTTATTGTAGGAAAAAGAGGGAGACTAAGATTCAAAACGGATCCTGACACATCCATCAAAGGGAGCAAATAAAGGATATGGTTTCATCTACCGTCAATGATATCAATCATATTAATTTAGAGGGAGTAAACCAATGTTGTGATGGAATCTTCAGTGATTGATAAATTATAACAGTCAAGAGGACTGTAATTCATGCAACTATGTGAATGGGCCTACCCCTTGTGTACATCATACGAAAGTTGTGACTTTAATTAAACTATCTATGAGTCTCTCTTTGATAAACGCAGCTTGAAATATGAGTTGTAGAGTCATTCAAGTGGCACAATCATACTCAATCAAGATATTGACGTATTGTGAATGAGGTTGTGTTAGTTTCTACCATTAAGCTTAATGAATGTTTGGAGCTTCAATAGATGAAAAGAGCAAGCTGGAACTTAGAAAGAAGTCATCAAGTTTGATGTGATGTAAAAATGTTCAATGATATAAGAGTGAGAATTTTACATTGTGAGGGGAATAATAGGCAATGTTTCATTCCCACTTGAACCATCCTTAGAAAAGGAGATATTCCATGACTCTCGTGGGCAGATAAGTACTTGTATCTTTTACATTTATCTATTCATTTATTTGTAATTCTATGCATACTATAAGGGTTATTTGCTTTGATCTTTTCCTTTATGTTTGAGGATATTCTTACAGGAAAAGAAGGTCGGTACTTCACATATGCTACCAAATATTGTGCAAACTAAATCTAATGATATTAGTTCCAAAGACCCTGATGATTAAGATGGATAAAGTGAGGCTCTTGAAGAAAACATATTTGATGATTAAGACTATGAGATTCTTCTACATTAAGAGGAAGTATGACATTTCTTCTAAAGTAATGTTGGAGCTTAGAAGATTGATACTCAAAGGGAGTCTCAAAATACATGTGGGTGACTGCATGATGTTGATGGGCCTACTCCTACATATATCATGAGGGAGTGTTGAGTTTGACAGGCATCCTTGGGTAAAGAGAGTTTTTAAGGAAGTAACAACAGGACCTGACTTCCTAGGATCAATGTTCAAAGGGAGAAATATCTGAGATGCAATCCTTTGTGGATGATATCTTCTCTATGAGGAGAAGTTCTAAGAAAAAAATTTTATAATGTGCTCTCCTCTATGAGAGAGAAATATAAGGTGAAAACCCTTTGTACCACCCTATGACTAGGTTCATGGTAGTTATTATTTCACATATGATATGTAATGAAAGGTGACGATCTTTCATTGACATATATAAACAGAAGGTAACCATTATAGGATCACGCTCTTGTAAATGGTAGACCTGTTATCTTGGTTATTTGGGCCAGATTTTGCCGGACACCACGATTACGAACAAACAGAAGGTAATCTTTGTAAGAGGACGATCTTGCAAATGATAGGCCTATTATCATGGAAATCTCTAGATATTGTTTCAGACAATTAGAGATCATAAGATATGTTATGTTATGATAGTGTTCATAACATTGTGATTGTAGTTATTTGACAAGTCACTATTTCAGAGTGCTAAAGTCAGATAATATGTTGTGTATAGATATCCTTGATTCTAATGTCTCATAAAATGTTTTCGTTACTTCTCCCTTGCTAAGAGGGAGTGCTGACGTATAGCATCAGCCGAAGTGATATACTCATTACATTGAGTATTTGTATTCATGATTTATATGAACATTGTTTTATGTCTCATATTACTAATAAGAACACACACACACACACACACACACACACAAATATATATATGTATGTGTGTATGTATGTATGTATGTCTATGGCTTACATAAGTTACGGGACATGACTTTGTTGTAGCCTCTGTTGGATTGATTTGATTAAAGCTACCTCATTGATGATAAATTGTCCTCAAGTATCTTATTTCTAGGCATGCTTGGATTTATAATTTCAGATTTCAGTTTTCTTATGAAAGTATTTGGAAACCTTCAGCTTTCAGCTAGTATGAGGACGTAGCCCCTCATGTCGGCAAACAGTGGACGCAAACCCATTGTCCAAGGAGACATCAATTAAGGTGTTTCATATGCGCTTACAAGTTCTTATTCTAGTATTCCAATCTGACTGTTAATCTGTATTTAAGATTGGATTTGTTAGTGCTGGTTATTATATTGCTGTTGTATAATGCAATAACATATTTTAAGGAGTTATAAGAGTTTGTTAGTTTCTCTTATTGGTTTGTAACACATGGTTATATGCTCGAATCTTGAATGTTATTTTGGAAATAAAGGGAAATTATCTTGTGGAGAATCTTCTAGTTTTATTATTGTATTTTATTCCATTTGCCTATATCTGAGTTTGAATATTACATTCAAGAAGAAGCTAATCAAATATCTATGGGGATTTCTACTGGTTTCAATTGTGTTTGTAATACACCTACATGTGTTTAGTTCTGAATATATTCAAAAAGGAAAAAACGAGTAAATATCCGATTAGGGATATTTCAGTGGTATCAAAGCCAAAAATCCTGCCATCTTGTGGTGTTTGTTGAGAAACAAATTTTCAAAAAAATTAAAGGGTTTCACTTTCAAATAGCCAGAAGTTCAGTCGGCTTAATTAAAAGAAGTGTCTTGAGGGATCTATTGACACCTAATATTAAAGAAGCACAATTCTTGTTGATATTTCATACTTCTTGTCCAAGCATTGAAAGCTTGATTTCCGCAACATTCGATTTTCAGTAGTGATAAACTTGCAGGCCCCTAAGTCCTACCATGATCAGTTGGTCTGTGTTGTTTACCTGAGCAGTATTGAGGAATAAATAAAATAAATTTTCATTGGGAGGAAATAGCCGCTAATACTCCTAAAAGTTATTAGCACTGGGAGTATTGGCTTGTTCCGTAAACAAAGTTCACCGCTTGTCATGACACCAGATGAGAGTGGACATTAGAATTTCAGGGTATATAGTGAAGCCGACCCCCCTATTTGGAATATTTTGGACTGGCAACAGTTTAAAGTGAAGTATTAGCAATTGCTTTTGGAAGCCAATTTGGATCGCATCATTCTAGAATACTGCTCTAAGTTCTAACAATCCTCTAATAGTACACCAATATAAGCAGGAGTTTTTTTTTTTTTACTTGTGCTCTAAGAGCCGAGAAATCAAGGACGAGTCTTAGTGAAAATCTCTAGTTACAAGGGAGCTATGTTGTCTTTCTTGAGACGATTTCATATAGGCGGTTGTTTCACTTTTCCGACAAACACAATCATTCCTTGACCAGTTACATGGGGGCATTTACCGATTAACGGAAACCAAAGACAGTGAAGTTCTTTGTTAGAGAAGTTTTCCTTCATTCACATGAGTTCCGAACCTCAGAGCTTCCCAATTGGACTGGATAGTGAGTCTCAGTAGGTTGTGAACGTTGGTGAAATGGGAGGGCAATAATTTATTGGGCCACTCAATCCTATTCTGCAGTGTGTTGGCAATCACGGGTAGCACTTTGATAACTCATGGCAACCACTCTTAACAACTCGATATCCCTCAGAAGCAAAGTATAACTTGTATGTGCATCACTGGCAGCAGTCATCAAGCACTCAATCGCATCACTGCAATTGTAGGAGGAAATATTCATCTAGCGCAACATTGGAATATGTTAAGTTTTCCTTTTGCAGGGGAAGAATATAATTCATAGTTTTTGTAAATGTTTGAAGTCGCATCTACTAATTTTGAGTGTCAAAGGAAGGGTTGTGCAAAAGTTGAGTCTTTCCATCATCGGGCGATGGGATGAACAAACTTGCAAGGTGAAAATGATTCGAAGAAAACATTTGCAAGAATGTCGTCAGTCACAACTATGGGCAAGCATGGCCATAAACAAGTTATAGAGAATTGATTTTGTGAGGCTACCTGAGTTGCACAATTCACGTTAATAAACTCCTTTTCCTTTCACTACGTATGAGTTGTCACTTTTGTTCACTTATGGAGAGTTAGAAGGAATGGGAAGTAACGTTACCAAGGATTACTTTTGGCAGTGAACATTAGAAGCCGTTACACAATCATCAGTGGTTGTTAGCGGAATCCTAAACCAAGGAATTATAACGGCAATAGAAGCGAGACATTCGGGAAGTTGGAGGGAATTGATTTCTACTGTCATAGGAAAATATGACTGACAACGTGGACATTAGGAGTCCAAAGCAGCCATGACTACAGATGGTTTTCCACGGCATGAAAGCAGGTTGCTGGAAATGCTCGAAGATAGTAACTATCATTGGAATTGCGTTACTAAATGGTGCCACGAGAAGTTAGAATATCCTCTCTGTCATTCTTCTGTGTCACATTCGGATTAGGTGTGAAAATATCGTACAAATTTTTGGATCTCTATGAATTGAGGAGAAAGATTTCAATCCTGCAGTTTTCAATCAAAATATCTCATCTAAAGTTGGCGCAAGAAGGCATAGATAGTGTACAAGGATAGTGACCAAATATTTCTATTTAGGGTTTCTAGTTAGATAAAGGAAGGTGTTGATAAAACCACAAACAATGTTGTTGAGTATCATGCACTCATTCGAGGATTGGAAGTTTGCTTAAGAAACGTAATTGATCGCATTCGTGTGCTCAAGATAAGTGGAAGACCAGCAATGATAGCATTACTAATTTGAGAAAGGAAGCCTAAGGTTGCAATCAATTAGAGATGCACTACATATAGGTAATTTCATTGAGAGCAAATTCGGCGTTCTTAATCTCAGGTTACTTAACTATGAGTTGGTGTTGCTCTTGTTCACTAGTGGAAAAATTTATTGCCCGTAAGGTGGGGCATTTCAGTTTTCCAATGCAAGGCTAATAGTCAGGCACTCTGATTTACAATCTCAATTCAGAATGACAATCATGGTTAGTATGCTAGAAGTGACACGGTTAGAGTTCATCGTTTGAACAGTCAATGAAGAGTGGAAAAAATATCAGCCTTGATAATTAGTTAACAGTATCTCAAGGCAGCAAGCAAACTCAGCCCAAAACACTCAGGATTTTCCTTGGGTACAGCATTCACCAAAATGCTAAAGCAACGGTGTTAAAGATCCCTACACATCAGTTTTCTACACTTTCAAAGAGCATCCACCTTAATAATTGGAGGAACATATTAGGGGAACTAGCTATGGGAAAAATAGAGGATTTGGATAAAGTCAGAAAAGGTACTATGAAGCTACCAGAGGAGTTAATCTAGAATTTTGAATCCGATATAAGAGCAGAAATACTTGACATTTACAGAGAGTATAAAAAACTTCCTAACCGAGTTCAAAATGACTTACTGTTTAGCGATTACCTGGAGCTTCATATAGAGAAGCACAACAAGAAGGATATGGCAAAAAGAAAGTATGTGGGATTGGCCCAGGATCTCCTTGCAGAAGACCAGGACAAAAATCTGTATGAGGAATTTCCAACAGACAGTCTTGAAAAAGAACTATCCACCACCTTTGATTTACAGCCTTCTCATGATTCCGTAGATGATGTTACACAAGGTGTAAGTTTCTATGTGGATGAATAGGAGGTTAGCCTTAACAAGCAGGTTGATAAAATCGGTTGCACACAGGTAATAGCATGATAAGGACTTTGTATGATAAGTCTTTATATTCAAATGATAACCTAACAGCACCTTGCCCTCTGCGTGCAAATCAAGAGAATGGAGGAAAGAAAGCCTATGAACTTGAGAGATGTGATGAACTAGGTATTTCTTATGACCATGACATAAAATTAGAGGAGCATACCAAGATGACATTGCAAAAGGATGAACCGCTTCAAAATGACAATCATAAAATGCATACCTTAAAGAACCAGTTAAAGGTTAATGAAGATAGAGTTGTGGCATCTTTGGTACATTATGACAGCACTCACAAGATGGTTGAGAATCTCTATAGGAAGGTTCAAAAGGGAGTGGAAGAAGAATGGCTTGTTTCTTATTTGCAAGTGACAAAAAACAGCTCTTGAAACTATGAAATCAGAATATTTGTATTTGTTTTCCGACAAGGATAACATTCTTAAGGTTGCTGAAACAAATGTTGATCAGCTGAATAAAGAAGGAATGAGATTAAAGAGCTCAAAAGAGAGCTTAAGGAAACCTAGGAGGCACTAAATGATGCTTGGACTTCCCCTTAGGAAGCAGAAAATCGGTTTAGGATCACGAATCGCTCTCAAGAACAGAAGGATAAAGAGAGGCAAGAATTTTTCCTAGAGGTGATTGATGAACTTGATAGCATTCAGCAGACGTATGCTTTGAATAATTGTCCCAAGCAATCAAGTTCCAAAACTTCAGATCACATTCAACTTATAGACAACCCTTTGTTTCAGGTAGATGCTTTTTGTATATATGATAACCCACTTTTCAAGGTAGAGGAGAGAATTCCTCTTGGATTCCGGGAAGAGGATGATCTTGAATTAAGAGATTTAGTTCAAGCTACAATTCTTAACAACAAAACTTGGTCACAGGATGGGAGTGATGTTTTGACTATGATTATGCATCAATGGATCAGTCCACATAGGGTTCCTGATTTCACACCATGTGTAATGTCCCCGATTTAGCAAGTTCATAGAGTTTGGATTTGTCAGCTCATCAACCCGACCCCCGTGAGTTGACATTTGGTTTTGTGGGTCTTTGATTTGAATTTGCTATTTTGGACTTACTATTTTTAGTAAGTCATTTTTGGCCAATTCCTATTTTGGTTAAGGCAGTTTTGACAATATTGGTTACTTATCATTTTGCTTTTGGGCTCTGGGCGAATTGATTTGGTGAAGTCATATTTATTGCAATTATATTGAGACTTAATGATTATTTAATGCATTGGTGATTAATTATGGTGTTTTATATTATAAAGTAATTGGACTTTATATTATAAAGGAATGTTTAAGTGAGAAGTGTCAAGGTGAAGCCAAGTTGCACAAAGTCTTATAAATATGACTTCATTCAAAGAAAAAAAGATCTTGAATATTTATTAATCTTTCATCTTGAGCATTTGGCTGAGGGTTTTGATATTTCTGAGAATTCCTTGTGAATTCAACTGCAAATTGTGCTGAAGTAAACAATTTGCCTATCTCCTTCTGTGTCGACTATGTCTACGAGATACATTTTTTATCATTGGAAGAAGTTGAAGGAAATTGGTGAAAAGTATTGTGAATCTTATACTACCCTGCGAATTGCCTTGGGATTACAACCTGTGCATTGCTTGTGGACAATTAAATATCTGGAGGTCAGCGGATTTGATATTCAAACGCCAATTGATCAAGTAATTCCATAAAATCTGCATTTTAAGATGGGACGGTATAGCAGTTTAACCTGCAATTTGTTCTTGAGGAATTCTGATCACAGCTTGGTAGTGAGGGCAACATACGGGCTGCATGAACATACTGGACCAGCACTTGAGTTGCGAATTGCCTTCAAGGAGCTTGGTGATTGAAGTTAACCCTCACGGTAAAGAGAGTTAGCCAGCAAAGACACCACATCCACATCCTGCAATCACATGCATAGCGTATGAACTTGGTTTGACCTCAAACGTCAAACAATCTACCTGCTGGAATTAATAGGGGTCAAATTGGTTTTGACATTGAGCATTGGAACTCGAGTTGGCTGGCATTGAAAGTTGGCGCCACAATTAATACATTTTGGAAACCTTCCTCAACCGGTAGTTCCTGCAGTGGCTTACGAAATCAGGTTCCATCATTGTTTGAACTCTGAAAATTTCAGCTTATGAAATTGTCTTATTTTCTTCAACTCAATAATAAATAATTCTGAGTTGCTTGGTTAGTACCAATAATTGCTTTGTATTCACTGAAAGATTTCAATAAAACCAAAAGCATTCAAAAAATTGTTATTTGTCACCAAAACATTCTATTAGAGGATACTTAGAGTTTCTATGGTGGTATCAGAGCGGTTTCCTACTAGCCTGCAGGAATTAGAATCATAATTTTCAAGGGGATATTTTGTTGCTCTGCATCTTGAGACATGGATGGTGATCGAAGATTTGTGTCAAGCATGCATTATCACCGACAAGGACATAATTTGCCTCCCAAGGAGAGAGAGCTGGAGATTTAGTTTGGTACACTAGGAAGCCCGAGTGGTCCTGGTGGCATTGGACGACGAGTCCCAGATGCTGAGGTTGATACAGATGCCTTGCAGGCATTTAGAAATATCACAGCCAAGCAACAGTATATGACAGGTGTTCTCCAATAATTGTCTAATACCTTGCAGCAGTTAGCTTTGCCACGAGATCAGGGTAAAGAGAGAGATCAAGATGTTTCTGTTGCTTCCCATAGGTCATGTGTGGATGCGGGACCCAGGGCTGATGACATGCACAGGATTATGTCAGGATGGATCATAGGGTGGATAGGACAAGTTATATTGGTGCTCAGGATAGGCCACAAAGACTCACTTTCTTAAGAACTGAATTAGATGCGATTAGCACCTAACACCGCCCTATTTGTTGATGACGTATTGACTCATTTTCATGGGTGGGATGCTCTTCCCCAGGCATTAAAGCATAACTTTAGTTTTGACAGATATCTGACACAAAAGCATGAGCATTCCAGGAGTAGGCGTGCTACTGACAGACAGTGGGCTGGGTATACTGAGCTCCAGCAAGCAGCTAGTAAGATGACATTGGCTCACTCTGATGGAAGCGGTAGAGTGACTACTAGAGCTTGGGTCGACAAGCTCGGGCACTTACCTCGCTTTGCATCCTATGATTGACGAGGATGCCATCACGTTTGTTGTGCTATACCTTGATGGAGTTGCGCATGATTGGTGGTATCATGGTTTAGTATCTCTCCATCATAATTAGATCATATCATACCAGGAGTTTGTTGACAGATTGATAGAACGTTTTGACAAGAAGGATCCTGAGGTTTATTTTAAGGAGTTGGCTCAGCTACGACAGACAGCTAGTTTGGAGGCATTCATCAATGAGTTCCAAAGGTTGTCAGTGATGGTGTATGACATTTGAGCAGAGGAGGGTTATGCTTTTCACTGAGGGTCTTGTTGAACCACTCAGAGGGTGGGTTAAGTCATTAAATCCCCATTGTTACAGGAGGCAATGAAAAAGGCCCATAATTTAGAGGCCTCTACACCTAAGAGGTAAGTTTGCCTCAAAGCCTACTACATTATCCTATGATAGGACACCTCCCCAGAGAGAGGAGAAAACTAAGGGGTAAGCGTCCTACTGCAGCACCTTTGGACCGAGAAACAATTAATGATTTGAGGAAGTTGTGTTTCTATCATAGGGATCCTTATGATATCGACCATGACTGTCCTATGAAGCTTAAGGGCAAAAATAGGATGACGGAGTGGTTCTACGATGATGATGGCAGTCCTGAGTTTCAGGAGCCGTTTGGGGATTGTCATCAGGATCAGCATAGGAGGGATGATGTTGATGATGAGATGGATGACTCCAACCTCAAGGTAGCTTACTTATCCAGTATGATGAAGCAGGGAGCTTTCAGAATTCGTAGGCTCATAATTGGATAGGGTATTGTTGTTTTATTTGATACTAGAGCTACTCATAATTTTATTGATGCTTGTTTGGTTACCAGGAGAGGTATGCAGACTGAGGATTTTGAGGGCCTACGAGTACAGGTAGTTGATGGTTACACCTTGAAGTGTAACAAGATGATTTCAAATCTTCCTGTGAAACTTAATACATATGCTTTCACTGCAGATTTTTTTTGTGGTAGACATGGGGGGGACAGATATAGTTCTTGGTATGGCCTGGTTACACACACTTAAGGATATCTACTTGAGTACAGAGAAGATGGAGATGAGGTTCATTAAGGATGGGCAGCCCCAAGTTTTTAAAGCAATCTATAACAATGAATTGAAGTAGATTTCCCTTAGGCGTATGCGACACTTGGTTCGTCATGAGGATATTATTGATTGGCTAGTGAAGTGCAAGATTATGCCAACTCAAAAGAATATTGAGGAGGTAGAATATCATCCAGATATCCAATGGTTGAGAATTAAACACTCTAAAGTGTTTAATGATTTACCCCCTGGTAGGCCACCGGATCATGGGATTGAGCATATTATTGAGTTGGAGGAGGGCACTAAGTCTATTATGATTACTCCTTATCGCCATCCGAAGAGGCTCAAAGATGAGATTGAGAAGCCCATACAGGAGCTGCTTGATCAGGGGCATATTAGACCAAGTAAGTCCCCATTCGCTTCTTCAGTTGTTCTGGTGAAGAAGGATGGAACCCTCTGGATGTGAATTGATTACCGAATGCTAAATAAGAGGACCATAAAAAACCGGTATCCCATTCCATGGATTGATGAGCTCATTGATGAATTGCATAAGGCAAAGTATTTTTTGAAGATTGATCTGAGGTCTGGCTATCATCAAATCTAGGTTAGAGAGCAGGACATAGAGAAGACAACATTCAGGTGTCACTATGGGCATTTCGAGTTTTTGGTCATGCCTTTCGGTCTTACCAATGCTCCTGCCACTTTTCAATCTACTATGAACAAGGTGTTTGACAGTTAGCTACGCAGGTTTGTGCTGGTCTTCTTTGACGACATTCTGATTTATAGCAAGACTTGGGATGATCATGTGGGTCATCTGGATACAGTTTTGGGTATATTAGATCAGGCTTCCTTGTATGCTAAAGAGTCCAAGTGTGCCCTTGGTCTGACAAAGTTACTTTATCTGGGGCATATTATCAGCACTGTTGGAATTCGCATGGACCCAGGTAAGATCCATGCTATTGTGGGGTGGCCTACACCAGAGACCCTAACACAGTTACGAGGGTTTATTGGTCTTTGTGCCTTTTACCGTAGGTTTGTGGTTGGTTTCTGACGACATGTTGCTCCCCTTACAAATCTAACACGTAAGGGTACTTTCCAGTGGTCGGTTTAGGCGCAGAAATGTTTTGAGAAGTTCAAAACTATCATGACTTCATGTCCGGTGTTGGCTTTACCTGATTTTTCTAGGCCCTTTGATTTGCACTGTGACACTTACAAAGAGGGTATTGGTGCAGTTTTATCCCAGGATCAACATCCCATAGTTTTTGAGAGTAGGAAATTGCGGGGTCCTAAGAGATCTTTCAGTGTTTATGATAAAGAGATGTTGGCTATCATGCACGCTTTGGCCAAGTGCAAGCAGTATTTAGTGGGCAGCAAGTTTTGCATTAAGACTGATCATAATAGCCTGAGACATTTCCTAGGGCAGAGGGATTTAAATGAGAGGCAACAAAAGTGGGTGAGCAAGCTATAGTCTTACAATTTTGACATCTCTTATATCAAGGAAACTCAAAATGTTGTTGCAGATGCCCTGTCTAAGAGACCTTATCTTTGTATAGTTTCGAATATAGCAGAGGATTGGAGACACTTAATTCTTACTGAATATGCCAGGGATTAGTGGGCCTCAAGTATTGTAGATGACAGTATTCAGGATGATAGATATTCACTTTCAGGAGAGTTGATTATCTACAAAGGGAGGATATACTTGATTCCAAAGTCAAATGTGAGTAAGATTCTCCTACGAGCATTCCATGATTCTCCTATGGCTGGTCACCCCGGGTTTTTCAAAACTTATAGACAGGTTCGGGAGAGATTTACATGCAAGGGGTTGAAGGTTGATGTTCATCACTATATACGAGAGTGTTCGGTTTGTCAATAGAACAAACATGAACATACTTATCCAGCTGGTTTATTACAGCCACGTCTTATCCCCGAAGGGAAGTGGGAGGGAATTTCCGTGGACTTCATTGTGGGCATGCCCAAAGCTCAAGGACGGGATTGTATATATGTGGTGGTAGATAGGCTCACATAGTATGCTCATTTCTACCCTATTACCACTGTCTATTCAGCCGTGCAGTTGGCTAAATTATTTTTTAGAGAGATCTTCAGGTTGCATGGTTTACCTAAAACCATTATGAGTGACTGTGACAGCAGATTCCTGAGTCATTTTTGGCAGGAGATTTTTAGATTGTGTGGGACTGAGTTGACCCCTAGCACTAGCTACCATCCGCAGACGGATGGACAGACAGAGAGTGAACAAGTGGGTTGAAAGTTATCTGCGGATTTATGTCTCTTCTCAGCAGAAAGCATGGGTAATGTGGATTCACTTATGTGAGTATTACTATAATTCTACTCATCACATGACTACGCAGATGTCACCTTTCAAGGCTTTGTATGGGTACGATCCACATGGTTTTATGGATTTATTATGTGGTGATAGTAGGGTGTCGAGTGTAGGGGATATGTTGCAAAATAGCCAGGATGTAATTATATCATTGAGAGATAACATACAGAGAGCTCAGAATCAGCAAAAGCAGTATGGTGATCAGCGAAGGATAGGCCAGCGAAGGATAGGCCAGACATTTCAGGTGGGTGACATGGTTTATTTGATGTTGCAACCGTATCGACAGTCTTCGATGAGAAACTTAAGCCATGTTATTATGGTCCTTTTTGGATTGTGCGATGGGTTGGTTAGGTGGCATATGAGTTGCAATTGCCTGATGATAGCAAAGTTCATAACGTGTTTCATGTTTCACACCTCAAAAGGGCTTTGGATCATGTAATACCTTCTCCTGTATTGCCTTTGTGGATGATGAAGGAAGGTTGGAGTTGATTCCGGAAGCAATTCTTGATACTAGAGGAAGGCAGTTGCGACGGAGGTCCATTCATGAGTTTTTGGTTAAGTGGCAAAATCTTCCAGATGAGGGCACCACTTGGGAGCCTGAGGATATTCTACAACATCCTGAATTGCGATTGCTTGAAGACAAGCAATCTTGGGGAGGGAGGACTGTAATGTCCCCGATTTAGCAAGTTCCTGGAGTTTGGATTTGTCAGCTCATCAGCAAGACCCCCAAGAGTTGGCGTTTGGTTTTGGGGTTCTTTGATATGGATTTGATATTTTTGGACTTACCATATTTAGTCACTTTTGGCCAGTTCCTATTTTGGTCAAGGCGATTTTGACATTATTGGTTACTTACCATTTTTCTTTTGGGCTCTGGGCAAATTGATTTGGTGGTCATATTTACTGCAATTATATTGAGACTTAATGATTATTTAATGCATTGGTGATTAATTATGGTGCTTTATATTATAAAGTAATTGGACTTTATATTATAAAGGAATGTAACGTTTAAGTGAGAAGTGTCAAGGTGAAGCCAGGTTGCACTAAGTCTTATAAATATGACTTCATTCAAAGAAAAAAGGATCTTGAATATTTATTAATCTTTCATCTTGAGCATTTGGCTGAGGGTTTTGATATTTCTGAGAATTCCTTGTGAATTCAACTGTAAATTGTGCTGAAGTAAACAATTTGCCTATCTCCTGCTGTGTCGACTGTGTCTAGGAGATCATTATTTATCACTGGAAGAAGCTGAAGGAAATTGATGAAAAGTATTGTGAATCTTACACTACCCTACGAATTGCCTTGGGATCACAACTTGTGCATTGCTTGTGGACAATTAAATATCTGGGGGTCAGTGGATTTGATATTCAAACACCAACTGATCAGCTAATTCCATTAAATCTGCATTTGAAGGTGGGACAACATAACAGTTGGACATGTGGTTTGTTCCTGAGGAATTATGACATGGCTTGGTAGTGAGGGCAACATATGGCCTGCATGAACATACTGGACCAGCACTTGAGTTGTGAATTGCCTTCAAGGGGCTTGGTGATTGAAGTTAACCCACGCGGTAAAGAGAGTTAGCCAGCAAAGACACGACATCCACATCCTACAATCACATGGACAGTGTCTAAACTTGGTTTGACCTCAGATGTCAAACAATCTGCCTGTCAGAATTAATAGGGGCCAAATCAGTTTTGACATTGAGCGTTGGAACTGGAGTTGGTTGGCACTGAAAGTTAGTGCCACCATTAATACATTTTGGATGCCTCCCTCAATCGGCAGTTCCTGCAATGGCTTACGAAATCAGGTTCCGTCATTGTTTGAACTCTGAAAAATTCAGCTTATGAAATTGTCTTATTTTCTTTAACTCAATAATAAATAATTTTGAGTTCGTTGGTTAGTATCAATAATTGCTTTGTATTCACTAAAAGTTTTCAATAAAACCAAAAGCATTCAAAAAATTGTTCTTTGGCACCAAAACATTCTGTTAGAGCATACTCGAGTTTTTACACCATAGAGAAGTTGGTTGGATTATTTACATCAGCCTTTGGATAGTTTTTGGTGTAGCATTGAGGAGAGTTATGTGTTGATCATAGGGAATGCTCTTTCAGCTTCATTCTTATTCATAGTACCTATGTACTCGGAGGTTCTCCAGATTGAAGATGACAGTATGGTATTTGTTGCACCCATCATGTTACCTTCAAATTTTGCGCGGCTTGTTTATTATGTCATCTATTTAGGTCGGGTTGTCACCATCTACTAGGTTATCGATAGTTCTCTGATACATTTCTATCTTATCTTATCAACTGGTTATGACAACAGGGTTTGGGATCCAGGTGTTGATCATATGTAGTTATGGCTTGATGAGGACCTTGTTGTAATTCTATTCAGTTTGAGGTTGGATACACTGATGATCAGAGTTGTGCAGCTTACAGGTGCAACATTTTTTCATAGAGTTATATGGGATCTAGGGATCCGGTTGCCGGATGGATTGTAGAGTGACACATTGCTTTGCAAGATGGCCGGATTTGTTTCCAGATTGGGCTACAGGGCTACATGCAGACTCATATGGGATCATAGTACTGATTGCTTGCAGACAAGCAATTTTAAGGAAGGGAGATTTGTAATGTTCCCTTTTTGGGACATTAGAAATACTAAAGTCTTATTATATATAATGTTTAAATTGACTAAGAGAGCGTAGACTGAAAGTATACAAAGGTCAATTTAATGTTATAAAGAGGTCAAAAGTTCAAGGAGAAATAAGACAAAGTGCCAGAGGGAAGTTGAAGAGTCACAAGGAATAGGGCGAAAGCCCGAGAGGAGCCAAAGACTCTTAGTTTGCGTATTAAAAGGGGAAAGAGGCTCATTCCTAGGCATGCTTGGATTTATAATTTCAAATATCAATTCCCTCTTGTGAGAGTATTTGGAAAGCTTCAGCTTTCAGCTAGTATGAGGACGTAGCCCCTCGTGCTGACAGACAATGGACGCAAACCCATTGTCTGGGGAGACGTCAATTCAGGTGTTTCATATGCGCATACAAGTTCTTATTCTAGTATTCCAATCTGTATTTAAGATTGGATTTGTTAGTGTTGGTTATTGTATTGCTGTTGTATAATGCAATAACATATTTTTAAGGAGTAATAAGAGTTTTCTGGTTTTATCTTACTGGTTTGTAACACATGGTTATATGCTCGAATCTTGAATGTTATTTTAGAAATAACAAGTTATTATCTTGTGGAGAATCTTCTGGTTTTATTATTGTATTGTATTCCATTTGCCTACATCCAAGTTTGAATGTTGTATTCAAGCAGAAGCTAGTCAAATATCTGTGGGGATTTCTACTAGTTTCAATTGTGTTCATAATACACCTGCATGTATTTAGCTCTGAATATATTCAAAAAGGGAAAAACAAGTAAATATCCAATTAGAGGTATTTCACCATAATTGCATTCTCATTACAGTAATCTGCAAGCCAAAGCCACTGTATGAATGATCAAAACTGCCCCAAGTAACCCCTCTTTGCCCTTTTTATCCTATGAAGAATAACTACCTTAGAATCTTCTAGAAGGTGTCACTCTACTTTGTGGTCGACCTCTTTTCACTCCTTTATCTTGCCTCCAAATATGCCAAAGACTATGCCCAAAATGGTTTTGACATTCACCAGAATATTTTTTAAAAACAATATTTTCCTCCCTAATTAGTGCAACTTCCACAGGCCATTTTTCATTTGAGAACCTGATGGAGCTCCATTTCTTTTTAGATTGAGATTCAAAGAGATCTAGAACATGCTTTTCTTAGATCATGAAATAATCAAACCTTTTTAACGTCCCATTCGCTCGTTTAAAGGTCCAAAATTGTAGTTGAACATTTTATAGCATTTTCAAACCCTAAAACATTAGTATCTCCCAAACCATACAAGATATTGACATAATCCTTTTTCCTGTCATTATATTTTCTCACTAGTCCTCGGAGTCAGTTTTTAGGTTCCAGTATGCACATATGAAACCTTAATAAAAATAGCAAACATGCTAAAAAAGGTAACCCTTTCAAAAACAGCCCTCATTGAAAAACTAAACAATATTTTTGAGTGATGCAAGATTGCTCTTACAACCTCAATGCTCCTATATCAGTAAATGGAACCTTAATGCTATCAAGGGTCACTGGATGACGATGAACCCCATATTAATAGTGATCCAAAGTTTGCCTTTGATATTAATGTAGTGAAACAAATGAATATTAGAAGAAGCACTATGTTTTCTATATATTAGTCATTTTGTAGTTGAAACTAATAGCATTTGGGCTTCTTTTGTAAAACAAATTATAATATGCATGCACATTGATGCATATTATAAAACATTTGACTGCAGGTATTTTTTAGAAGTTGTCAAGCACAAGAAAGAGTCAATTGTTAACAGAATTTTCTTTACCAGCTTCTTTATGGTGTCTCCTTTCTGAGAAGAGCAAAGGAAGAAGTATGTGGCTAAAGCTGCACAGATCCATAACACAGGTATGCATAATGACATATATATGACATGTGGGCACACACTCCCCCCAACCTATATGGAAGCATGTGTCCACACACCCCTACCTACAGGGCAACTAGAATTCACCCACATACGGTGTTAATTTTTGTTTCATCTACTTTATTTACACTATACCATGGTGAAAGCAATGAAATTTTGTTAATTTTGTCTGTCTTGACTCTCACATGATATCTCAATTCAGCTTTAATTTTATGCACTGCGGTTCTATAATGTATATGACAAATGCCACATATATATGACATAAATTCACATATGAAATATACAAAATTCCTATCTATTCCAAATTTTCCCAATTTTTTTATTTTCATTTCTGCCATCTGGAAAATGCATAAACCTGTCCTGCCGTCCCTCTTCATAGAACTCTGTGGAAAATTGATTGTGTATGCACTTATACATGTTTAAGGTTTGGATCTCTTGAAAACAAACAAAATTGTTGAGCTACCATACATAAACATAAAACTGCACATTCACAATGCTTTGAGAACAAAGCATTTGAAGGCTTCAAAACAATAATGGTGATGATGAGGTAAACCTTTAGAGATGCAAAAACTGTTGCCAAACGAGAAGCCATGGTATTAAGACAGTCTTCATAATCTCGAGTATTTTCAGTGTGCTCCCCAAAGAGTTGTTCCAAAGCCCTCTCTTGATCTGTAGAAAAGCCCTGCAATGTATATTATTGTAGTCAGTCTTGATGCTAATCAGTAGCACATTAAAACAATCTGAAGGCTTAAAGAGCTGAACAAATGTTCTATTAGTTTTAAACTCGTCCAAAAGAACAAAAGGTCACTTTCAATACTGATCAAAAAATTGAAGATAAGAACCCAACTTTATCTTACCATACTTAGCATGGTTATAATAGTACAAACAAAATAAATAATATGAATATATCATATACAACATAAAGCTTGCCAAGGATAACCTGATACCTGTGAATCAATAGCAAAGTACTCCAAGTTCATCTGGCAATAGTTGTAAGATGAGTTCAGAGTCAAATAACTATAAAGTTGCACACACTCTAGACTATTTTCTACAAATGAACACAAGTGTGATTCCCCCAGGAAATTGAAAACCTCATTAAGCAGAATTTGTCAAGCAAAAGACAGGCTCGTAGATAACGATAGAAGTTTAACCATTTACCTCCCTTAAAGCACCTATGCGAGATAAAATACTTGTATCTCTTTTGATAAGACTGACCAATTCCTTCGGGATAGGTGAACTGAAGAAAACAAAGGCCCTGCAAAAGCATTCACCACAAAATACATTAATATTAGACCAAACAAAAGAATCAATCACATCATGCCAGAATGTTGAGAAATTAGTCAAGAAATGTGGGATGATGATATCAAAGTTCCAGACAAGCTAAGGTTTTTCCCTAGATTTGCAATTACAAAAACAATAGTTAATCTTCTTTGATAGAAGAAAGATAGCTTAACCCTGTACACTTACTTCTTGTATAATGGAGACTTCCCTGCCATATCAGATATAAACATCTTGACACTGCAGAGGACATGAAAAAAGTTATAATGAATCTCAATCTTGCTTCAGACAGTATCATAAGGAAAGTCATCTTGTCAAAACATTTTATATTGAGTTGTGATAATCATCCTTGATGCTAAAAAAATATTCTACATGGAAAAAACTAACTCCGACCACTTTGATGAAATGGAATTTTTTAATCAGAAACTGAAAGAAATGCGGATGTTGAACATGCAATATCACTATTTGTGCATGGAAATCAAAAAAAGAGAACCTATTCATAGTATATTATAGTTTGGTCCAAAGTAACGAGACTCACTGCAAATCAGGCGAGTCAGCGAGTCGAGTTACCTTGGCCGGGTCAAAATGACCCGTGACCTTGACTTGGCGGGTCAATTAGGCTGACTCGCTCAACTCTACTGACTTGCGGGTCAGGTCATGACTCGTAGATCACAACGCCCATGACCCGGCCACGGCTGGGAAAATCTAGACATGAAAAAAACAATTGCTTGTTTTTTTTTAAAAAAAATTTATGTTTCTTTTGCTTATAACCCCAAAAGGGCTTTCATAACACTCTAATGTGAGAAAAGGAAAGAAAGAGGAAGAAAGAAATATAGAGTGCCTTTGTTTTGCAAGCAACTAAAGGAAGAGGAGAAAAGCGTGCATTTGTGACATTGGAGCAGCTATATACTTGCATTTAAATCATCAAGGAGTTTATAGGAGCTCTTCTCAACACTTATCAACTCATTTCAAAGAGGTAAGAGTTGATTTTTTGGATTTAGATGATTTTTTTCTCTATGCTTATGGGTTTTTTGGATGAATGTTTTCTCTATGTTTATGGGTTTTCTTTTACATTAAATCTTCATAAAATACAATGCTTAAATAGTAATTTTTGGTTTAAAATGTCTTATTACAACAACCTTGATATTTTGAAAACATTTTTTCCCTTACTCATAATGGCTCCTCCAGCTAAAAAATCCAAGCTCTCTAAAGGCAATAGAAGAGATGAGTGTTGGAAGTACACCATAGACTTTCCAACTAGAGGTAGAAATCAAACAAAATGCTTATTTTATAAGACCGTTAATAGTGGGGGGATTAATAGATTGAAATACCATATTCTTGGCATACGTGGACATGATGCTAAGTCTTGTAAAGTTGCAACTGTTGAGGCTAAACATTTTTGTTATGTTGCCTTAGAAAAATATGAACAAGAAAAGGAATTAAGACAAGAACAATTAACGGAGTTAGCTCAGATTGATTCCAACATCCACCCTCATCTAGAACTGCTTCTATATCTAGTTTTACGCCCCTAGGTTCAGTAGGTTGTGTTGGAGAAGGTTCTTCCCTTCCTCCCTATTGTCCTAGTGCTTCCACTAATGCTACTACTTCTACATCTATTCCTAAAAGTGGCGTTGTCGCTGCCCCTAATAGAAGTACTAGCATTACCTTTCCTCCTAGAGTCAGAAAATCTAGAGTAGACAATTTTTTTATACCACGTTCCACTCTTGGTGCACAGGCCTCACTTGAGAGCACACCATAGACTTTCCGGGTAGAGGTAGAAAATCAAACAAAATGCTTATTTTGTAAGACACTTAAAAGTGGGGGATTAATAGATTGAAATACCGTATTGTTGGTATAGGTGGACATGATGCTGAGCCTTGTAAAGTTGCAACTAATGAGGCTAAACGTTTTTGTTATGTTGCCTTACAAAAATATGAACAAGAAAAGGAATTAAGACAAAAACAATTAGCAGAGTTAGCTCAGATTGGTTCCACTGTCCACCCTCACTTAGAACTACTTCTATATCTAGTTTTACACCCCTATGTTCAGTAGGTTGTGTTGAAAAAGGCTCTTCCCTTCCTCCCTATCGTCCTAGTGCTACTGCTTCTACATCTATTCCTCCTAGTGGCATTGTCGCTGCCCCTAATAGAAGTACTAGCATTACCTTTCATCCTAGAGTTAGGAAATCTAGGTTCGACAATATTTTTGCACCACATTCCACTCCTGGTGCACAGCCCCCACTTGAGAGCATAGCATAAACTTTCCGGTTAGAAATAGAAATCAAACAAAATGCTTATTTTGTAAGACCATTAGTAGTGGGGGATTAATAGATTGAAATACCATATTGTTGGCATACGTGGACATGATGTTGAGCCTTGTAAAGTTGCAATTGCTAAGGCTAAACATTTTTGTTATGTTGCCTTAGAAAAATGTGAAGAAGAAAAGGAATTAAGACAAAAACAATAAGCAGAGTTAGCTCAGATTGTTTTCACCGTCCACCCTCATCTAGAATTGCTTTTGTATCTAGTTTACACCCCTAGCTTCAGTAGGTTGTGTTGGAGAAGGTTCTTCCCTTCCTCCCTATCGCCCTAGTGCTTTTGCTAGTGGCATTGTCGCTGCCCCTAATAGAAGTACTAGCATTACCTTTTGTCCTAGAGTCAGAAATCTAGGTTGGACAATTTTTTTGTACCACATTCCACTCCTGGTGCACAACCCTCACTTGAAAGCTTGGGTTGGAATAGGGAGATCCATGAAGCTGGAAGAAGAGCAATTTGCAAGTTTTGGTTTTTCTGCAACATTCCATTTATTACAGCCAAGTAGTTCATTTATATTTGATTGTTTCAACTTTTATTTTAATTTTTTAAATTAAACTTTCAAAATAAAATTTTATAATTTTAACTAGATGTTGAAATATACTAATTTAAATGTTTTTTATAAATGTGACAGAACTCTTCATTGGTGTAGTTTTCATCTATGGTGCGGGGTTTAAAGCCCCCCTGAAGATGAGTTGAGTGGCCCCCTCTTACTAGAAATGGTTGAGGAAATGAAACTTGAGTTGGAGGACAATAGAAAGATTTGAAGCCAAAGAGGTTGCCATTATAATAGATAAGAGGAATAGGACTCTCCTAAATTTTCTTGTTTCTAGCGGAAGTAATTCATCATCTTCTACTTCTCAAAGTCTAAAATTTAATGTATTAAATTATTAATTGATTATTGAATAACTAAAATTTTGATTTATTGATTGGTCAATAATAATTATTTTGTTTTATTTTCACTTTCAGGATCCACCGTGTTTTTGAAATCTATAGATGCTTCCTTACATGTCAAAAAAGCAACATACTTATGTGAGGCTATTGAAGAGGTCATAAGGGAGGTGGAGGAAGAGAATGGTGTCCAACTGGTGACTGATAATGTAGCTAATTTGTTGTTGCGGGTAGAATTTTATCTTTTAAGTTTCTAAATTTTTAATTTTAGTGTTTAGAAATTTAAAGTTTCTTAACACATAAATTTTTACTAATTAATTTAAAATTGTTGCCAGAAAAATTTTGATGGAGAGACACCCAAAAATCTTTTGGACTCTACGTGTGACTCATTGTCTCGACCTCATATTAGAGGATATTGGCAAAGATTGAATGGGTGAAATCATGTGTTGATAAGGCCAGAAATCTTTGCAAGTTCATCTATAATCATGCCTCGATCCTCAACATTATGAGGGAATACATGGAGGGAAAAGAGTTGGATCGTCCCGAAATCACAAGATTTGCCTCTAATTTTATCACACTAAAATCCTTGTTGAATTCAAGGTTACCTTTGAGGTGCATGTTTGTTGGTTCACAATGGACTTCCCCTTCCTTTGCTACCACCTCTACAATGATAGATGCAACAAAATACATTTATGATGAAGAAGGTTTTTGAGACCCTTGTAAGGAGATTGAGGTAATTTAAATTTTAAAAACTTAAACTTATAAATTAACCTATGTTGTGCATTTTTTTGTTTTATTTTCATTGTGCACCATTGCAAAGTTTCATATTTTAATGATCATATCATCAATAACGCAAAAAAAAATTGTTTAATTGTTTTGCAGGTCATTGAGCCCCATGTAGCCCTCCTATGAGTTGATGATGGGAGAAGCCCACTATGGTCTACATATACCAGGGCATGGATAGGGCCAAGGAGGCCATCAAAGCAAAATATGTAGGAGTTGAGGACAAGTATGGCCCCATTTGGGACATCAAAGATAGGAGATGGCAAAATCAGCTTCATAGACCCATCCATGCAGCAGCCTATTACATCAATCTTGCATTCCGTTTCCATGATGATTTCAAGGTTGATGAGGAG
This sequence comes from Cupressus sempervirens, assembly GCA_028749045.1. NCBI lineage: Eukaryota > Viridiplantae > Streptophyta > Pinopsida > Cupressales > Cupressaceae > Cupressus > Cupressus sempervirens. The sequence goes on from CM053789.1 coordinate 929,482,392, forward strand.
GTTCTTAGTGACCTATATACTACGATATCGAAGATGTGCCACTAATCCCATGGGTATATTGTGTTGTCAGTAAAACTATACTATAGCCGACAGCATTAGTTAGTGTCTGAAAGGTTGCGTAACAGTTGAGTCACCCCTTCGGGAGATAATATGTACATCGTCTCAATGGAATTGTGAAGCATCACTATATTCGTGATTGTATATTTGCTTATATGAATAAAGTACTATCTTGTTCTGTGTTACATTCTAGTCTGTTAATGCAATAACTACCCATTTACCCTGTACGGTAAACATTTTAAAGTACTATCATGTTTTGTGTTACATTCTAGTCTCTTAAATACAATAATTATCCGTTTACCCTATACAGTAAACATTTGGCGCCATTGCCTATCAAACCTGATACACAACATGTGTTCTGAAGATTAATGCCAAATTTACTTGATAAAGATCGAAATAAAAGAAAGAAAAGGATGACGTATGCACAACACAAGAAGCATTAATTCCACAATAGACAAAACAAAGGCAAAAGTTTCAACAACTTGCCAACGAGCACTGAAGTGGTAAAGGAACACGGACCGACGGAGTGCATTCAGCTAGCAAACCAAGGAGTGCCAAAGACTTGCTTGAGGAGACGCAGCAAAGATTGAATTTAGTGGAAGAAACAAGGGAGGAGTTCCTAAACTTGTATACACCAAGAGTAGAGAATCCGGACTGAAGAGAAAGAATCTACACAGCTTGAGGTGCCGAAAGAGCACAAGCGTGGGGTGAACTCTTTGTCCCCAATACACCAAACAAACGGATACAAGTTGACAATCAAACAACTTCACTTCTAGAAGACCTCTTCACACCACGGAGTAACAAGGTTGTCCGAAGTAGCGCAATTTTGCAAAACAACACGAGTACGCAAAACAACGTGAGTACTCAAAATAACGCGAGTGCACAGAACGGCATGGGTACACAACACAACTAAGGAAGAAGATAACAATGGCAGGGCCAAAGGAAAAACTACCAAAATTTAATGGCGATGGGACGGTCGATCCGATTTGACATTGTAAAATGTGTGAAACAATATGGACTGCGAATGGCGTAATAAACCAAGAGGACTAGATCCGGCAATTTCAAGCTGCCCAACAAGATGTAGCAATCGATTAGTTTTCAGACATCGACCAAACGAAGCTAACTACATGGGTGGACGTCAAGAAAGAATTTACAGTAGAGTTCCGACTATTCAAAGATGACAATGAGATCGTAGCAAAAATTTATAGTACAAAACGGGGGAAGAATGAAACAGTCCGCTCATACGCAAGGACACTGAAGGAGCTAGTAGGGAAGATGGAAAGCCCACCAAAGGACAGGTTAAAGAAAAGATGGTTTTTACCAACACTGCGGAAGAAGATGAAAATAGTACCTCCAGTATCATACATTGATGCATATAACAGCGTGATGGACTTTAAGAGCGAACACAAAATTGGCAAAAAGAAGAAAGACCGACCTTTGGATTTTGAAGACTTGTCCTCCAAAAGCAACGATGAGGAATTGAGTAAAAAGGTTCGGGCATTACAAAAAGATATGCTATGTATGATGAAAGAATTTAAAAACCTAAAAAGGAATCCTGGCCAAAACAGGGAAGGGGAACAATGGTGTACGGATTGCAAAGAAGAGGGCCACACAAAGGGATATTGCCCTAAGAACCAATTTTGTGATATCTGCCAGATTGCAGGACATTCCACCAAGGAATGCCCATTCAATATGAAAACAAAAGGACACCAGCAAGTGCTACTAACATAAGAAGTGTTCACCTCGGGAGTAAGAACAAATACAAACAATGACATGGCAACCTTAGGAGGGTATCAAAACAACAACCGACAAGGAAGAGGCAGCAACAACAATAACAGGGGTCATAACCGAATACAATACGATCCAACCGGATGGCCAATAATACAATGTCGTGAGTGCAACCTTTGGGGCCACTTCGCCAAAGTCTGTACTACGAAGGGAAAACCACAACTGTTGTACAAATGGTGTGGTCCTGGAGACCACGATGATTCAAGAGTCAAAATGCCCTAAACCCGGGGTGAACCCGTTCACCATAGAAAGATGTGAGAAGGAAACATTAGCAATTACTCACGCACAAGCAAAGAAGGCAACAGCCACAGGACCAAGGTTTGTCAGCTCATTATCACAACCCTCGTGAGCTAATCTCTGGTTTTGGGGGTCTTTGTCGGGAGATTGCTATTTTTGGACTTACTATTTTTAGTAAGTCATTCTCGGTCAGTTGCTATTTTTGGGTTGAGCAATGCAGGCAGGATGGTCCTCTGATTCTAGATATTTGACCTCTTTGGGAATTCTTTATTGAAGTCTTTATAGGGGAGCTTGTTGGCTAATGATAAAATAAACATAATTACGTTATATTATAAAGTGTCATAACTTTATATTATAAAGTTGCTTTTTAAGCGGGAGGTGTGAGAGTGACGCTGGATGGCTCAATTTGTGTTATAAATATAGCTTTTTGTTGTGAAGAGATCATCTTGAATATATATTTTTAATTTGCTCATATTGTTTGGCTAAGGGTTTGAAGTATTTCTGAGATCTTATCGGATAATTGTGCTGAGGTAAACAATTATCGAATTTCTCCTACTATGGTTGCTATGGCTTGGAGATTCTGAATAGTGGAAGTGACAATTCTTACTAGGAAGTTAAATTATCTTGTTGTCTTAAATGAATATAAGGGAGGTCTGCGTTTTTCTCCAAAAAATACTGGTAGCCATGCTTGGAAATAAGAGAAGATTGCCTAGAGTGTTTGGACAGCAGCATATAGGAGACGAGTTAATCACTTCCAGGCTTGCATTAGAGATTGGACGGCAGCATTTTCCATCAAATGGTGACTGTATTGCCTTGTTGGGTTTGCGTTCCACTCTGCCAACCTGTATCAAGGAAGTTTGGAATAACATCTCTACATCAGCACCATTCTGTGTGATTTCCGCACTGCATTTGGCAAACCCGTGGACATGTAAGGGATAATCAACTTGTTGCGCACTACATATAGACTCTAAGGAGATGTCATGAGCAACAGGAAGCTGAATTTGGGGGTACGGCTTGGTGAATAATAGTGTTGCAGGTGCCAAATTAATTTTGTGTATTTCTGATTTCCAAATAATGCAAATAATGTCTATTCATGCTCAATCAGATTTTATTGTTTGAATTTGTTGCCTTTTTTAACATTCCGAAAAATACAAAAAAAAATTAGAAAACTTTAAAAATTGCAAAAACAATCAATTGTGTTCCAATATTCAAAGTGGAAGCCAGTCGAGTTCTTTACAGTGGTATCAGAGCGGGTTTCCTGCCAACGTGTAGGAATTGGGCTCAAAAATTAGCAAAGGCATATTTCTATTATTCTACTTCCTAAGGTATGGATGGTGACCGAAGGTTTGTGCCTGGAATGCACTACACCCGACGGGATCAGAATGTACCTCCTAGAGAGGGAGAGCCGAAGATTTAGTTTAGCGCGGTGGGTAGTTAAGGTGGTTCTAAAGGCCTAGGGCTGATGACAAGCACAGGACCGAGGATCATGTCAAGATAGATGACAGGGTGGATAGGACAAGTTATATTGGTGCTCAAGATAGGCCACAAAGACCTACTTTCCTAAGACCTGAGTTAGATATAGTAAGCACTACTTCTAACGTTGCTCCATTTGCTGATGATGTACTCACTCATTTTCATGAGTGGGACGCTCTTCCTTAGGCATTAAAGGATAACTTAAGTTTTGATAGATATCTGACACAGAAGCATGAACATTCTACGAGTAGGCCTGCTACTGACAGACAGCGGCCCAGGCATACTGAGCTCCAGCAGGCAGCCAATACGATGAAATTAGCTCATTTTGATGGGAGCGGTAGAGTAACTGCTAGAGCTTGGGTCCACAAGCTCGACACCTACCTTGCTTTGCGTCCTATGACTGAGGAGGACACCATCAGATTTGTTGTGCTACACCTTGATGGAGTTGCGCACGATTGGTGGTATCATGGTTTAGTATCTCTCCATCATGATCAGATCATATCATACTAGGAGTTTGTTAACAAATTGATGGAACATTTTGACAAGAAGGATCCTGAGGTTTATTTTAGGGAGTTGGCTCAGCTACAACAGACAGCTAGCTTGGAGGCATTCATCAGTGAGTTCCAGAGGTTGTCAGTTATGGTGTATGACATATCTAAGCGGAGAAGTTATGCTTTTCATTGAGGGCCTTGCTGAGCCACTCAAAGGGTGGGTTAAATCATTAGATCCCCCGTCATTATAGGAGTCAATGTAAAAGGCTCGTAATTTAGAAGCCTCTACACCTAGAGGCAAGTTTGCCTCAAAGCCTACTATGTCCTCCTATAATAGGACACCTCCCAAGAGAGAGGAGAAGACTGAAGGTAAGCGTCCTTCTGTAGCACCTTCGGACCAGGAAACAATTAATAATTTGAGGAGGAAGTTGTGTTACTAATGCAGGGGTCCTTATGATGTCGACCATGACTGCCCCATGAAACCTAAGGGTAAAAATAGGATGATGGAGTGGTTCTACGATGATGATGGCAGTGCTGATTTTCAGGAGCAATTTGGGGATTGTGTTCAAGATCAGCATAGGAGTGATGATGTTGATAATGAGGTGGATGATTCCAACCTCAAAGTAGCTTACTTATCCAGTATACAGAAGGAGGGAGCTTTCAAAATGCGTGGGCTCATAGCTAGACAGGGTATTGTTGCTTTATTTGATACGGGGGCTACTCATAATTTTATTGATGCTCATTTGGTTTCCATGAGAGGTATGCAGACTGAGGATTTTGAGGGCCTACGGGTATAGGTAACTAATGGTTACACTTTGAAGTGTAACAAAATGATTTCAGATCTTCCTGTGAAACTTAATACATATGCTTTCACTATAGATTTTTATGTGGTAGACATGGGCGGGACAGATATAGTTCTTGGTATGGCATGGTTACACACACTTAAGGATATCTACTTGAGCACAGAGAAAATGGAGATGAGATTCATTAAGGACGGGCAGCTCCAAGTTCTTAAAGCAATCCATAGTGAGCAGCTGAAGCAGATTTCACTTAGGCGTATGCAGCACTTGGTTTGTCATGAGGATATTGCTGATTGGGCAACGGAGTGCAGGATTATGCCAACTCAAAAGAATATTGAGGAGGCAGAATATCATCCAAATATCCAACAGTTAAGGATTAAACACTCTAAAGTGTTTAATGATTCACCCCCTGGTAGGCCACCAGATCGTTGGATTGAGCATATTATTGAGTTAGAGGAGGGCACTAAGCCTATTATGATTACTCTTTATCGCTATCCGAAGAGGCTCAAAGATGGGATTGAAAAGACCATACAGGAGCTACTTGACCAGGGGCATATTAGGCCAAGTAAGTCCCCATTCGCTTCTTCAATTGTTCTGGTGAAGAAGGATGGCACTCTCCCGATGTGCATTGATTACCAGATGTTGAATAAGAGGACTATTAAAAACCGGTATCCCATTCCACAAATTGATGAGCTCATTGATGAATTGCATGGGGCAAAGTATTTTTCGAAAATTGATTTAAGGTCCGGCTATCATCAGATCCAGGTTAGAGAACACAATATAGAGAAGACAGCATTTAGATGTCACTATGGGCATTTTGAGTTCTTAGTCATGCCTTTCGGCCTTACTAATGCTCTTGCCACCTTTCAATCTACCATGAACAAGGTGTTTCATAGTCAGCTTCGCAGGTTTGTGCTAGTTTTCTTTGACGATATCTTGATTTATAGCAAGACTTGGGATGATCATGTTGTTCATTTGGATACAGTTTTGGGCATTCTGGATAGGGCTTCCTTGTATGCCAAGGAGTCCAAATGTGCTCTTGGTATGACAGAGTTGCTTTACTTGGGGCATATCATTAGTACTGATGGAGTTCACATGGACCCAAATAAGATCCGTGCTATTGTAGAATGGCCCACAACTTAGACTTTATCACAGTTGAGAGGATTTATTGGACTTTGTGCTTTTTACCGGAGGTTTGTGGCCGGCTTCTCATGACACGCTGCTCCCCTTACAGATTTGACCCATAAGGGTGCTTTCCAGTGGTTAGCCCAGGCACAGGAATGTTTTGAGAAGTTTAAGATTATTATGACTTCATGTCCAATATTTGGCTTTGCCTAATTTTCTAGGCCTTTTGATTTGCATTGTGACACTTTCGGAGAGGGTATTGGTGTCATTTTATCCCAGAATCGACATCCCATAATTTTTGAGAGCAGGAAATTGCAAGGTCCTGAGAGAACTTTCAGTGTTTATGATAAGGAAATGTTAGCCATCATGCATGCTTCGGCTAAATTCAGGCAGTATTTGGTGGGCAGCAAGTTTTGCATTAAGACTGATCATAATAGCTTAAGACATTTCTTGGGACAAAGGGATTTGAATGAAAGGCAACAAAAATGGGTCAACAAGCTACAGTCTTATGATTTTGATATCTCCTATATTGTAGTGTTCCCTTTTGGGACATTAGAAAATTGAAGTCTTATTCTATATATAATATTAAAATTGAATATGAGACATAGACTCAAAATATTAAAAGGTCAATTTAATGCTATACAAAGGACAAAGGGTCGAGGAACAAGACGAAATGCCTTAAGGAAGTTGAAGAGCCACCAGGGAATAAGACAAAAGGCAGAGAGGAGCCAAAGAGTCTTGGTTTGTGTATTAAAAGGGGAAAGAGGCTCATTGTTGGACATGTTTGATTTTATTATTCAGTTCAGTTTTCTCTCTTGTGAGAGTCTCAGAAAGCTTCAGCTTTTAGCTAGTTGGAGAATGTAGCCCCTCGTGCTAGCAGACAGTGGATGCAAACCCATTGTCCCGGGAAACATCAATTCAGGTGTTTAATTCATGCTTATAGGTTCTTATTCTAATATTCCAATCTGCCTATTAACTCTATATTTAGGATTGGGTTTTCGTACTGGTTATTGTATGGTTGTTGTATAATGCAATAACGTATTTGCAGAGTATGGAAGTTTCTAGTTTTAACATTACAAGTTTGTAATGCATTTCTGTATGCCTAAAATCCTTAATATTATTTTGGAAGGAACTGGTTATTTATTTTTGTGAAGAATATTCTGGTTTAAACATCATATTGTATTCCATTTGCCTATATCTGAGTTTTGAATATTATAATTAAGAAGTTGGTTAAACATCTGTAAACTATTGTACTGGATTCATTTTTGCTGGAATACATCTGCAAGGTTTTAGTTGTAATTATTTTGTTTATAAGAGAAATCAGCAAATATTTGGTTAGGGATATTACAGTGGTATCAGAGCCAAATGTCTTGCCAGCCTCTAAGGTTCAATAACAGTGGTATTTATAACAGCCTAGTTAGATTTCTGGAAAAGGGTCGCATTAAATTTCTTTTCGGAAGAGATAAAGCTTTATCTTCTAAATATATTTTTACGAAAACTAAATATTGTGAAGTTTGTACGCCTCTACATATACACTCAGCTATTATATGATCTTTAGATGACGTAAAGGTATAGGGTGATTGAGCGCCCAAAATACCAGTTGAGATATCAAGTCTGGCATCAGATCTCTGAGTTTAACATATAGCGGTTAAGGGAACTGGGCAAGGAGTATAGGTAGTTGAATCTAGAATAGCATCCAACCACAGAGTATCATCCACCAGAAGGGCATCCGGCCTTCAGACAATAACAGTTCAGGTGAAGTTACTTACAACAACGTTCACATATTATACCTGCAGAGTGCGGGTGCAAGGATGCAACTCAAGGAGATAAGTTGACATTCCTCACTGCACATACAATGGGCACTTAAGATACTGTGGAGGTGATAGGAAAAATGGCACATTACTATCATCCAGGTGGGTGAATCACAATTGGCAATGTAGTGACCATTTCAAACATTCAAACGTGAGCACAAGAAGGGCATACCTCCATTTCCAGCTACCCCAACGGCCCCACAATGTTAACAGGAATAGTATCACGACAAGAGAACACATGGTATATGCGAAGGTGGAGTTAATACTAATGCCAATATTCTCCATACTGCGTTGGCAATAACAGCAATATAAACGTTTTTTTAATTTACACCTACGGACACAGACAAGCGACAACCAAGACTTCACCAGTCGAATCTTTGCAAGTTAAACCACGTTGCATAGCAGGGAAATACGTGTGGATTTTGGTCCAGTTGGGTGATAGTAGACGAAGCTCAGGCATGAGTTTGTAATGTAACCAAGACTAACAGTTCCCAATAATGCAAAGGATTTACTCATCGTAGAGGAACTGCACTCCAAGAAATTGGACTACACACGCACCCAAGAAGGAGACTTATAACTTGTATGACAGGTGTCAAGGGGTGTTACCTACCGAGCAACAACCAATACAGATAACTGATAATGGACGTATTTTCAAGCCCACAAACATTGTCCAATTAGTTGAGAGTGGTTATAAGGAATATCAGGAGCATTACATGCCAGAATACGCCCATTCAAATATATAAAGCTGTCAATACTTGCAGTAACGGAAGGAGCCATTGGATGAACACATGTCCGTTTTGAACCGCATCTCTACAGTCATTGGTGAGTAACGTGGCTGGTAATCTTAATGGTTGAACAGGCCACTACAATGCTTTCTCCAAAATACCTTCTGGCGTGAGGATTCAACACATCACACTAGCTTGGCGGGTAATATTAATGTCCTTTGTTGTTATTATGCTCATAGTGAAGATAATGAGAACTTGTTGAGACAATGCTTGATGAGCATACCGTTCTTATTCATTATCAAGAAATCAAAAAGGAAAACAGAGGTGGAGCTCCAAGTTCTGGACATACAGAAATTCAAAGTCGTGTCAGGGAAGCCATTTTGGATCTCAAGTGAAACAAAAAATTAAGATATCTGCAATCACCATGACTATGAAGAATGTTGATCCCACATTTCAAGGAGCTGGTCAAAAAGTTGGCACAAATACATGGAAAATTGAAGATTTACATCCAGTTGCAATACCAAACTCAGAGTTTGGTAAATTTTACTCCAAAGACTCTTACATAGTTTTGTGGTCAGGGACATCAACAAGTGGAAATCGTTATTATGACATATTCTTTTGGATTGGGAAAGACAGTAGCCCGAATGAAGCCAACACAGCTAGCAAAAAAGCAATTGAACATGATGCATCTCTAGGTGGACGAATAGTGCAATATAGGGAACTAGATGGCTATGAGAGTAATACATTTTTGTTATTGTTCAAGCCAAGCTTTATACCCTTAGAAGGATCTATGCTTTCTGGAGATAATGGGATAAACACAAGAAAATATGAACCAAGTCTATATGTATGTGTGAAGCAGGTCCCATTTGCTCATTCTTCACTGAACCATGATGACGTTTTTGTTCTTCACATGAAATCAAAGATCTATCAATTCAATGGAGCAACATCAAACATTCAAGAACGTGCTAAGGCCTTGGATGTCGTACAATAGATTAAACATAAAAATCATGAAGGACAATTTTCTAAGCACATTGAAGATAGTCCATCGGGTATTCCTTTTCAAAAGGTCTCTGTGGGGCCTTATAGAAATAGAGAAAACGCTAGCCTAACACTAGGCCAAGGTGAATATTCTAGAAGGCAAATAGTCTCTTCATTTGTTACCGCAGAAATCAATGGTTTAAGTATGCAAACCAAGAATGTGGTTGTAGGTAGTACCAGGATTAATAATGAGCATGAGAACAAACCACCTACATGGACAAATGTGTTAGAGCCATCCAAAACAGGTTTTCCAAATAATGCTAAGGAAGGCCTCTTGCTTGCAATATATGACTCGCGAGAATATCTAAAGAACACAAAGAAGTGTTACAAAGGAAGCATATGTAAGCAATGACGTTGGTGGTGGACAGCAAACATACATGGACACCCATCTTCAAGTCCTTACAAGAGGAAATATGCAAGGCAATGCTGAGCAGACGAGATTCCACATTTTTTTGCCAAATGTAATGTTGAGCAATGTGGATAATGAGCACATGGTAGGATTAGGATACGGGTCCCTAAATGTTAGGCAACAAAAGGACAGCGTTTTCAAAGACTCAGGTTTGTTTCAAGAACCTTCACATCTGCAAATTAACCAGCAGCCTGCAGTGATGGGTTCTCTAGAAAATCATAAGTATGAAGAAGTAAATCCAGAGCAAGAATTTCACAATTATTCCAAGAGACATGTAAATACAAGAAGATTGTCGCCAAGAAGTAACTCTAATGTAAAGAAGGTTGGGGGTGGTAACATAGACTATGATAAACATGGACACCCACAACATGCTAATGACAAGTTGGCCTATAGAAGTGGAAATTCTGATATAAAAGTAGAAAGCCTCAACATTTATAGAGCCTATAAAAAACTTCCTAACCGAGTTCAAAATAACTTACCATTCAGCGATTACTTGGAGCTTCATCTAGAGCAGCAAAATAAGACAGATATGGCAAAAAGAAAGTATTTGGAAGTGGTACAGTATCTCCTTGCAAAAGATCGGTGCAAGAATGTGTATGAAGAATGTCCAGCAGACCAGAACCATCTAATAGAGGTTCTTGAAAAAAAAGTGCAGTCAACTATCATTGATTTACAGCCTCCCATCGATCATGTCGAAAATATTACCAGGGTACAAGTTTTTATGTTGGTGATTTGGAGGTGAGTATTGACAAACAGGCGGATGAGGACGGTTGCACACAAGGTAATAGTAGATTGAAAATTTTGTGTGATGAACCATATATCTTCTACACCAATGACAGGACGTCAGAGGAACAATCCAAGATGACACTACCAGACGATGAACTTGAGAGCATTCAGCAGATGTATGACTTGGATAGCTGCCCCAAACAATTAAGTAGCAAAACTTTAAAACGCTTTCCACTTGTTGACAACCCTTTGTTTGAAGTTGTTGCTGATTTGACGTCCGACAATCCTCTTTATGTGTTAAATGAGGGATCATCTCTTGTTTGCCATGAAGAAGAAGAGTTTGATTTTAGACTATGGGATCCTACCTGAAATCCTAGCAGTGAATCCGAATCTCAACATGGGAATGATGAATCAACTTCTGTTGCTTATCATGTGATCATCCCCAACATATTTTTTGATTTCACCCCATTCAGAAGTTGGGTGAATTTTCTTCATCAGCCTCTGAACAGTTCTCGATGGAGTATTTATGCGAGGCTTTGGGTTAGATTCTCAGCATCTTTCATATTCATAACACCTATGCGCTTGAGAATTCTCCAAGTTTATGCCGACGCTATGAATTTTGATGTCCATGGGAAGGTGGTTTCAGTTTTTGAACAGCTCATTTCTTGCATCATCCATTTAGGTCAGGTCTTCACATTCTACTAGATTATACATGGACCCTGGACATATTTCTATCTCATCATAGCAGCGTAACAGAGTTTGGGATCCAGGTGTTAGCAGATGGTATGTATGGTTGGACGAGAATTTTATTGTGGTCCTATTCAATTTGAGATTGAATATGGTGATGATTAGTGTTGATCAGTTTACAAGTGCTGAGTTTTTGCAGAGAGTTATATGGGATCTAGGAATTCGGTTGAGAGTTAGATTGCAAAGAGTCATCTGACTTGCAGTGTGGCCGGAATCGTTCTCAGCTTGGACTGCAAGGCTGCCTACAAACTCGTATAGGATCCTGGTAATGATTGCTTGGGGACAAGCAATCTTAAGGAGGGGAGATTTGTAATGTTCCCTTTTGGGACATTAGAAAATTGAAATCTTATTCTATATATAATATTAAAATTGACTCTGAGACATAGACTCAAAATATTAAAACATCAATTTAATGTTATACAAAGGACAATGGGTCAAGGAGGAACAAGACAAAATGCCTTAAGATGAAGAGCCACTAGGGAATAAGACGAAAGCCAAAGAGGAGCCGAAGAGTCTTGGTTTGTGTATTAAAAGGGGAAAGAGGCTCATTGTTGAGCATGCTTGATTTTATTATTCAGTTCAGTTTTCTCTCTTGTCAGAGTCTCAGACAGCTTCAGCTTTCAACTAGTTGGAGGACGTAACCCCTCATGCTAGTAGACAGTGGACGCAAACCCATTGTCCTGAGAAACATCAGTTCGGGTGTTTCATTCGCGCTTATAGGTTCTTATTCTAGTATTCCAATCTAACTGTTAAATTTGAATTCAAGATTGGGTTTTTGTACTAGTTATTGTATGGCTGTTGTATAATACAATAACATATTTGCGGAGTTGTATGGAAGTTTCTGGTTTTAACATTATAAGTCTGTAATGCATTTCTGTATGCCTGAAATCCAGAATATTATTCTGAAAGGAATTGGTTATTACTTTGTGAAGAATCTTCTAGTTTAAACATCGTATTGTATTCCATTTGCCTATATTTGAGTTTTGAATATTATAATTAAGAAGAAGCTGGTTAAACATATGCCGGCTATTGTTCTGGATTTTTTTGTGCTGGAATACATCTACAAGGTTTTAATTCTGATTATTTTGTTTATAAGAGAAATCAGCAAATATCCAATCAAGGATATTACATATATCAAGGGGACTCAAAATGCAGTTGCAGATGCTCTTTCGCGGAGACATCACCTTTTTGTAGTTTCTAATATTTCAAAGGATTGGAGGCATTTAATTATAGCTGAATACGCCAAGGAGCAGTGGGCGACAGGTATTGTGTATTCCGAATGACAAGTATTCGCTTTTAGAGGAGTTGATTATCTACAAGGGGAGGATTTATTTGATTCCAGAGTCAATTCTGCGTTAGATTATTTTACAAGCATTCCATGATTCTCCTATGGCTGGTCATCTGAGGTTTTTCAAGACTCATAGACAAGTGCGGGAGAGATTTACATGGAAGGGATTGAAGGATGATGTTCATCACTATGTCCGACAGTGTTTGGTTTGTCAGCAAAACAAACACGAACACACATATCCTGCTGCTTTATTACAACCACTCCTTATCCCTGAGAGGAAGTCAGAGGGAATTTCTATGGACTTTATAGTGGGTTTACCCAAAACCCAAGGACGGGATTGTATATAAGTGGTGGTTGATAGGCTCACGAAGTATGCTCATTTCTTCCCTATTACCACTACTTGTTCAGCTACGCAGTTGGCTAAATTGTTCTTTAGAGAGATCTTCAGGTTACACGGTTTACCTAAAACCATCATGAGTGACCGTTATAGTAGGATTTATGAATCATTTTCAGCAGGAGGTTTTTAGATTGTGTGGGACTGAGTTGATTCCTCGCACCAACTACCATCCGCAGAATAATGGCCAGACGGAAATAGTAAATAAGTGGATAGAGGGATATCTACGGAATTATGTCTCTTCTCAACAGAAGGCGTGGGTTAAGTGGATTCATTTATGTGAATATTGTTACAATTCCACTCATCATATGACTATACAAATGTCGCCTTTTAGAGCTTTGTATGGTTATGATCCACCCAGCTTTGTAGACTTGTTATGTAATGATAGCAGAGTACCAAGCGCTGGGGAGTTGCTACAGGACAGCCAGGATGTAGTGAGAACCTTGAATGATAATATGCAGAGAGCACAAAATCAGCAAAAGCAGTATGTTGATCTGAAGAGAACAGCTCGGACTTTTCAAGTAGGGGATATGGTCTACTTGATGTTGCAGCCATATCGACAGTCTTCGATCAAGAAGAGCGGAGCTAAGAAACTTAAGCCGCGCTATTATGGACCCTTTCAGATTGTGCGGTGGGTTGGTGAGGTGGCATATGAGTTGTAGTTGCTTGATGATAGCAAAGTTCATAATATGTTCCATGTTTCACACCTCAAAGGGGCTTTGGGTCATCATGTGTGACCTTCTCTTGTTTTGCCTCCATTAGATGACAAAGGGAGATTGGAGTTGATTCCGAAAGCAATACTTGATATTAGGGAAAGGCAACTGCGACGGAGAACTATTCGTGAGTTTTTTATTAAATGGCGGAATCTTCCAGATGAGGATGCTACTTGGGAGCCTGAAGATATTCTATAGCATTCCAGCTTTCAATTGCTTAAGCACAAGCAATCTTGGGGAGGGCGGATTGTAATGCCCTTGATTTAGCAGGTCTCCGGAGTGTGGGTTTGTCAACTCATTATCACAACCCTAGTGAGTTGATGTCTGGTTTTGGGGGTCTTTGTCGAGAGATGGCTATTTTTAGACTTACTATTTTTAGTAAGTCATTCTCGGTCAGTTGTTATTTTTGGGTTGAGCAATGCAGGCAGGATGGTCCTCTGATTCTAGATATTTGACCTCTTTGGAAATTCTTTATTCAAGTCTTTATCGGGGAGCTTGTTGGCTAATGATTTAGTTCACATTTAATAAACATAAGTACATTATATTATAAAGTGTCATAACTTTATGTTATAAAGTTGCTTTTTAAGAGGGAGGTGCGAGAGTGAAGTTAGATGGCTCAATTTGTGTTATAAATGCAGCTTTTTGTTGTGAAGAGATCATCTTGAATATATATTTTTTATTTTCTCATATTGCCTGGCTGAGGGTTTGAAGTATTTTTGAGATCTTACTGGATAATTGTGCTGAGGCAAACAATTATCGAATTTCTCCTACTGTGGTTGCTGTGGCTTAGAGATTTTTAACATTGGAAGTGACAATTCTTATTGGGAAGTTACATTATCTTGTTGTCTGAAATTAATATAAGGGACGTTTGTGCTTTTCTCCGAACAATACTGGTAGCCGTGCTTGGAAATAAGAGAAGATTGACTAGAGTGTTTGGACGGCAGCATATAGGAGACGAGTTAATCACTTCCAGGCTTGTGTTAGAGATTGGACGGCAGCATTTTCCATCAAGTGGCGACTATATTGCCTTACTGGGTTTGCACTCCACTCTGCCAACCTGTGTCAAGGAAGTTTGGAGTAACGTCTCTGCATCAGCGCCATTCTGTGTGATTTCCGCACTACATTTGGCAATCCCGTGGACGTGTAAGGGATAATCAACTTGCTACGAACTAGGTATAGGCTCTAAGGAGATGCCATGAGCAATAGGAAGCTGAATTTGGGGGCACAGCTTGGTGAATAGTAGTGTTCCAAGTGCCAAACTAATTTTGTGTATTTCTGATTTCCAAACAATGCAAATAATGTCTACTCAATTTCAATCAAATATTATTGTTTGAATTTGTTGACTTTTTTAACATTCTGAAAAATACAAAAAAAATTAGAAAACTTTAAAAATTGCAAAAACAATCAATTGTGTTCCGATATTCAAAGTGGAAGCTAGTTGGGTTCTTTACATACGACAAGTAATGCAAGCTGAGGTTCTTATGAAACTGAACGACCTTCTTCTTGCAATGCCTCAGTTACAAACCACAATCTTAAACATGACACCATCCTCGAAGGCGGTGGAAAAACTAGTGAAGAACACACACAATGGAAGCGGAACTACTACAGTAGACCCAATACTACTTGCGCTGAACACAAGAAGACACCCTGCAATAGTTGAGATAGGTATTCTCAGAACTATCCTCACGGATGCCATCGTAGATGGAGGGTCGGACATAAATGTATTGCCTAAGGAATACATTCAACTGCTTACTGCTGATCAACGTGGAATCAAACCCCTTGGAACTCTAATGGTGCAAACCATAATGATCGGGACACAACCTTTCTCACTCGACTTCGTGGTCATCTCGTTGAAAAGAAAAGGGTACGCTGTCATCCTCAAAAGGGGTTGGCTGGTACATGCAAAGGTGAAACATGATTGAAAAAGGAACACTGTCCATGGAAAGAGGAGGTTGGAGGTTCGTTATTGACCTACACATCCAGATGGTGGGAGAAAAGGCGGCATCATTAGACTCCAAAGGCGAAGGAGACAACAAAGGAAAGAAAAGAGTGGAACCCAACGAAGAAGGAATCCTGAAACTAGGAGGGTCCGACGATGACGACTTGGACTCGGTGATGGCCTACTCCATTGGCAAACGGAGGACTATGAACTGTTTCCGAGTTGTCACATGTTAGGGGTTGAAGAAGGAAGTAAGGGAGAGAAAAAGAACAATTTTCCAACAAAATATAGAGAAGTCAAAGAAGGAGGGGTGCCAAAAGATAAAACATATGCACATACATTCAGCAACGAGAAACCTATTAAATATGATGAAGATGGTGAACTTAGGAGTCGAGCCCAATCCAGAAAACATATTTGTGGGAGACGACTAGAATCCATTTTTGAAAGCAGTAGCATTTAAGATATTCATGGAGTATAAGGATGTTTTCGCGTTGACATACAAAGACTTGAAGGGGGTGCCGCCAAAATTGTGTCCACCGCATCCCACTAATACAAGAAGTTCCCGTACGGAAGTGACCATACCGCATGAACAAAAACTATGTTGCATGGGTCACTGACGAGATTAACAGGATGCTTGATGCAGGTATTATTTTTCGTGTACAGACAAGTGAGTGGGTATCCCCAATTGTGATATCACAAAAAAAGGATACCGCTCAAATAAGGATATGCATAGACTTTAGCTATCTGGATGCAATAACAATTAAGGATCCATTCCCAATACCGCAATAACAATTAAGGATCCATTCCCAATACTGTTTACTAGCAATATTTTGGAGGAAGTTGTCGAGCATGAAATCTACTCATTCATGGATGGATTTTTCGGTTACAACCAGATATCCATCACAAAGGAAGATAAGCTCAACATAATTTTTTTGTGAAAAATGGAGTGTATGCCTACAACAGGATGTCGTTTGGTCTGTGCAAAGCCCTGGCAACGTTTCAAAGAATCATCCTACACATCTTCGACAAGATGTTAGTAGGAAACTTTAAAGTGCTCTTGGACGATTGGTCAATTTTCAATTTGGAGGACAAGCATCTGACCACACTCAAGGAATGTATGGAAAGATGCAGACAGGCATGACTAGCACTAAACCCTAAAAAGTGCAAATTTATGGTACCTCTACAACAACTGGTGGGACACATCGTGTGCAAGGCAGGATTGGAGACAAATCTAGATAAGGTTTGAGTGATTCTGGAAATGCCACCTTCGACAGATGTGACCGAAGTAAAATCATTCCTAGGACACGAAATATTATCGGAGGTTTATTAGAAATTTCGCCATAATATCTTACCCTCTCGAGAAGCTAACTCACAAAGGAGAACCCTACAAATGGGAAACAGGACAGGATGAAGCCTTTCAGGGATTGAAAACACGACTAGCCACAGCACCTATTCTGGCTTATCCAAACTAGGACAAAGAGTTCCATGTACATGTCGATGCATCAAATTACGCAATCAAAGCAACGCTGGCATAGACAGGTGATCATGGATTGGACCACCCGGTATACTTCACAAGTAGAGTATAGTAAAAAGCAGAAAAGAATTATAGCATAACAGAGCAGGAGGCTCTTGAAATGGTGTACGTCGTACAGAAGTTCAGACACTACTTACTGGCGACCCCATTTGTATTCTATGTAGACCATCAGGCCTTTCTATATCTCGTAAATAAACCAATCATCCAAGGATGGATAAGCAGATGGTTACTTCTCGTACAAGAATTCACATTTAAAATTGTGGTACGAACCTGAGAAAAGATGCTAAAGGCAGACGAACCTGGCGAAAGGTCCTAAAGACACTGTACGGACTGTTAAATGCACACCCTACGAACTTGAGAGGTGTACACCGTGTGGCCACAAAGGAGAATATGCAGAAAGCTAAGTTTTAAAATATTGTACGACTACCAAGTGCATCGTACGAAGGGAAGGAAAAAACATCGTACGACTTGGAGATTGGATTGTTACAAGTTAAGACCGTACGGTAGGTGAAAACATTGTGTCTAAAGTGTGATTGCGAGCACCGTACGGCATGAGAGAGCATTGATTGCAAGCAATGGGGAATAGATTGTGGTGACCGTACGATTGCATGACCATGATCAAAACGCATTAACAAACAAGCATTCTAGCCATTGTACGATATTCTAGCATTATAAGGAAAAACAAGCACTGCATGGAAAGAAGGTAACAGAAAGGGCAGAAGAATTAAAGCACTGTATGGACAGAGGTACTAAGAGGTGGGAAAACAATGCAAGTTATAGCCATTTGTAACTGTGTGCACCGTACGGCCACGCAAGCACTACACACATTAGCCACAGATCATCACCACGGGCACCTACACGACTTTGTCTTGGTCAAAAGTGCTGAGCACTGGAGAAGCAAGCAATACGGCCTTCATATTGGAGAAGCACGCAGTACAGCCTTCATACAGCAACATAAAGAGTCTCATGCAAGGTAGAACCATACGGATTATTAGGTCAATGTATATTCGTCCAAAGAGTTGTATGGAGCTGGTGAGGTACGAAAACCCTTACCATTTTTTGGCACACAAAAGGACAAAAGAAAAGACTATTATAGAGCCAACTGGGAAGAGAGCCTGGAAGAAGAGATTGGAGGATTCTGCTACCAGCACGAAGATGAATCGAAATGTGAAGACATTGCCTTCATGTGTTTGTGTTGTAGGAGGCACAAGCACAAATAAAAAGAAAGGCAAACAAGCAACACAGCCGGTGGCTACACCAACACACCTCACACCACAAAACATTTCTTTCGAAGGCTTGAATGGATTCGAATGCAGGAGAGCACCCCACATCATCAAGGCCCTCAACGGCTATAGAAGAGGATGTCGAGACGTACTTAGTGGACATAGTGAATTGAGGTCATCAAGTAGTGATTTCAACACAAGCACGTGCTTTGGAGGCAATGGTGCGGGAGTTGGAGCAGGTTTTGTCATTCATGCAGGTTGGTTGTCCAATGGCCTTTTCAGTATGTTTCGAGGCACAAGGATGGCCGAACACAGAGACTCCAGAGATGCGCCAAGAGTGGACTGCTAAGGAGCCTGTAGTAGAGAGCAGAGTAGAACCTAATGCAAGAGATAGTACAAGTGTATTGGGATGCATACTATGCTCTACGAAGGAGTGAGGCGGATCAGGTAGTACTGGCAAGGGCTCGAGAGGAGACAGCTACCAAATTAGTTGTAGTAGAAGCCATTTTGGTCACGCAACAGTCAACTTGGGAGATAGAGCAGGTAGCACTCATTGATGAGAGGGAATTAGAGAAAGCCACATTCGTATTTTAGTTGGGGGACGCGAAGAGGTAGTTGGATGCAAAAGAGGTGAACTCCAAAATATAGTTGAGATGGTGAAGAGAGCGTTAGAGCTTCAGATGCAGGCTAAGGTGGATTTGAACGCCTGGATGTAGCAAGTGCACAAGTTGCGAGCACAGCTAAATGAGTTACGGGCACAGAGGACGGCTACTACACCCGCTCCACCAGGGACACACCCTTCTTAGTTTTTGTCTTGATGTACTTAGTAGTTTAGTTGTCTCTGTTTTGTCATTCAGAGACAACTTTTCTTTTGGGGGGGGATGATGTTGTCGATAAAACTATACTATAGTCGACAAGATTAGTTAGTGTCCAAAAGATTGCGTGACGGTTGAGTCACCCCTTCAGGAGATATATGTACATCGTCTAAACGGAATTATGAAGCATCATTGTACTCATGATTGTATATCTGCTTATATGAATAAAGCACTATTTTGTTTTGTGTTACATTCTAGTCTCTTAATGCAATAACTATCTATTTACCTTGTATGATAAACATATTGCTTGAGATGGATGCCTATAATAATGCAACAGGGCCCATTTTTTCAAGCCAAATCTGCAAAGGAGGACGTACAAAATTACAGCCATGTAAAAATTGCAGCTTAAGCCTTATGCACATTGCATATTAATTTTATTATCTAGTTTCTGACTTTCTAGCTTTAAAGGTTGAAATGAGACTAATATTTTTTTCTTTTCCTTTTTTTAGATAGATGGTGGCAAATGTTTGGGTCTTCAACCAAAAACCTTCAACAAATCGCCATCTACATATTGAGCCAGCCATGTAGCGCTTCTAGATGTAAGCGCAGCTAGATCAAGTTCGAGCAGATCCACTCGAAGAGGCATAATAGGTTGTTTGTGGAGAAAATGAATAAACTAGTCTTTGAGCATTACAACTTGCGCATTAGGACCAGGGAGATTTTGGATAGTGACACCTCTCTGATTACTCTAGAGGAGGCTGATCCAAAGTCTAAGTGGCTTACAGAGGCTGCTGATCTTGTCTCCGATGATGAGGACATAGAGTGGGATGATGAGGTAGACAAAGAAGCTGAGGTCGTGGCTATGGCAGCAGAGGAGTAGAGAGCTACAGTTGATCCTAGTGGCACATCACATGCACTGGCTGAGACTACAATCGATCCTAGAGGCACCTCAGACTCACACGCAAAGGCTATGGCTACTCAGTCATCCAGAACCTATCTTAGACGCCTTACTAAGAGGCATATTATAGATTATTCTAAGAATGACAATAAGGATGAGGACTAGGATCCATAGCTATAGACTTGTTTTAACTTTTTGTTCAACTTAACATATATTCGGAACATTGGATGATGACTATTGATGTGATGGATTTTATGGATTTGATATACATTTTGATGGATTTCATGGATTTTATAATTTATATATCTATGTGCTATTTCCTTCATCTACTGTTTAGTAATTTACCTTTGTACTTATGTAATCGATGTATGTTTATGTTTGTGATCAAATTACCTTCTATTTCATGATGTTATTGTGCCTTTAAGCTTTATTCAATAGTTGGTGCATGGAATGATCTTTAAATCCTAAAAATCTCTAAATTTCAACGGTTTTGTCACTTTGTCGAGTCACGGGAGAGTCCAAGCTGGGTCACGATTCGAGTTACCCTTGCTAGGTCAAGGTTGGGTCCGAGTCTCATTTCTTTGGTTTGGTCTAACCACAAGAAAAGGAAATGTTTTCAATGACATCATGTTCAAATAGGTGCACAGAACGTGATCTTTGATTTGTAACCATTCTATGGAGTATAAAATCATGTCTCCTCTATTGCAAGAGTCTCTAATGTAGAAAATGTGGAAGCTCTGCTCCATTTCAGCCATTTATGTATCTATTTGCATATTGATTATATTAATAAAGAGCGCTATCCCCGCAGCAATAGCACTTACTTTAGAAAAAAAAAGTGCACTGCACTTCAAAATAATATAATGGCTTATTAATACATGCAAAATAATTTCATTTGCTATTGCAATATGTTGTATTCCAGCACCTGTATTAGGACCAATGCTGGTCCTGGGTCAAGTTTGTGCACCAAAGAAGCTTTCTTGTGTGTCTAATAAGACTGGAGAAGAATGAAGAAAAGAACAAAAACTATGAAGCAATGCCATAGAAAAACACAGACTTGTCATCCTAAAGGGATTTGTCAAAAATGTTATGGCGGTGTATATTTCAGGACTCTGGCTTTATTATCTATTCCATGTAGTATCTCACAGAGAAATGAAGTCAACCATGCATTAACATATTTACAGAGTCTAGAAATTTTGGTCAGTTTGAATGTGTGTACTATTCATAGACAGAATTAAACAAGCTATAACAGAAGTCCCATTATATGTAGAGGGCAGTACTTTAGAACCACCACCATCTGGCAAATGGACTTTGCAACATGCAACATCTAACATCGAATGATTGTTCCAAAGAATGGTATCATATTGCTAAAGATGTTTCAAACAAGGGCAGTAGTTGTATTCTACTTCATTTAAAAATCAAAGTATTCCTTGCTCATTAAAGTCTAGACTAAAAAGTAATAGATTTTTATATATTATTTTTTAATATGAATTGTTTGTCCCTTGACATTCATTTGCCAGGTTCATTTTTTGAATTTGTCATTTGGTATTGCCCTGACAATTTATATAAAAATAAAACCTATACATGGCGTTTCTTGAATGCGAGCATAGTTATTGAGTTTAATATATAGTTTTTGGAGTCAATCCAAAATAGAGGATTTATAATGAAAAGATGTTTCAAACAAGGAGAGTAGTTGTATTTTTTCTACTTCATTTCAAAATCAAAGTACTCCTTGCTCATTAAAGTCCAGACTAAAAAGTAGCATATTTTTATAGATTATTTTTTAATATGAATTGTTTGTCCTTGACATTCATTTGCCAGGTTCATTTTTTGAATTTGTTATTTGGTATTGCCCTGACAATTTATATAAAAATAAAATGTATTCATGGGGTTTCTTGAATGCGAGCATAGTTATTGAGTTTAATATATAGTTTTTGGAGTCAATCCAAAATAGAGGATGTATAAAGACATGGATATGTCAAACAAAATCATGCAAAATACTCACACTGCAGAAGTCACAGTTTTAGAAAACAAAACGACCCATCATACAAACCTTCATGTGGCGAAGCACCAAAGTTTGCATGCTAAAATACCCAAGAAAATGGCCAAATTTTATGATGCAATAAAACAAGAAAACACTTTGTGCGAAGAACATCACATGCAAGCAAGATGCAAGAACGTGCGTACATGCAACCCACATAACCTTGGGCCTCCTGTGAGGCAATTAGACCTAGACTGGCTCCAGCTTTGATACCATTGTTATAAAACTTGATAGTTTGATATGAAACAATGGAGACGAAGTCTACTTAAATAGAGAAGTACAAGACGATGTTTCTAAACATTACAATTGTTAACTAGATCAAAAATAGAAACTAACTAATAAAACGAAGACCATTAGAAACATGTAATGTCCCAATTTTTAGCAAGTTCCTACAGTTGGCTTTGTCAGTTCACCATCGCGGCCCTCATGAGCTGACAGTGGTATTTAAGGATCTCAGTCGTGGGGTTATAGGCTTTCCAGTAGCCTACGTTGTGTTTTGGCTTCGTTTAAGGAACCTACTATTTATAGTAAGTCAAATAATAAATTGTTGGTTCCAATGAGCTCAATTGAGTTAGAAGAGTTGAGTGATGCTCTCAATTTTTATTTCGAGCTTTTGGTTTGGGTTCCAAGAATCTTGGAGGGAGCATCTGTTTATAGTAAGTCACCCCATCAAGTTCATTCATCGTCTTTCTTCATTAGGATCACTCTGGTATTGTCAGATTTCAATTCTGATGCTTCTTCAATTGTTTTCACAAGACGGGTGAATTATTATTCTTATTCATCTGTATATGTTGAGGTTGCTATTTTTGTTGGTGTTGTATGTTGGTCCCCTGAATATCATAGCTCATTGGAACCGAGATGAAAAGTTTTAAATTGTGGGCACAAGAAACAGTGGCCTTATGCGTCAGAATATTATGTTATGGTGGAAACGGTCATTTTTGGGAGCCAAAAGTAATTAATAATTATATCATATGGCACTTTGTTATATTTTAATGTTGTGTTGAGGAAAACTTTGTGCCATTTGGAGATTATAAATATGAGCCCATTTGATTATCTTATTTTTCTTTGTCGTCTTTATGACGTTTTCCTGAAGTTCCGATTTTTTGTGCCCTTGCTGAAGTATAAAGGTTTGAGATCTACTGCTGAAGTATAAAGGTTTGGGATCTACAACTGAAGTATTGTAGATTCAATTCTGAGAATTATTTCGAGATTGCTTGGCAAATTTTGCTGAGGTATACAATTTGTCAATCCTCCTATTTTATTAACTATAGCTAAGGAGATCTGCATTGCTGAAGATTTTGGTTTGGGGAATTCTCATTTTTAGGGCCATTTGTATCTGCATTTTGGCGTGCATATTCTCAGAATTTGGGCAACAATTATTCATGCGATTGGACACCTACAAGTCTAATAACTAATCCATAGTTGGTGGCATTATTACTAGTGTTTGGCATTACATTTTGGGGATCTGAATTGCCCTACAGGCGATTTATTTGAAGGCTGCGATCATATATCAAGAGGTAGTGTTTACTTCCACAAACCCTACATTTATTGTTGGGTGTGAAAATTTCAGCTGTAGAGTTGGCATTTCATGTTTTACTACTGCAATCTATTGACGCCAAATACATACATAGGTTCTTTAAATTGTTGCTTCTTTATAAGTGTATGTTTGTGATAATTGCATACAACATAATTTAGAATTGAAAATTTATGCTGGCATTCATGGTGGTTTGAATTTTATTTTCGTTTGTAATTTCTTTACATTCTGAAAATTTCAAAAAGCATATCTACTCAAAACCAAAAGAAAATGCAAAAACACTCAAAAAAAAAAAATCTATTCAGCATAGTCTTGGGTGAGCCAGCAAGGTTATTACAAAACATTAAAACATGCACAATGCCAATCCTAGAAGAGTTTTCAAAAAAAATTGCATGGAATATTCTGAGGTTGATTGTTTCCTGCTACAAATTGTGGTATTTTACCCTAGCTGATGCAGTTTTATTCCCCATCGACTTCAAGGTGTTGTTGAATGTTGGTTTCTCCATTGGCTTCGAGGTTTCATGGACTTTGATGTTGACCGTCATAAGTACTCTCATCTTGCATACTGCTCTTCTGTTCAAATTAGGAGATCTGACACCACCACTAGATCTCGTTGTTGGTATACCCTTGCCACCTTGCCACCCCTTTGTTGGGTTCGATCGGGATTGACATTGATCATCTCCCTCCTTACCAGTTCTCGTTGGACGCTCTGCTCATCTCCTTCCCTCTCGTCAGGAGTTAAATGACTGTGTCAGACAGGATATCCACAGACAGTACATTATCACTACTTGGAGTAATCCTCTTGGAGGATTACGTCCTAAGATGGCATTTTATGCAAAGTATTTTCTTGAGATTCAGGATGGTATTATTGTGCGGCCTACTTATCTCTATCGGCGTTGGTGTCATTCCCTTCGAATCTCTCTAGGCTCTTTCAGAGTTGGCTCTCATCGTCTCCATATCTAGACTAATCACCATATGGACAAAGAGGATTGGGTTTGCAGATTGTGTTCTTTGGAAGAGGTGGAGTCTGAGACCCATTTCTTAATTTGTTACCCTATCTACTATGAGATCCGAGGGAGATTTTATTGTCTTTTCAAGGATTGTTTCTCTCCCTTAGAGTTCTTCAGTTATATTGATCAGCGGTGTCTTGCACTTTATCTTCGAGAGGCTACCCAACTTCATGAGCATACTCTTCAGTTAGCTACGTCTCAGAGCCACACCTCTAACCAGCTCATTACCGCCTTTTACTCCCCCTTATCTCCATCACAGGGTGTTAAAAGGCCTTTCAACACTACTCCTTCTAGATCTATTAGGCACTATACCAGTCTTTTCAGGCAGCGACATTCCTCCAATAGATCTCAGCATAGTTCTAAGACTTTGATCCGTCCACAGTTATATCCTTCTATCTCTAATTATTTTGTACCAAGGAAGAACTCATAGTTCCTACCTTGTGTTTCTTGGTCTTCTGTCTTGTTTTGTTCTTTCTAACACCATTTTGGTGTTTCTGGTTTAGCTGGCTCTCTTGTTGTATGCTTAGTCCCATAAACCTTTCTAGTTTTTTGTTGGACATTAATATTATTATCTTATCTTATCTTATCTATCCCCAGATTTTTGGAATTGTCAAACATCTGACTGAAGTAACTATCTACATTTCATTGTGTACAAAGTCAGTTTATGTGTTGAAGATTGCTGGGACCATTAAGGATCCAAAGGCTTGTCGTGCAGCTGTTCAAACTCAGAAAATTATTCCCAGCAAATTTGAAATCCCTGTAAGATGTTCAAATTTTACCAATTTTCAAAGTTTGGCAACAAATGGGTCCAGCCATTAATCTGTAAGTTGTAATTTCATTTGTTTCTAGTTTTTTCAGTTGAAAATATTCAGCACTCATGCATTAATATCAAATGCCATCTCCTTTCAAAAAATTATATGCATTCCCCTTTAATTTGATGAAAGAAAATATATTCTTAAACTGAAATAATGAAACAACAACTCCTCACAAATCACCAGTCATCTGCTATCCAGTTGAGTATCTACCCAAGGGAAAAAAGTTTAAAAAGTCTAAGTATACCAAATTATCAAAGTAAACCCATTTCCTAAGGATGCACAAAAAGTGTTTGATAGAATTACTCTAAAAGGTGAAAAAATGGATTTATTAGGGAAAATCCATAGGGTTTCATACAGGCTCACAAGTTGTACAAGGAAAAACCACTGCAAGTTTTACAAAATATTGTAGACGAGTTATTGGGCAAATCTCTTGCCTGGTAATTTGGCTTGCGAGTTTTACGTACTCGGAAAGTGATTTTTGGGAAAAACAATTATATTTCATTTCATCTCTACACCGATGAACCATGATCATATTTACGGCTATATTTTAACAAATAAATAGTATGTGTGCATGAGGGACTTTAAACTTTATATGTATATTTCTCACTCCCTCTCCATTCTATTCACATTAATTCATTTCCAATTCTTGGAAAGTAAGATGTCCCTGCTGACAAACTAACTTATTCAATCTCTCTCGGTATGGTTAACACATGAAGCTGTTTCAGAGGCTTTAAGCTAAGACTTATAATATTAAAATATATCTTGTTTACACAATTAAACATAAAGCTACTACCACATAAACAGTGGCCTTCCTATGATGGATTATACTAAAATTGTTAAATATCCTTCATATATTATGGCATCTCATTTCAGACAGATCATTTTAGTATGACAGCCTTTAGTGATAAATTGCGAAAGTCGGTGAAGTGCTCATTAGCCAGTCAAACTCAAGTGTAAAAGCAAGCTAAAATCAACAAAGATGTCTGTCATGAAAACACAAACTGATTTGATTTTTTTATGATATACATCTAACAGAATCGAAGTAAAATTTCTAAAAATAACAACCTAAAGATATAGACGGAGTAGAACTCTATTACATTGAGTTTGAGAAAGACAAAATAGGCAGTGGAAACATCATTAGTTCTGACATTCTGGAGATAAAAAGAACAATTGCAAAACCTTTGTCAAACAAAAATACAATATTTTAAAAAAAGGCCAGGGAGAGACATATCTATCTAACAAGAAATTTAAAAAACCAAATGTAAAAAGAAAGAAAATGGTATTTATTTAGAAGGCAACTCAAGATTAAACAAATGAGTTAGACAAAAGTTAAGATGCAAATGCACTTTCAACAATAAAAGCAGATTTTGTCAATATAAAGGAAGAGTAGACAATTGCAAACAAATCAACAAATAGATGTTTATTAAAATATTCATAAACACTAAAGTAGGGTAGCTGAGTACACCTCATCTTGCTATCCCCATGCACATCGAATATTGTATCCACACATGCCAAAAAAAACCTTGCTTTTCCAACCTTTCAGGATACTGTATAATCTGATTTTCTTTTAAATTTGATATATGACCTTAGTTGAAAAAAACTTCTATCTTGCAATTTTACTTTTTTTCGGCCAAACAAAACTTAACACGAAATGAGGAAGACAAATGAAATGTGTTTCTGTTTTAGTGACCCAATTGTTTGGGTTATCCTCCAATGCAACTTTACTCTTTCATGCATATTGTAAACTATTAAATCAACTTATAATTATGTCTGTAACAATCTTGTGTCTAATCGCTTTCGAAGTAATGAAAATCTCCTCTAATAACTTAGAAAATTATGTTAAAAATGTGTACGGGGTTTTAATGAATGTCATATCCAGCCATATCTATATTGGGGAACTTCAACAATGACCATATCTGTATCTCTATCCATACCCATGTCCGTACAACTTTCCGCTATAGTTGACACACAGAACTTATAAAATATGAAAACAAAAAGCAATGCGAGAGCAAAGAAGTTGATCAAGTGGGGCATATTGCTCTTTTTAACTTGGACAAAAAAAAAAATTTAATTCTGCATCAAAAAACAAGAATCATTTCTTCTGTCTATACCTGAAATTCAAAATTCAAAAGCATACTAGCTTTTTTTCAAAAAAAAAAGTGAGCCCCATTAAAGAAGCTCACCAAGCATTCCAAATGGTAAAAATTTCCCGAAAAGCTCATGGACTGATTTCTGTGCAAAAGCTTCAAATTTGCTAAAACCGATATGATTTTAAAAACTAGAGACAACCGAGAAACATATGAGATTGAGACTTCCGTCTTTTTCTCAGCCCAAAAAGATAGAGAACATTAAATTTTCCACTCAAAAGGTAAAGAGGATAATGTTTAAATTCCTCATGAACACCTCGAGAGGCTAAAGTTATATGAGTTACTTCTCCTTTGATGGTTGAATAAAGTAGACAGCCTCCATTGCAGGTAAAGGTTGCCTTCGCTTGCTCACATCCTCCACCACTGTTGAAAAATACAAAGTTAATCAAAAACAATGAGAAATCGGGAAAAACCATCACAAAGCTATAGTGGAAGGGAAAACAGAAAGAAATTACAGATAGGACTCTTCATTACCACCTACTGAATGTTGTGCTTTGACTAAAGTGTTTAATGGTGAGGCTACCTCACATTTGACACAAAAATCTGGACAACATTATAACAATTTGAATTTCTCAATAAATGAGCTATATCAGAACACTGTTAATGCATTACTTTTTCTAGCATCATTTTAAGGTTGGAATAATGACTTGGATTTTTCTAATATCCCAATGGAAGAGCTTAAACACAATTAAGAGAGTGAAAACAAGTAAACAAATAACTTCCACCGGATTGAAAGTTGTACCCTGTCTAGAATATAACTACACAGAGTGATTAGATAGGAAAGATTGTGCGTGTGTACCCCTCATTTATCACCATATGCAATTCAACAATAGATGTTAGCAAACATTGGTAAATGCTAACCTTGGAGAGCTGTCTTCTGTCAACTACTCCTTCCAAAAATACAGACTAACCATTTTAAAAGTCAGGATTTACATCACAAGCTATGAGTAATATACCATGCATTTTACATCAAAATCAGAACACCTGGCTTGTACGATATGTATATGATTTATGGCATCTGCCACAGGTAAGTTTCTTATGAATATAGGAAGACAATTTGTTTACACTAGTTTATGTTGTGCTTGAGGGCTTCTGGATTATTAACTGTATATATCATTTTGAATCAAATAGATATACACAGCTAAGGATCCAGAAGCCTTCAAGCACATTATCACAGACTGGAACTTAATGTCTCTGCGTAATTTAAGTTGTTTACAGCTAAAAAAGATTGCTCATTAAAAATATCACTGCAGTCATTGATAAATGCATGAGTAATGAAGCCCATAACATTAAATGCATAAATACACTTGCTAGCTAGAATAAGACAATTAACATGAATGAAATATATATGGATGTTATATGTATACAGTATATATAAGCTCACAATAGCCACTAATTCAGAAACAAAATATCAAGCATGCTGATCCATAAATTTCAAACATCATCAATTTCCAGTAGAGGGATTCATCATGCTTATATAAATCATTGCCAGTTAGCAAGATAGAAACCACTCAAACTAGCAAGCAACTTTCCTAAAGTAAGTCTTAAATGGTGAGAGACAAAATTAATAAATACGACAGGATACAAATAGGAAATGATATTAACAAGATAATAGAAACCTATATTTTATAAGAAAATCTGAAAATTTTAGAGCAAGAGTTTTTAGAAATGTTATCTTACATGAAATGCCCTCATCAGTGATATCAGCCATTTTGCAAGAATAAGACATAACTTTGGTTGTCACTTTGTCCATGATAAGCACCTACAGATATTATCGATAAAATTAGAATTAGCTTTTATAATAACTTTACACACTAAAAAAAAAATCAAAAGCATTTTACATTTGTTGAACTAAAACTGTATTTAAAAAGGGATGTTCTGGCTGAAACATGGGCAACTCAACACATCAAAGTTAATATTCAAGCCAAGCTATACAGTGTGATACATTTACAATGTCACAAATTTCCACATTTTAGGTATTTACAGTTTTTAGCATTTTTCTCCTTACAAAGTTGCCTTTTTTAATATTATGCACCAAATAGAGCAGGATATCTGGTCCCGAAAAAAGGTGATATATCCTTCAAATCTGCAAGATCATCAAAACCCCTAGGAATGTGTCCCCATGGATGTGGTATTTTTTGACAATTTTTGAGTTCTGGAGATGAAAATTGTATCCTTTAAACATTTCATGCGGCCCATTGCCCGTGTATATTTATCTTCAAGAAACCATCAATATAGTTCAATTACTTTCAAAAAATATAATGTGTTTCATTTTATTTTGGCTAGTGCAGTTAGATGTATAATAAGCCCATTATCACTAACATGTTTGTCGTGATTCGTTAGCTTATGACAAATAGATTATTCTCAAGAAAATTAGTTCTAATAGTATCAGAGAAGGTTTAACAGTAATATAGCACACATAAATGTATAATCATTTAGGGTGTCCTTCATAGTTGGTATGAATTTCCCATCGTCCTTGAAGTAGATGCGTGCAATTGCTAGCTTTTGGTTTAACCAGTGTATACTTTTCAATCAAAATCTAGCATACATGTCAATCTTTAAAATTAAATGAGCAAACATTTGCCAAAATTTCCAAAAACAAAGCTTTACGCCTTAGTTAATAGTTTCCTTTTTTTTCCAACCAAGAGTATATTAGATGTATGCTTGCCTTTGCAAAACTTGAATGCAAAAAAATTGTTATGCACTGAAAACCATTTTCTTCACTAAACAAATGGAATACAAACTGCAGAAATCTTTTGAAAAAACAACAGGGTAAAAAGTCTATTAATGTCTTGGATTGAATATTTGTTCGCAAAGTATTAGGCACAAAAATAAGCAAAAATTTAATGTAAGAAAAATTGCTATTAAAAAATCAACAATCCCTTCAATGACATAGTAACAACATCAATGAAACAATATAAGCATTACCTTCCAAATTGACTTCGAATTTGTCTCCTTGGTTGTTCGAAGCATTTCATGCAACAAACCTACACTCTCACAAACAAGGGAGTCAAAGAGAAATCTCCTAAACAAACAAACCACTAATCATTAGAATACGCAAAATCACCTAAACATGAAAATCAGACCAACATCTTTTCAATTAGCTCAATTCCTATGGATGTTTGCATATTTTTTCCTTTCTCAACTATACTAATGGTTTTTGACAAGTCATCCATTTGGAATGAAAAGGCATATTTAAATAGAAAATTATCAAGGGTCGTGAGAAGCTAAGAGTCTCATTGAATAGTACTCAATTTTTGAAGCATAGTTATCTACTAATATCTTTGATCACTTATTACTATCACCAAAGGAACAACCATCATACATGGGTCAACACAAATAAAGCCAAGTAGATGAGAAATTGCCAATCCACATCATTTTCCAACTGGTCCCTCCAACTAAGCATCATATCATAGTTTGGAAAATAACAAGCAAGCTCATTATCCTATAACATGCATAATTTCACTAATTGTAACTCCAACTATCCTATTCTGCGAATAGCATGCAATGGCATGCCGTACAGCCTATAATAGTTTTCTAATTTCTTCACCTCAATAGTCTGGCCCTACATTTTGAATGTCTGGAATGGCTCCTTTTAAACTTATTTGTTAAAAAAATTCTGCAAACGCCTTTTCTATACCAGCTAACACTGGGTCACTTGTCTTATGGCATGACCTCTTTTAGCAAAGTTGTTTTGGTTAGTACTCAAGTCCTGGACTTAAGGATTGCAGCAAACTTCCACCCAAGTTGTGCAATAATTCCATTACGTGTTCTGTGTTGAATATGTTGTCATTGATGGCAAAGGCTGATGATCAAGGCTGTATTAATCTCAGAGGATTAATCAAAGTAATATAGATTTCGAACGAGCTGCCTCGTTGGGTTGAGCTGCTTGGTTACTTGCTTCAGCTAGTTTGGTTGTTTGGTTGAGCTACTTGGTAGTCTAATTAAGCTAGTTAATTGTGTGCTTGAGCTTCTTAGTTGTCTACTTGAGCTGTTTGGATGTCTGCTTAAGCTGCCTACTTGTCTACTTCATCTGCTGACTTGTGTCCAAGTCAAATTTTTTTATGTCATCATTTGAATTCAACATGGGAATCATTTTTATTTATGATATGATAGTTTTTTGTAATGTCCCTATTTTTAGCAAGTTCCTGCAGTTGGCCAAGTTAGTTCACCATAGCGACCCTCGTGAGCAAACAGGGTGTTTTGGGGGTCTCAGTTATGGATTTACTATTTTTAGTAAGTCTATTTTTAGTAGTTGCTATTCTTGGCAGTGTAGTGGGTGGCTTGGCAGTTGGTCGTCACATGTGGTTGATCAGGTTAATAATTGCATGAGCTCTTATTTATTTATTATTCATTGAGTTGCATTATTATAATAATGTTTATATTATTATAATAATGACTTTAAGAGGTATTTCTAAAAAACGAGTTGGAAAGTTTCTAGTGTTGAGTTCTTTTGGGAAACTTCCATGTTTTCTGAAGTGGAGTTTTATAGAAAGTTTTGCCAACGAAAGCTTATAAATGAGAGCTCATTTCATTGGGAAAGACATGCTTGATTATATATTTGATTTTGTGACTTTGTGGGTTTTTCCTAAATCTGAATTTTGAGCCCTTGCTGAAGTATAAGGGTCTCTGAAGTTTGTAATGTTTGAAGTCACTGCTGATGTATAGTGATTTCACTATCTAAACCTCCTATCTGTGTTTCCTGTGCCTGGGAGATTGTTTGGTAATTTCATTGCAAATTGTGTTGTTATAAACAATTTGTTGAGTCTCCTTACTGTCTAACTGTGGCTTGGAGAAATTACTTCTGACTTATTCTGTAGGTGTGGAGATATACGTTTTTTGCAGTTAGCATGTATTGAAGATCGAATTTAATATTTGGGAGTCTGCTATTCATTAATTCCAGCGGCTAGGGTTGAAAACAAAGGTGGTTATAGCTGATAAGGTTGGGCGTCTTCATTGTTAGCACACCAATATTGTCCACAGCTCATGTTTGAATTGATACGGCTAACAAGAAACCGTGAGGCGTTCAATTGAGTTGGCGTCTTGAGTTTGTAATCGTGCCAAAGGAATTGGGAGCCTACTACTACGTCTGTATTACTGCTTCCCTGTGGTGCCGTTTTCCACCTATGTATTGTCGTGAGCCACCCAAGGACGTCTAGCAGTTGTGGTCGGGTTTGACATTGAGGGATCATAGTGAACAAAGGAGTAGCTGAAGTTTTCAAGGGATTGACAGACTTAATTGCAATTCAGGTGCAGCCTTTATGTTATGTCATTTTGATTTGTGATTTTCAGGTAACAAACAAAATAAAGGTTAAGGGGAGTTTCTCTGATTTCTATATTATCATTTCAAGTATCTTGAAGTTGTGTTTTAATATTCCAAAGAGAGAAGCAAAATACATTATTAAATTGTTAAAAATTGCAAAGACAATTAATTGTGCTTCAACATTCAAGTCGATAGCCAGTACAGTTCTTTATAGTGCTATCAAAGCCATTTCCCGCCAGCCTGCAGGAATTGGGCTCAATTTTTATTTTGTTTGGTGTTGACTTTGAAGATTTTCAGATCTAACCAGCACTTTAATTTCTCCAGCTATGGACAGACATAGGACTGGCAATTCTAGAAGACAGTGGAGTAATGAGGAAGTTAGCGAAAAAATGAATGCCTTGTAAGAGAGTATGGAGAAACTTAAGCTTCATCAACAAAGGTTGGCAAAGAGCTTGTCGGATCTAGTGGTAGTTGAGAGGGCAGCAAGGTATATGGTTTCTGCCTTTAGAAGGCCCACGTCGAGGTTGCGAGGAAGGAAACTTGAGTTTTCCCCAACAGGTGTCCATGATGCTGATGTACCTATATTTAGTACGACACCTGCTAGTCCTATCCACAATGTTGATGATGGACTCGTTTCACTGGGACATGTGGATGTGCCCATGATGGATAGCACCACTGATCTTCAGCAAGTTGAGGCTCCCAAAGTAGTTGTTATGGTTAGTTCAGAGGCAGTTGGTGACGTAATTGTCACTGACTTTTCAAACTCACCAGAGGAGGGAGTTATCATTGACGACTTATATGTCAGCTACTATAGTGTTGCTCCGATACAGGAGGCAGTTGCTTCCTTAGGTGGGACCGAGGCACATATGGAGTCACCCAACTATGATGTTGGTGATATAGGTGTCACAACGAAATCGGGAGATGTGGATGTTGATGGTATGGACAAATCTGACGATACTATAAGCTACACCGGGTATGATATCCCTTATCAGATATTGGTTGATGACTCTGAGGAGGTTTTTGATGAGTCCCAGGATCGATGTTTACATGATCTTACGATTGAGGTGGAAGCTAAGACATGCGAGGAAATTGATATTGCAAGGGCTTCCTTGGATGAGGAGTTGGTTGAGGTACCTAGTAGTTGTATCTTGGATGTGGAGTTCTATGAGGATGATGGCACACGTATGAATGATCTTGTGGGGAGCAGTTTTGATGCAGTTTCCTATCATAATGCAATTAGTGAGATAGAGAGATTGCATAGGAGTCAAAGGTTACAGAGGCATCATGTGACCAGTCAGCTGAAGGTGAGCGATAGTGACATTTCTTCAGCTCTTGGGCATTATGATGTTGTCCGTCAAATGCTAGCTACATCTAGTTGGGGTGCTCCTATGTCTGATGAGCACAGTAATAGTACTCTTTCTTTGGCAAAGGTTCATGCACTTCGAGAGGCTGTTAGGATCTTGAAGCATAATTACTCGCAACTGGTTGCTGACCGAGATTACCTTCTAGAGTGGG
The DNA here is from genome assembly GCA_028749045.1 of Cupressus sempervirens. Lineage (NCBI taxonomy): Eukaryota > Viridiplantae > Streptophyta > Pinopsida > Cupressales > Cupressaceae > Cupressus > Cupressus sempervirens. The sequence continues at coordinate 929,516,945 of CM053789.1, forward strand.
ATAGCACCTGTTATGAGACATTGTTAGAGAAAGAGGAGGTGGTGGAGCTCACCCAAGAGCTTGAGGTGACTGTGGACTCTCTTTAGTATACTCAGTGGGCTCTTCAAGAGTCACAGTCACGATTGGATGAGGTGACCATGGAGTTGGAGCATGTTCAGACCACACCAGCCCCAGAACCAGCTCAGTTGCATATTGTGGTTGGTGGTGAGTTCGCTTCTACGGTTGGGGATGATGGACGTGATAATGTGACCGACACATCTGTCCAGGATATGGGTGCAGTAGGTATGAATGAGATGAGAATATCAGGGGAGTCGGGCTCTCGTGATGATTTGCTTCCTTCTGCTAGAAGCGAATCTATTCCTTCATCTCATACAACTGATATCATTGGACAGTTGGCAATGCCACATTTTCAGAGGGATCAGCTGTGGGTCGCAGGGGAGCAGGTGGATGCTTCCACATATAATTTCCACTGCACAAAGTCCTTCATGGAGTATCCATTGGAGAGTTCGGATGTGAGGGAGGATTCATACAGAGTGTCTGAGGGTACTCTCATCCGAGGCTCTAATGCTATTCAAAGGTTGTTGGGAAAGATTGTAGAGACTCTATCTGCTATGCTTCCCCACAGGGATTTTGAGGTTGGGTTTGCTGAGAGGGTTGCGTAGGATCCTGCCCGACCAATAATTCGAAGTCAGAGAGTGGAGCCATCTTCTGATTCCCAGTGTGCTGATGATGAGCCCTTCACAGAGATTGGGAGTTTTTATCGGCATTACATTTTAAAGAGTGCTCATCATTTTTCTTTTGACCCATAGGTAAAGGACTTAATTTTACGTCGGTGTGGGTTGGCTCCAGTTTCATACCATCCATTATGGGATGGGTTAGCACCATCTTTTGCAGATGGGATTGACAACTGCAAGTTAGACCCCTTGCAGTATCTACACAACTAGGACATTTTGGCAAAGGTTGGAGTTGGAGTTAGTGATTCAAGTACCTATGGTTGTTACCATCATTACAGTGCAGTTGGGTGTAATTATCAGTTTGATGCGAACTCAAGCATGGACAGAGTTGGTATTTCAGTTGCGTTGAGTTCCGATGTGTTGTTGCCTAGATCAACACCTCGGGTCAGTTTTCAGATGATTTTGATGTTGATGTTCATTATTTGGGTGTTGGTGCTACAAGAGTTGTTTGCACATAGTAGGGATGGTACACAGTTCTACCTTTAGGATTTAGGTGGATTGTGTGTTCATTTTGCAACAAGATTGCTTGGGGACAAGCAATCTTAGGGAGGGAGGACTGTAATGTCCCCCTTTTTAGTAGGTTCCTACAGTTGGCCAAGTTAGTTCACCATAGCAACCCTCGTGAGCTGACAAGGCGTTTTGGGGGTCTCAGTTATGGATTTACTATTTTTAGTAAGTCTATTTTCAATTGTTGCTATTCTTTGCAGTGTAGTGGGTGGCTTGGCAGTTGGTCGTCACCTGCGGTTGATCAGGTTAATAATTGCATGAGCTCTTATTTATTTATTATTCATTGGGTTGCATTATTATAATAATGTTTATATTATTATAATAATGACTTTAAGAGATATTTCTAAAAAGCAAGTTGGAAAGTTTCTAGTGTTGAGTTATTTTGGGAAACTTCCACGTTTTCTTAGGTGGAGTTTTATGGAAACTTTTGCCAACAAAAGCTTATAAATGAGAGCTCATTTCATTGGAAAAGACACGCTTGATTATATATTTGATTCTCTGCCTTTCTGGCTTTTTCTTGAATCTGAATTGTGAGCCCTTGCTGAAGTATAAGGGTCTCTAAAATTTGTAATGTTTGAAGTCACCGCTGATGTATCTAAATATCCTATCTGCGTTTCCTATGTCTGGGAGATTGTCTAGTAATTTCACTGCAAATTGTGTCGTTATAAACAATTTGCTGAGTCTTCTTACTGTCTAACTGTGGCTTGGAGAAATTACTTCTGATTTATTCTAGAGGTGTTGAGATATACGTTTTTTGTTGTGAGCCTATATTGAAGATCGAATTTAATATTTGGGAGTCTGCTATTCGTTAATTCCAGAGGCCAGGGTTGAAAACGAAATAAAGTTGGGCGTCTTCATTGTTAGCATGCCAGTCTTGTCCACAGCCCGTGTTTGAATTGATACGGCTAACAAGAAACCGCAAGGCATTCAATTGAGCTGGCATCTTGAGCCTGCAGTCGTGCCAAAGGAATTGGAAGCCTACATCTGTATTACTGCTTCCCTGTGGTGCCGTTTTCCACCTATGTATTGCCGTGAGCCACCCAAGGACGTCTAGCAGTTGTGGTCGGGTTTGACATTGAGGGATCATTGTAAACAAAGGAGTAGCTGAAGTTTTCAAGGGATTGACAGACTTAATTGCAATTCAGGTGCAGCCTTTATATTATGTAACTCTGATTTGTGATTTTCAGGTAACAAACAAAATAAAGGTTAAGGGGGGTTTATCTGATTTCTATATTATCATTTCAAGTATCTTGAAGTTGTGTTTTAATATTCCAAAGAGAGAAGCAAAATACATTATTAAATTGTTAAAAATTGCAAAGACAATTAATTGTGCTTCAACATTCAAGTCAGTAGCCAGTACGGTTCTTTACATTTTTGGTGTATCCCTTCCATATATATTACATGTACTCATAAATGCTTAGTGTTTCTATTTGGGAATGATTACATTAATTTCATTCCTTATAGGTCCGACAGCTTCAGATTCATATAACACTTTTGCATTCAAGGAAATTCTGAAGTAAAATGGAAGATACTCTTTCAGCCGTTAATTCCTTCCATTATTTTTCAGTGCTATTTCTGGGTGGTGTTTTTGAATTTAGCATGAGTTCACTTAGAAATAAAACTGAAAGAAAATTGTAGTTTGGTGTTTTTAAGAGTTTTCATGCCTTCCTTCATATTTAGAAAATTAAAAATCCTTAAGCCATGTTGGAAAAAATTCATGCATGTCAAGAGGGAAAGGGTCGAGACTAGTGACAGGCACCATTAGTGATTATTTCCGACTAGGCAATTTGAGTAATGGAGATGTTTCTTTTATTATTATCAGTAGTATAAAGAAGAGAAGGTAATGTGTGATTCGTTCTGAAAGATTGAATGGAATGAAAATGTTTTTCAGAAAGCGCTGAGTTCTGCTGTTGAAAAGATGCATTATGGTTTTTGAATCTTGTAGCATACTCTAGGTGGAAGTTTTCTGCGACTCACTTGTGAAAAACTAATTGCATACTTAATTGAATGAATTACAAGCATATATAAAGGCAATTACAACATGATTTAGAAACGGTTAATTAAAGCATCAATGAAGGCTAAATATAGAAACTCTGACTTCTAATACAAGAAGCGTAAAGATACCTACAAAAATGACCATCAATAAAGCAACTACGAAACACTAAAAATAGCAACCTACCTTAATGGTCATTCTATCAACTACACTAAGTTGACCCCTAAACTTGACATCCTTTTGTAGACTGAGAGACTTGCTGAAGATATTTGCAGTCTGGTCCTCAATGAGAACCTACTGCAACATTGCTGATTCATCTTCAACAAGCTTGCAACCGAAATGACAATGGACGTCAATCCAAAGGAAAAAAATTCTCTGCCATTGTCTAGGTAAAGAGTGACTATCTAAAAAATTGACTCTTTTTCTACTAAGGCCGTTCTTAAACATGTTGTATTACGATAATAGATAGTTTCTATCATAGTTGGCATAATCGTCGAATAATTGGCAAGTTTCTACTAATCGCCGAGTTTTTGGGACTGGCGAGTTTTTCCCAGATTTAATCGCGACTTGGATAGAGAAAAAATCGGCGAGCTTTTCAGAAACTCTTTTTTTTTTTTTTAATATTTTTTTTTGTTAAAAACAAAAGGCAAAAAGCCTATATATATTATGTAAAATAGAGAATTACAATATGCTAGTAGAGCTAGGAAGAGGAAGATGTGATCATAATGATGTTTTTACTTCTAGTTTGACACAGACTATTTACTATTATGCTTCCCGCCATCAGCATTCCACAAGAGAATGCGATCTTGTACCCACTATGCATTTATATATATATAAACTCCTGCTTGTTTCTTTTGTGTTTTCTATAATTAACTCATTAGATGCATCTTCTCGTTGAAATTTGCAAAAAAATGTATTTTGAATTAAATTTTAGCAGTTTTTTTAGGTTCCCAAGTTTTCTCGAGTTTTTTTTTAAATGGCAAAGTTTTTCCCAAATAAACTTTTGGGGGGCTTGTCGAGATTTTGGCTTTGGCAAGTTTTCCAACTATGGTTTCTATTATCTCTATTTAGTATCTAATGGTTATCTATTATAATCTTTTGTAAATATTAGAATGTTTCTAATATCTAGTTTATTGTTTCTAGAATAGAATGTTTCTATTCTTTACGATTGTTTCTTAAGGAAACATCGTTCAATCTCTTGTATAAATTGATCTCTTGATCACTATTAATAACAAGCAAATATTTTCCAATTATTTCGTAATATGGTATCAGAGCCAATACTCTAAATTTTTTTTGAAAAAAAATTATGATTTCTTGGTTGAAATTAAATGCCTTTTATTTTCGAAATTATTTACATGCATATTTGCTTCCAACTCTCTCTATAATCTGACTAGGGTTTCCATTTTGAGAGATCTGAATCTGTCGACCTCTGGTTCGGTTATGCAACCCATTTCTGCCCAAATCCGCTATTTTTCTACATATTCAACCTCCATGGCCACCAACTTGTTTTTTTGCTCCAAACCCTAGTTTTTGACCTCGAAAATTTTTTTGATTCCTAATTCTTGTTGGGTTTTTCGAAAGCTCAACTGGGTTGTCGTCCAATTTATCTGGGTGCCTCGATTTTTGTGCCTCAATTTTTGAGCCAGCCAATCCAGACCAACAACATATCCTTTTTGGATTTTTCGATATCTTCTAGGTCACCCTTTAAATTTTTTAGATCTTTAATTTTTTTCCCTCGAAGAACGTGCCTTCACAAATTTTCACACTTTTTCATTGAAAAGCGTGCTATGGCATCATTGACCAATATTCTACTCGAGAGCAATTCAATGGTCGAAATTATGGCACTCAAAAGCAGCAAAGCATAGCAATTTTTGAATATCTGAATACCGATCAGATTGCTCTAGGTGTCCGACTAAAACTGGTACTAATCAGGATTCATGGGATTTGAAAAATAGAGCCAGTGATGCTTCTCAAATTATTCGTGGCTGATGATCAGCTCTCTCAGATTCCATCCAACAAGACAATTGTCGAGATATGGTCATAGATGTCCTCGATCCTCATCCATCAGGATAGAAACAGCACATTCTTCAAAAAGAAGGCTTGGCTCTTGTCAAACGTTTCATGAAGATCCTTCAAGGAGTTCCCAAATCTCTTTAGATGTTTTGCTAGATGGTGCCTAAGTGTAGTAATCTAAACCCAAGGAGTAATGGAAACTCTTATCAAATGCAAAACAGTGGAGAGAGTGGTGCCATTAAACCAAACCAAGTGTTCAATTATTTCCCAACGTTATGCTAGTGAAAGCATGCAACAATATAAATATTTGGAAAGATAGTTCAAGGATCACATAATATTCCACAATACATCAAATTACATATTCGTTTCCTTCGTGTATTTTATCCAATAGAGGGCACGTGATAACAAGTATTTGGAAATCTCATACACTCCTACTAGAAACTTGGACAACAGATAGTAAACAAGATACAAGATATAATAAAGGAGGGGACCTAGAGTTAATGTGCATGGACCTGCTGCCTACACAACCCACTACGATGTTGTTTGTGTCAATCTTGCGCCAGAGAGTTATTTTCTTTCAGAGACTCCATGGTTAGCAACTACGCCAATAAAGATGTCGTGCAAGAACTCTTGTTGCCGTGGGTGATCAAACCTCCTGAAAATAACTCGCTAAGTACTCTTTTCAATGGATACGTGACCTTGGGTGCCACTTGCAATGATTTCCAAGACTCCTAAAATCTAGTGTTGATGACAATCGCATCTGGAACTTCTACTTTGCTTCCCGCAAAGTGTAGGGTTGCAACGCTGCTACTGGATTGATGCAAATAGCGACCCGGTCTTCCCTATTATGTTCCTATTTTCTTACGTCGATGTTACAACATGCCGCTATTGATGCAAATCACTCCCTACATTTCTAGACGTATTGAAGATTGATCATACAATTTTCCAACTAATGTAAAAACTCACAAATGCTTATACTTGCTAACAAACTTACTTCTGAATGCAAATTCGAATAAGCAATGTATTACAATGCAAACTCCATGCCTGAATCTGGATGAAATCTTCAATGAGATGTTGGGACCACATCCAACCTCTCAAATCTTCTCAAGGGGTTTCGCCCTTAAGAAATCCAATCACAATTAAGTAACCAACTTCATTTTCAGATATTCCTCTATTCATGCCCATTCCCAAGGAAGCCTACTGCTTTTATAACCTCAATATGAGAGAAAGCACAAACAACTAAGCAATGTGGGATCAAGACCTTTTTCGTCTTTTAGTCACTTAAGTTACTTTTGTTATAAAATGACTTTAAGTCATAAATTATGTAAAGACTCAAAGTTGGCTCCAATAGAATTACCAAAAACAAGGGACAAAGTTCTTGATTTTATTTGATTTTAAGTGGATATCGTGAGTACATAACACTTCTATTCAACAGTTAACTTTTAACATCACTTGTAATTATAAAGAAAATGACAGAATCTCATACATTATTATGACTGAATTTCCAACTTAAAACAATGGTAGAACTTGATAAAATCCACAGTCCATAACCTTGCTCCTGCCAATTGAAAGGAAGAGGCCACACTATGTGATAATATAATTCCTCAACGCAACATACATTGAGAAATTACTAGCGCCAAACTAAGATACAGCAGGTTCGTCTGATAACCTTGCATATCACACCAGCTGTGAATTGGCGGCCAGGAAATAACGTCCAACAATGACGTGTTTGTAGATTCCACAGTCCTTGCATTGGGCATTGTAAATTTCAATCTAGGTGTTTGGTTCTGTCGGCCAGAATATCAATCAATCAGTCCACCACCTTGGGCGTATAGCAACAAACAACTCCAGACGTAACTCTCAACAATGAATGGAGTCACCCAAAACTTATAATCAATTTTGCAAATCGAATTACCAACTTGCAACCAATACAGACAATTTCCTTCAAAGTATCAATCTCTAGAGCCACAATGGATACAGTTGGAGAAATCAATAATTATTTACCTCGGCACAATTATCAGTGGAAAACTCAGAAAAATCTCAAAACCCTCAGACAAATGCAATGAGCAAGAAAAATATAATATTCAAGATCGTCTCTCTCCTCATCAAAAAGCTGTATTTATAACACTATTTGAGCCATCCAACTTCACTCTTACACTTTTCAATTAAAAGGCAACTTTATAACATAAAGTCATGACACTTTATAATATAAAGTACTATGATCATTAAATGTGAATTAAATAATCATTAAGCCAACAAGGTCACCAATAAAAAGACTTTAATAAAGAAATCTCAAAGAGAGACCAAATATCCAGAACCAGATGAACATATTGTCTGAACTGCTCAATCCAAAAATAGCAACTGGCCATGAGTGACTTACTAAAAATAGTAAGTCCAAAAAAATAGCAATCTCTCGACAAAGACCCCCAAATCTAGACATCAGCTCACAAGGGTTGCGATAATGAGCTAACAAACCCACACTCTGGAGACCTGCTAAATAGGGGACATTATAGCCCTCCCTCCCCAAGGTTGCTTGTCCTCAAGCAATTGAATTCCAGAATGTTGTAGAATATCCTCAGGCTCCCAGGTAGCATCCTCATCTGGTAGATTCTGCCACTTAACCAAAAACTCATGAATTGTCCTCTGTCGGAATTGCCTTTCTCTAGTATCGAGAATCGCTTCTAGAATAAACTCCAATCTCCCTTTGTCATCCAACGGAGGCAATACAAGAGATCTCACATGATGAAACAAAGCCCCTTTGAGGCATGAAACATGAAACACATTATGAACTTTGCTATCATCAGGCAACTACAACTCATATGCCACCTCACCAACCCGCAGCACAATCCAAAAGGGTCCATAATAACGCGGCTTAAGTTTCTCAACCCCTCTCCTTTTGATCGAAGACTATCGATACAACTGCAACATCAAGTAAACCATGTCACCCACTTGGAATGTCTGAACTGTTCTCCGCTGATCAGCATATTGTTTTTGCTGATTCTAAGCCCTCTGAATGTTCTCTCAAAGATTTGACCACATCCTAACTATCCTACAACATATCTCCTGCACTCGGCACTCTACTATCAGCACATAATAAATCCATGAAACTAGGTGGATCGTACCCATACAAAACCCTGAAAGGCGACATCTGTGTGGTCATGTGATGAATGGAATTGTGGTAGTACTCACATAAGTGAATCCACTTTACCCACGTCTTCTGCTGAGAAGAGACATAATTCTGCAGATAACCTTCAACCCACTTGTTAACTATTTTTGTCTGTCCATCAATTTGCGTATGGTAGCTAGTACTAGGGGTCAGCTCAGTCCCACACAATCTAAAAATCTCCTGCCAGAAATGGCTCATGAATATGTTGTCATGGTCACTCACGATGGTTTTAGGAAAACCATGCAACCTGAAGTTCTCTCTAAAAAAGAATTCAGCCAACTGCACAGCTGAATAGGTAGTGGTAATAGGGAAGAAATGAGCATACTTCATGAGCCTATCTACCACCACATATATACAATTTCGTCCTTGAGCTTTGGGCAAGCCCAGAATGAAGTCCATGGAAATTCCCTCCCACTTCCTCTCAGAAATAGGAAGTGGTTGTAATAAACCAGCAGGATATGTGTGTTCATGTTTCTTTTGCTAGCAAACTAAACACTCTCGGACATAGTGATGAACATAGGCCTTCTACCCCTTCCATGTAAATCTCTCCCGAACTTGTCTATAAGTCTTAAAAAACCCTAGGTGACCAGCCATAGGAGAATCATGGAATGCTCGCAAGATAATCTTATGCACATCTGACTCAGGAATCAAATATATCCTCCCTTTGTAGATAATCAACTCTCATGAAAGCGCATATCTATCATCTTGAATACTACCATCCACAATACCTAAGGCCCACTGATCCCTGGTATATTCAGCAATAATAAAATGTCTCCAATCCTCTGAGATATCAAAAACTACACAAAGATGAGGTCTCCTCGAAAGAGCATCTGCAACCACATTTTGAGTACCCTTGATATAAGAGATATCAAAATCGTAGGACTGTAGCTTGCTGACCCACTTTTCCTGCCTCTCATTTAAATCCCTCTGCCCTAGGAAATGTCTCAGGCTATTGTGATCAGTCTTAATGCAAAACTTGCTACCCACTGAATACTGCCTGAACTTGGCCAAAGCATGTATGATGGCCAATGTCTCTTTATCATAAACACTAAACGATCTTTCAAGACCCTGCAATTTCCTACTTTCAAAGACTATGGGATGTCGATCCTGGGATAAGACTTCAACAATACCCTCTCCGGAAGCATCACAGTGCAAATCAAAGGGACTGAAAAAATCAAGTAAAGCCAACACCGGACATGATGTCATGATAGTTTTAAACTTCTCAAAACATTTTTGTGCCTAAACCGACTACTGGAAAGCACCCTTATGTGTCAGTTCTGTAAGGGTAGTGGCATGTCGTAAAAACCCAGCCACAAACCTACAGTAAAAGGCACAAAGACCAATAAACCCCATTAACTGTGGCAGGGTCTCTAGTGTAGGCCACTCCACAATAGCACAGATCTTATCTAGGTCCATGTGTACTCCATCAATACTAATAATATGTCCTAGATAAAGTAACTCTGTCATACCAAGAGCACACTTGGACTCTTTGGCATATAATGAAGCCTATAGCCAAAACTGAATCCAAATGAACAACATGATCATCCAAGTCTTGCTATAAATGATAATGTCGTCAAATAAGACCACAAAACTGCGAAGCTGAATGTGAAACACCCTGTTCATAGTAGATTGGAAAGTCAGGAGCATTGGTAAGACCAAAAACTCAAAATGTCCATAGTGACACATGAATGTTGTCTTCTCTATATCCTGCTCTCTAACCCAGATTTGATGATAGCCAAAGCTCAAATCAATCTTCGAAAAATACTTTGCCCCATGCAATTCATCAATGAGCTCATCAATCCGTGGAATGGGATACCAACTTTTAATGGTCCTCTTATTCAGCATCAGGTAATCAATGGACATCCAGAGGGTACCATCCTTCTTCTTCACCAAAACAACTAAAGAAGCAAATGAGAACTCACTTGGCCTAATATGCCCCTGATCAAGTAGCTCCTGTATGGTCTTCTCAATCTCATCTTTGAGCCTCTTCGGATGGCGATAAGGTGTGATCATAATAGGCTTAGTGCCCTCCTCCAACTCAATAATATGCTCAATCCCACGATCCGATGGCCTACCAAGGGGTAAATCATTAAACACTTTAGAGTGTTCAATCCTCAATTGCTGGATATCTGGATGGTATTCTACCTCCTCAATATTCTTTTGAGTAGGCATAATCCTGCACTCCATTACCCAATCAATAATATCCTCATGACGAACCAAATGTTGCATGCATCTAAGGGAGATCTGCTTTAGCTCATCATTACGGATTGCTTTAAGAACCTGGGGCTACTCGTCCTTAATGAATCTCATCTCCATGTTCTCTATACTAAAGTAGATATCCTTAAGTGTGTGCAACCAAGCCATACCAAGAACTATGTTTGTCCCCCCCCATGTCTACCACATAAGAATCTGTAGTGAAGGCATATGTATTATGTTTCATAGGAAGATCTGTAATCATCTTGTTACACTTCAAGGTGTAACCATTAGCTACCTATACCCATAGGCCCTCAAAATCCTTAGTCTGCATACTTCTAGTAACCAAACGTGCATCAATAAAATTATGAGTAGCTCCAGTATCAAACAAAGCAACAATACCCTGTCCAGCTATGAGCCCACGCATTCTGAAAGCTCCTTCCTTCCTCATACTGGATAAGTAAGCTAACTTAAGGTTGGAGTCATCCACCTCATCATCAACATCATCACTCCTATGTTGATCCTAATCATAATCCCTAGTCTACTCCTGAAACTCAGCACTACCATCATCATCGTAGAACTAGTCCATCCTCCTATTTTTACCCTTAGGTCTAATAGGATAGTAATGGTCGACATCATAAGGACCCCTGCAATAGAAACACAACTTCCTCCTCAAATCATTAATTGTTTCTCGGTCCAAAGGTGTTGCAGCAAAACGCTTACCCTCAGTCTTCTCACCCCGAGCAGGTGCCCTATCATAGGAGGACGTAGCCAGTTTGAGACAAACTTGCCTCTAGATGTAGAGGTCTCTAAGTTACGAGCCTTTTTTCATTGCCTCTTGCAATGAAGGGGGATCTAATGACTTAACCCAGCCTCTGAGTGGCTCAGCAAGATCCTCAATGGAAAGCATAACCCTCCTCCGCTCAAAATATGTCATACGCCATCACTGACAACCTCTGGAACTCATCGATGAATGCCTCCAAGATAGTTGTCTACCATAATTGAGCCAACTCCCTAAAATATACCTCAAGATCCTTTTTGTCAAAACGTTCTATCAACCTATCAACAAACTCTTGGTATGATGTAATCTAATCATGATAGAGAGATACTAAACCATGATACCATCAATAGTGCGCAACTCCATCAAGGTGTAGCATGGAAAACCTGATGGCATCCTCCTCAGTCATAGGATGCAAAGCGAGGTAAGTGTCGAGCTTGTGGACCCAAGCACTAGCAATCACTCTACCACTCCCATCAAAATGAGCCAGTGTCATCTTACTGGCTGCCTGTTGAAGCTTAGTATACCTAGGTCGTTGTCTGTCAGTAGCCGGCCTACCCCTATAATGCTCACGCTTTTGTGTCAGATATCTGTCAAAACTCTCAAGTTATCCTTTAATGACTAAGGAAGAGCATCCCACTCATGAAAATAAGTCAATACATCATCAACAAATGGAGCGGCATCAAAAGTAGTACTAACTGCATCTAATTCAAGTCTCGAGAAAGTGAGTCTCTGTGGCCTGTTCTGAGCACCAATATAGCCTATCTTATCCACCCTGTCATCCATCCTGACATGATCCACGATCCTATGCCTGTCATCAGCCCTAGGCCCCACATCTACACGTGACTTATGAGAACCGACAGAAACATCTCGATCTCTCTCTCTACCCTAATCCCATGGCAAAGCTAACTGTTGCAAGGTATTAGACAACTGTTGGAGCATACCTGTCATCTGTTGTTGCCCGGCTGCCATATTTCTAAAGGCCTGCAAGGCATATCTATCAACCTCAACATCCGAGACCCGTCGTCCAATGCCACCAGAACCACCAAGGCTTCCCACTGAACCAAACTGAATCTCCGACTCTCTCTCTCAGGGAGGTGAATTATGTCCTTGTCGGGTATAATGCATGCCTGGCACAAACCTTCGATCACCATCCATGTCTCGAGATGCAAAACAACAAAATAACCTTTTGAAAATTCTGAGCCCAATTCCTGAAGGCTAGCAGGAAACCGCTCTGATACCATTGCAAAGACTCAAAGTCGACACAATTATCCGTGGAAAACTCAAAAAATTCTCTAAACCCTCAAACAAATGCAATGAGCAAGAAAAGTATAATATTCAAGATGGTCTCTCTCCTCATCAAAAAGCTGTATTTATAACACTATTTGAGCCATCCAGCTTCACTCTTACACTTTTCCATTAAAAGGCAACTTTATAACATAAAGTCGTGACACTTTATAATATAAAGTACTATGATCATTAAAGGTGAATTAAATAATCATTAAGCCAACAAGCTCACCAATTAAAAGACTTTAATAAAGAAATCCCAAAGAGAGACCAAATATCCATAACCAGATGACCATCTTGTCTAAACTGCTCAATCCAAAAATAGCAACTGGCCATGAGTGACTTACTAAAAATAATAAGTCCAAAAAAATAGCAATCTCTCGACAAAGACCCCCAAATCCAAACATCAGCTCACGAGGGTCGTGATAATGAGCTGACAAACCCACAATCCGGAGACCTACTAAATCGGGGAAATTACAAAGTAACTTTATAAATTCACTTTATAAAATAAAGTGACTTAACTATAGAAAAGCTCGACCTACTAAATCGGGGACATTACAATGTAACTTTATAAATCCACTTTATAAAATAAAGTGACTTAACTCTAAAAAAGCTTCCCAGACTTTAATATTTCCCCAAACGAAAGTAGATAAATTCCTATGACTGGTTGGCATCCTCTAGATTAATGTCGTTAGCCTATCTGAATGGAAAGATAGACCAACAAGGTGCTAGAAAGGCCTAGCGGGGAGAAGGGGACATTACACTAAGGGACTTCATCATCAGTAACATAAAGTGTTATAAGCATCATGGCTTCTCACATGTGCTCAAATTTGCACTAGTCCATTCCAGCTATTGTAGGGTTTGAATTTATGCCCAGAACAATCTCCTTAAGGCACTAATATTCAAATATTGTCGTCATGCATTGCTTCCATGTGTTGCTAGATGGTGCCTAAGGGACTTGATCATTAGTAACATAAAGTTTCATAAGCATCACGACTTCTCACATGTGCTCAAATTTGCACTAGTCCATTCCAGCTATTGTAGGACTTGTTTTTATATCCAGAACAATCTCCTAAGGCATTGATATTCAAATATTGCTGTCGTGCACTGCTTCCGTGTGTTGTAGTTGGGGTCATTGAACTTCTGACTTTGTTCTAACATTATATTGGTCAAAGATGCCATCAAGATTAACAAGGTCAATGGCAGTCAACCTTGCCAATGACAAAAAATCAAGGTAGAAGCTTCAAATTTACAATTTGGTTGCAAAAACAGCCGACACACATCCAAAGGCAGAAAAACATATATATAAAACCCTAGCATGCATTTTGAGGCACTAATTTGCAAAAAATAATAACTATTTTCCCAAAAACAACAAAAAAGAAAATCTGCAAAATACTAGAGCTTCAAATTGCCCAAAAAACTCCGAAATTTTCAAAGTTGCCATCATAAATAAAAACCCACAGAAATCTACAAAAGTAAATCACAGAAACCCTAGGCATCAAGTCAACAGTCTTGATAGCACAAAACAATGCTTAGGTTATTGTGAGAAAAGAACGCAAGTTGCAGAAAAATATGAATCTGTGATTACAAAGAAAGAAATCTGCAAACAATCGCTAGCAGTAGTTGAAATGATGTTGAAGGATAGTTGTGGGTCATTGAAAATGCAAGTCAAACTAAAATGCACGAAAAATCGCATCAGCTGCAAAAGTGTGGGCCACTGGAAAAAATGCAATAAAAATCCCATTTAAAAACCTGTGTTTTTAGTCAGATCAATCACACATTTCTAAAATGCAAAAACAAATTCAGAAATGCAAGCAAAATGACCAGAAGAAAAAAAGGTTGTACAATTTTGCAAACTAAAAAAGGTCCAGTCATTATGCAGTCAGAGACCATAAACACAGAATGCACAAGAAAAAAATTGCGGCTTTGCAAAACATGCTGACTTCCAATAAAACCTCGAATCTCCAAACCTGTAACTCCAATTTTCCCCAAAAAAAAATATCGCTAAAATTTCTTCAAATATTTTAGAATTACTAGCACCCACTTTGATACCACAAAAAACTAACTACATGCTTTATTGAATTAATTACAATTGTATATAAAGGCAATAACTTGAAGGTGAGTGAAAACTAGGTGGGCCTTTTGAAAAGTTTGGTGTTTGTTTTTTAGTTTTATGAAACTACAATATCATGTTCGGAAGCTTGGAAGTGTGTTAAGTGGTTAGCGTGCTTTTTGAGAGGGCATTATAATTCTTCTATATGTATTTTGCATTTTTGGAGGGGCAAAAAAGGAAGTTATCAGCAGCTACATCAATGATTGCTAAAATCCTATTGTGATGGAGTTATCAAGCATATTAAGGAGTTCACAAAATACATTAAAAATGTTGATTTCCAATTTTGACAAGTTGAAATTGACTGGTCTATTAATAAGTGGGGCATTCTTTTGGAGATTTCTAATTTTTGTTTTGTCTCAGTATTTTGTGAGTTGGTGTTTAATCTGGGATTAATGCCTCAACTGACTAGAGTTGGTGCCTTAGTGCTTGGAGTTGGTGCTTTAGTGTTTGGAGTTGGTGCTTCAAAGAGGGTCAGTGCTCTTTGTGGGTTGGTGCTTACATTTATAATATAGGTTGGAGCCCATTTTTGTTAATGAAAGTTTAAATAATTTGGTGGTCAGAACCTCCTTAGAGATCATGACATGGCTTAACCGCCTACTGTAGGTTAAGTTAAATCTGACGTTTGTATCAGGCGTTACCAGTTTGAGATTTTGCTGTAACAGAGAATGACTCCAGCAATCACAGGTTTGAGTCTCCCTTCAGTGGGTGTTGAAGGCTCAGTCGGTGTTGAGCGGGAGATTATTGACTTGGTGGTCAACACCTCCTTGAAAATTTGTGACATGGCTTAATCGCCTCCCGTGAGTGTTAAATTTCATGTTTGTATTGTGCATTGACAGTTCAATCTTTTGGTGCAGGGGAAAATGATTCCATAAAGTTTTATATTTTGTGGTTTTTCACTAGAAAGGGTTTTCTATGAGAAATTTTAATATCTTGATGGTTTCTCTTGTTAAGTTTTTATGTGGTTAATGCATTTAAAAGTTCAAGTTCTAAATACTGATCTCGCACCCCCCCCCAATTTCTCGTGGGCTCTTAAATTGGTATCAGAGCAGTTACCTTCAAATAAAGCTTAAAAGTTGGTGATCCTATTGGCACATGAGATGAAAGTTCCTAAAGGTCTTGCAACAAATAAAGATTCTCTATTCGATGGCTCAAATTATGCTTTCTGAAGTGTACGAATGAAGACATATCTAATGTCTCTCAGTTTTGATGTTTGGGTGAGCGTAGTGAATGGTTATACAATTTCATCCGCCCCTCCAACAGATGGTAATGGAAAGACAGCTTTTGAGAGCAACACTAAGGCCATGAATGCAATACTTTGTGCATTATCAGAATTTGAATTTGTAAAAGTCATGCACTGTGGCACTACTCAAGCCATGTGCAATAAGCTCGAGAATGCTTATGTAGGAGATGAAAAAGTGAAGAATGCAAAACTTCAAACTCGCACAATGCAATTTGAAGTTTGAGAATGAAGGAAGAAGAAAATGTTGCAGCTTATTTTTTAAGGGTAGATGATGTTGTGGACTCCCTCAGTAATCTCAGAGAGAAGGTTGAATACAGTGTGGTTATTCAGAAAATCCTAAGGTTTTTACCTTTAAGAGTTGATGCAAAGATTTCAGCGATAGAAAAAAATGGTTGATCTTGATAAGATGTTTATTGATAAGCTTATATGAGATGATAACTTAGACTGAATCTTCATCAAAGAAAGAGGCTGCCTTCAAAATGTCAAAGAAAGGAAAGAAAAGGAGTATGTATCAAGTGAAAGTTATGATGAATCTGATTTTGAAGATGCAGATTTCATTAGAAAGTTGAAGAAAGGTACTGGCAAATGCAAAGGCAAGCTGCCTTTCAAGTTTCAACTGTGATAACATTTTGCAATTAAATGTTCTTATGCAAAAAGTGAGAACAGCTACAATGAAGAGAAGCCCAAGTTCAACCAAAAGCATAAGGGAACAGACAAAGAGTTTCAGAAGTCCAAAAAGAGTCTCTATTCTGAGGAAGAAAGCAGTTCATCTAATGTTAGTGGTTGTAATGTCCCCAGTCTGGATGTACCTTAGAATTGAGGACAACTACCTATAATTCCTTGTTCTTACTATGAATTACAATCTTGGTTTTACTATCGACTCCTGAATTGATAATATAGTGCCTTTGATATGTCACTGACTAATATTCAAGTTCCTTACTATCTCAGATATAGTCAATCAGATGCAACCTAATGAGTTGTCTTTTATAGTAAATTCTATGCTTAATATAATTATGGTCTCTTCTGTTACTAGGTATGACAAACGGATATGCAAGACGAGTTCCTCTTATAATTTCCTATTATAATTATATTCATATGTTAAATATCAAATAGGTCGTCTTCAGCTTAATCCATTTTGAAATGAAATGATTCGGAATCTGGTCTGAAATTGGCAAGAACTTAATAAATGTTTCTGTGGTGCATAGTGATCTGATGTCTTATAGATTTTATTGACTTTTATCCTGAAGTTTATATTCACCTCTTTTCTTATTATCTCCCTCCCATGCTTCTCTTTTCTCCAACTGTAGTAATTCACTGTTCCCTTATCTTCCTGAGCTTACAAATGTTTCATGAGCTTCATATTCAAATATATATGAATATGCTGATTGTCGAGCTTAATGTATTGCTGCCAGATGTCTCCTCGTTGTCCAGACAATAATAATATTCATTAAATTTCTTTTGTGATTAAGAGTGGTGCTGAAAGATCCCAAAAGGATCCTTTCACTGAACTTTTGTAAATTTTAATTAAAATAATAGATTTTCCTGTGCTTTCCTTGTGGTCTTAGAGAATTAGACAGAAGTTGCAAAAAGATTGTTTCTTCTTTTTTGTATTTTCTAGATATAAGTAAAACAATAATTAACAACAGCAGCAAATAATATAATATTCAGTCAACCAGAATAGCTACAAATCGTACCAAGGAAGATATGTAATCAGTATGCCAGCAAAGGTGTTTACAAACAAGGAATGAAGACACTAGCTGCAAGAATGGACCAACCACGCACCAAAAGGGTAGAGATGGCTGAGGTAAGCCAACAAATAAATCACGTGCCAGCTGAAAGGCAGCCGTACGGCTACTATAGTCATGCCAAGACAACAAGAAGCTCCCAACATGCCAAAAAAGACCCTCAACGTGCAATGCACAAGCACCCCCAAATGCTGAACTTAACAAACTTTGTCAACTGCTGAAACAATACTGTAGAATGCTGCTGAAACCATCTATTGGGGTTTGCGTCCCAGTAGCCAAGCTCTAGGGTTTGCGTCCCAGTCCTCTAGAATCGCTCCTGAGAGCAGAATCGCAAATATCAAGAATGAAGATGTAAAAGATAATGAAAGAATGAGCCAACATCTCCTTTTATCTTCCTCTCAAAGCCAATCGAACCCTAAAGGGAGAATATGCTTTTCCCTTTATTATAAAATGGCATCTTCTCAATTAAAAGGACTTTATGTATAGGAAAAACACCCCTTTACTCAAATAGCATAACTCTAAGTGCCTAAAGGTCTCTAGATGATGACAATAAGTTATAAAAATTTAGGACCTTTCCAACAAGCTATAACATAGGCCTACCTAACCAAATGAAGCCAAAATCCCCTTATTACTCCAATTAGCTATATAAATAGCTTTATTTTAAATTATTTAAACGCAAACTTATAATATTTCCTTTTATTCAACTGGAAAGCCAAACCAACCAAATAATCAGTGAATGGATCCTGTCACTTGCCTGTGACTAATGTCAGGCAATGTGGGCCAACTGGCAGTCCCATCCCTAAAAACTAGGGATGCTCCTAGAAAGTAGGGAATATATCCTGTCACCCTAAAACTGAAACCGTATACTAGTCCCGAGGAGCCTCAAATCTAATCACTGCCACAACCTCCCAAATTTTAGGAAAATACCTAAAATTAAGGAACTGCCCCAATTGGCTCTCACACTGACTGTAGAACCAACTCTGGTCACTGAGTATCCAGTGTGAGTCTCTATCCACCACTGCTACCCTACGAGACTCCAATAATAGGCCAACTCTCATGACTTTGCTAGTTAGACCAAAGAAAGGGCACGACAAGTGTTGTTTCTGATTTGTAGAATTTGAACTCTTCAAGAATTGTCTTCAACCAATCTGTATCTATCAAAGTCAAAACGGCTGATGCCTATTCCTCAAGGATAAGAAAAATATTGTTTTGATGCACAGGATAAAATCCGTTATAATTTTCGATGTGCGAATCCAAGGAACAAATAGATATAATCTGATATATAAAAACGCTGCTATATTCCAAGTCTCTTTTGGGTGTTCGGCGCCAATGGAAATTCTTCTATATGTTAATCCGCACGCTTTTACTGAATACGATCTGCAAGTTGTTTGAAGATTGATGTTACAATTTATCATACTCTACCAAAAATGAATTCTCTACATTCCTCAAAAATCGCTGCATTTTGCTTGATCTGTCCAGACTGGCTGTGGATCCTTTAATACTGACCAGATCATCGACTATGCCACGTCTCCAATAAGTATCATTGCCAAACAAGAAATATATTAGTGATATGTGAGCTCCCTGTAACATCAGACTTAGCATTCGTTTGCTGAGTCTAATGTATATGTTCGCTGCTGGTCTATTCATATTCCCCGCTGTTTACCGTGCCAGGGTTTTGGCAAATCGCTCCTCCTGTCCTGCTGAACTTAAGTGCTCTGTATGGGTTTGATTGAATTCTGTTTTTCCTCTTCTCCTTATCATTTTCTTAGTTTCCATCAATCTCCTCCGATAATGAATTGCAATCCATCTCCTCCCGTTGAGTTTTATATATCTTGTAAGAGGTGGGTCACGTTGCCAATAGACGTGACTGTTCATGTGTAGATTCTCGTCTTCCTTATACAGATGGCATCATCAATTATATTTGTTTACTAGCGTTATTTTGTTATATTAGACCTGCCTTTATAAGATTTTCCTTTGTGATTTGATTATTTCTATATTAATGTTGTTCATGTTTATAAACCGTTACGTAAGTCTTAGATATTATGATTTCTTAATTACTTATATTTTTAATCATATGATGATAATATTAAATATTAATATTCTCTTGTTATTATTTTTATATTTTGTTAATAGCGGATGATATACACTGATAGTGTTTGCTAATATTCTCTGTCCATGTAGTATTCAACTGATAGATTATGATTTACTTTAATTAGTGTTATTATTATGTTTTTATATTTTACTTTGTCATTATTTGATATATATTTATAATAATGTAATAATTATATTGCCGTTATATCTTATAATAATATCAATATTTGATTAATCAATTTTTATATTGATTTTGTAGAGCATTCAACTGAAGAGATTTTGCTCATGGCCTTGGAAGAAGTACAGGATAAAGATCAGAACCTTGAAGATCATGCTGATGAAGGAGAATTGGATTTGGAAGAGGATCTAATAAGGGCTCTATATAAAAATCAAGAGAATTAGAAAGAAAATACACAATTTGAAGTTGCTGCTCTAAGAAAGGAATGGAGTGAATACCAAGATATCTCTGGCTCTTGGAAAAGCAGAACTGATAGTTGATTTGAAGGTTCAGGTTGAAGAAGCTATGAAAACAAAACAAGAAATCAGAATAAAGCTTAAACTTGAAAAAGAAGATTGTGAAAGACTTGAAGCTACTATTGTGTCACTCAGAAAGATAGACAGTTCTTCAACACAGTTGAATCATAAGAAGATAGATCAGAAAAGTTTCATGTCATTGGATAAGATTATTGGCTTGCAAAAATTATCTAAGGACAACGTTAGAGTTGGTCTTGAAGAAGGTCAAAGCTCTTTGTCTACAATAGAAGAACAGAAATAGACAAAGATTGATAGCATAAGGAATTCTTCAACAAAGATCAGAAATAATGCATTCAAGATGCCTCCTATTTCAAGTTTAGCACCCACCAGGTTTAACAATTCTTTCTTTTATGGTTACTATTTCTCTAATTATTTTGGACACAAGGCAATCAGCTCTAGAATGTTTGCAAGAAAAAATTTCAGACTTAGGAGTAGGAATTTGTTTCTTGCTCCCAGAAGTTACAATGTTGTATGCTATAAATGTATTAATCTTGTTCACACTGCAAGGACTTGTAAAAGTGGCATGGCACATTTATCTAACCGAAAGAACAAGAAATTTGAGGAAGAGGACAAAGGTAAGGAGGTTGCTAAGGTTTGGAAGAAGGCGAAAGAACCATTGGTGGGAACTGTGATTGTGCAAACAAACTCTCTTGCACAAAATGACTGGAGACAAAAGCAAGTTTATCACTTTCAAAAGCCCTAATGGAGGTAAACTAAGATTTTTTGGTAACACATCTGCAAAAATCAGAGGTATTTTGTTTTGAATGATGATAAGACAAAAGTTGAAAATGTTTTGTATGTGGAAGGTCTGGAACCCAATTTATTGTGTGTCAATTGTGTAATCAAGGACACAGTTTAGTTTTTAAGTCAAACTGTTGTGAGATTAGAAAGGATGGTAAACATATTGTTGATGCAAGCATGGCTGCTAACAATCTCTACATTCTTGATAACATAAAATGGCAGAAGTTGGGATTGATTTCGCTCCATTATGGAATTGTTGTTTGGACTAGGGGGTGTTATTCATTGTCACTTTTTACTAGCCCCATTTCAATTATGTAGTTTGATTTCAGTTATGCAGGATGGTTTTAGGTATGCAGGTTTGTTTCATCATTGATGTAAAGAGAGAGAATAAGTCAGGGGGGACAACTTTGTTTCAGTATTGGTTTAGAGTTTCTTTGTATCAGATTGATTTCAGATGGGTTGTCATCAAGGACAAAGGGAGATTATTGAGTATGCTGTCATTGATGGCAAAGGTTAACAATTCAGGTCATATAAATCTCAGAGAATGCTCAAGGTAATAGAAAATTGGTTGAGCTACTTCCTTGATTGGTTGAGCTGCTCGACATGCTAGAGCTACTTAAGATGCTTCAACTGCTTGAGCTTTCTGGCTGCCCACCTCAGCTGCCTACTTGTCCACTTTTTTGCCATGTCAGCATTTGAATGTCCTATCAGCATTTGAATTTTCAAATGGTTGATTTCATTAACTTTAAATGTGGTGGCTAAGTTTGATAGGTATTCATTCCATATATCTAAAAGTATTAGACAGCTTCAGAAATTCATGAAAGGCGGCTTCTTTATTTCCTTAGTCAGTGGTGGCTAAATTTTTTATTTATTCTTTTTATATTCTAGATGGTTTCAGATATTAAAGGATAGCAACTTATTTGAAATAGAACCATTTATTCTTTGTCCTATACTTGGACAGACGGCTTCAGGATATTGGCCGGCTTTGCAACATTTATTTTAAAGTCACTTTTTGATATTCTACAGAAAACTTATATACTACAGCTATTTTAAGGTAACATTCAGTTTCAGATCAATTTTTAACAACATTTGTGTGCCTCGATTGAGTATGGAGGAAAGTGAACTAATACTTTTGTCCGTCTTTTGACTTACTCTATTTCTGAGGTGTGGTGCAGGTTGTATGTTTGTTGGCGATTCTTTTGTGGCTAGGAGCCTCTTTTTGAATTTAAATTGATGACGCTCATGATGATGTGAAGATGGTGAATGGACTGGATAGTATTTACTTAAAAAGAAAATAATAATTCTGTGGTGTGCATTCAATGAACAGACTGTTAATAAGGGTGAATGAAATACATCTGCTGCTACTCCTTACATTTTTTCTGATGAAAAAAGAAAAGGTGCTCATCTTGCAGGAGTTAATTTTGTTATTACTGTGTATGAGTAAGTGTTGCTGGGGAGCTGAAAAAATACTATAGTTCTTAATAAACATGAGGGTGTTGAAAATAGCGATATCCATTTTCTGCACCATCTGGCAAGTGTTACATGTGTGTGTGAAATCTGGGTGGGCCTTTTGAAAAGTTCAGTGTGTGCTTTATGAGACAACAGTATCATGTTGAGAAGCTTGGAGGTGTGGTGAGTGGTTGGGTTGCTTTATGAGAGGGCATTTTCATTCTTCAATATATGCTGTCGGTTATTTTGAAGAAAAGCAAGTTATTAGTAGCTGCTTAAATGATTGCTAAAAGGCTATGGTAATGGAGCTGTCAAGCATATTAAGGAGTTAATGGAATACATTGAAAATGTTGATTTCCAATATTGACAGGGCTGAATTGACTGGTCTAATAATGGCTGGGCATTCTGTTGGAGATTTCTAATTTTTGTTTGATCTTAATATTTCAGGAGATGGTGCTTAAACTGGGGTTAGTGCTTCAGCTGACTGCAGTTGGCACTTCAGTGTTAGGAGTTGATGCTTAGAAGAGGGGTGGTGCTCTCCGTGGGTTGGTGCTCACATTGTAATCTAGGTAGGTCCCTATTTTTGTTAATGAAAGTTTTATATGCCATGGTTTTTTACCCAAAAGGATTTTGCATGAGAAATCTGGTGTTAATGTCTTGATGGTTGCTCTTGTAAGTTTTTATGTAATTTAACTGTTTATGCATTTAGAAGTTTAAAGTTCTGAAATACCCCTTGCAATATATCTTGTGTGCTCTTCTGTAATGTCCCCATTTTCATGAGCATCAGAGTTTGAGGGATTAACTTATTATTGTGACCCTCGTAGGCTAATTATTGTAGATAGAGGGTCTTCTAAGGCAGAGGCTTGGTTAATGGAGGTTATTGTCTTCTCCAGAATCCAGCATATTTTAGTTGTGTCTTTATTTGGCACAGATTGGACTCTGTTAAAGCTCAGTTTTATATACTTAATATTTATAGTAAATCAACTGACAATCAAGGGGGGCCTTCATATTTTTGGTAAGTCGGTGGGTTGGACAAAAATTAAAATGGTAAACTTACCAGTGCAGACAAAATGAAGAAAAATTGATTACTCATGGAGTTATGCTTATTTGATTATTAATAAAGTGATAATTAATAAATTTTATTATGAGGCCATTTAATGTTATAAGTTATTATTACTTCCTAAAGAAGGGTCATTTTCATCATTATAGTGGGGGGCTCAATTATTAATTAATTATCTGGCACATAACCCAAAGTCTATTCATTAATGAGCAAATGAAATAATATTTCATTTAAATGATTAAATGTGCCTTTTTGGGAGAGATTCAAGCTTCTTATGGAGAATGTGAAAGTATGAAACAAGAGAACTTAGATCATCATTGGTATGCATCTATTTTCTTTGAGCTTAGTTTGCGAGAAGAGACCAAGGAGTTCATGCTTTCAACAGCCATTGAAGAATAGAAAATTCTTTAGTGTTGTAGTGATTTAAATTGGTGAAACATCCAATGAATTTGACATCAAGAAAGCTTCATTCAGGAGTTCTATTGGGCTAAATTGATGAAACATCTAATGAATTTGACATCAAGAAAGCTTCATTCCGGAGTTCTATTGGGCTAAATTGATGAAGTTTTGTGTGTTGAAGATTGTAGCTGCAATAGAGATCTTTATCTCTGATTTTGCTATATGTTGAAATAGAGTCAATGGAGAAGATATTTGTGATAACATTTGATATAATATTATATGAAGAGACATGTGTCATGCGAAGAGGCATGCATTTGGAAATATGAAGAGGCTTGTTTTTTGGAAATCGAAGGGACCATTAGTTGTGATATGAAGAGTCTCTCAAACTTATTAGGACCAAGAGGCTTGGTGAGAATGTCTGCAGTCTAATCTGTGGTAGGAACATACTGCAAATCTATAGTCCCCTCTTCAACCAGCTATACTATGTAATGACAATGAACATCTACATGCTTGGTTCGTTCATGGAAGACTGGATTCCATGCTAATTGATCTGTGGTAGGAACATGCTGCAAATCTATAGTCTCGTCTTCAACCAGCTATCGTATGTAATGACAGTGAACATCCACATGCTTGGTTCGTTCATGGAAGACTGGATTTCATGCTAACTTGATAACGCCTTCGTTATCAACAAACAAAGTAGTCAAACCTACTAGTGACATCTACATATCCCCGAGCATCCAACAAAGCCAAATAGCTTCACATCCTGCCTTAACAGTCCCTCTGTAAAAGAGAGAGAAACCACCTACTGCTTCTTGCTAGTCCATGTGACTGCACTGGATCCCAAATTGAACACATATCTAGATGTTGACTTTTTATCATCAACAGAGCCTACCCAATCTGAATCTATGAACCCACTGAGCTTAGGATTAGAACTTTGAGAGTACAGAAATCCATAATCTGAAGTGCACCTCACATAACGAAGCACATGCTTTGTTGCCAGCCAATGATCAACCTTAGGAGTTGTCATAAAGAATGAAATATAGCTGACTACAAAGTTGATATCAAGCCTAATAGCAGAGAGGTAGATGAGGCTGCCTACTAGTTGCCTGTATGTACTATCATCAACAGAAGGAGAATCAGACTTGGTTAATAACTTGAGACCTTTCTCCATAGGTGTAGATGCAGGTTTGCAATCCTGCATTCGAAATGTCTAACAAGGCCCTAGCATATTTGGACTAAGAAATGAATATACCAAAAGACTGTTGCCAAACTTCAACACCTAGGCAATAATGCATGAGCCCAAGGTCAGTCATATCAAAAGACTGGCATAAATTTTGTTTGAGTCCCTAAATCAAAGTTGTCGAACTATCAGCGATGATCAAATCATCCACATAAATAAGCAAAAGGATGATGTCACTATTAGTAGTCTTGATGTACAAATTTGAGTATGAAGAACTCCTCTTGAAGCCTTGATCACTGAGATCTTGATGTACCATGCCCAAAGGGCCTGCTTCAAGCCATAGAGAGCTTTTACCAATCTAAGAACCTGATGGTCTTTACCAGCAACCTTGAAACCAAGAGGTTGCGTCATGTAGACCTCTTCATAAAGATCACCATTCAGGAAAGCACTCTTGATGTCCATCTGATGGACCTTCCAGCCAAACTCTGTTGGCTAGGATTAATCTGATGGTGCTCATCTTTGCAGTAGGAGCAAAGGTCTCCTCATAATCAATGCCCTGACACTGAGAAAGGCCCTTAGCCACTAAACGAGTTTTGTACTTATCCAAAGTACCATCTAATTTGTATTTGATTTTGTAGACCCATTTGCAGCCAATGGGTTTCTTCCCTAGTGGAAGATCAAAAAGGACCCAAGTGTTGTTCTTTAGTAGGCTCTGGTGTTCAGATGTCATGGCCTATTCCCACTCTGGAATTCCTTTAGCCTCGAAATATGTTTGAGGTTCAAACACACTTTGAATGTTGGCCATAAAAGCAAAGTTAATAGAATCTGTAGTTTTGCTCTTTTTCCAAGCAGTTCTCCCATCAATGAGCTCATCATCATGAAGATCAGCGAGTGTCTTAGCCCACCACAAAGGCCGTATAGGAGAATGACCAACAGTAGTACTAGGAGATGCTTGATCAGCAGGATCCTCATCAGAAGAAGCTAGATCAAACTCAGGTGAAGCATCTACAAAGCGAGGTGAACCTACAGGAGAAGCTGAAGGAGTCTGCACAGGTATCACTGGAATAACTGGAGCTACAAGAGCTACTAGAGCCCTCCCATCAGGTGGACCTAATGGAAGCCGAACTCCCAAATCATGAGCCATCATAGGCTGGTCTGCTGGATTAGGAACAGGAGAAACAGGCATGAATGGTCCTCGCTACTCATCAAAGACTACATCACGACTGTAGATGAGACGAGATGTCTCAACATCGATCGGGCGGTAGGCTTTGTGAAGACTGCTATACCCAGCAAGCTTCTGACTCTTGGCATCCAACTTGGTGCGTGACACATCAGGGATCCAAACAAAAGCGTGGGAGCCAAAAACCTTCAGGTGACTAATTCTGAGCTTGCGACCTAACCAGGCCTCTTCCGGAGTTTTACCTTTGACCGCCACTGTGGGTAACCGATTCAATAGATAAACTACAGTGTTAACAGCTTCTACCCAAAATTGCTTCGAAACATGTCTATGTTCAAGCATGGAATGAGTCATCTCGATGATTGTCCTGTTCTGATGTTCAACTACACTGTTCTGTTCTGGCGTGTGAGGTGTGGTTAACTGGCGTTCGATGCCATCTGTATCCAAGAAGCTAGAGAAAGCATTAGAACAAAATTCCCCCCCATTGTCTACTCTAAGAGTAATAATAGATTTCCCAGACTCTTTTTCAACTAAGGGTTTAAACTTCTAAAATACAGTAAATGCATCTGATTTCTTTTTAAGGGAATCACCCACATTTTTCTACTGAAATCATCAACAAACAACAGAAAATACCTAGACCCAAGAACAAAAGGAGTGGTCATAGGGCCACAGATATCGACATGAACAAGCTGAAGTACCTGAGAAGTTCGCCAAGAATTGCCACTAGTGAAAGGTGTGCGATGTTGCTTCCCAGCCTAGCATGCGTCACAAACTCCAAGTTGTTGACTCTGAATCTCTGGCAATCCAAGAACAAGCTCATCCCGAGCAAGCTGTGAGAGATAATGCACATTTAAGTGCCCATATCACTGATGCCAAAGTGTGCTAACAGAAGATCGCCGAGCAGCCATAGCTAAGTCCTGAGAATCACCAGAATCAGAAAGTCTGAAAAGACCATGATCCTCAAGACCTACTGCAACAGTAGACTTAGTCGCCCGATCAGTGATGGTGCACTGATGTGAACTAAAGGTGACTGCCAAGTGTGGAGAATGTTGCACAACTGACTGACTGAGAGTAGATTTAGTTCCATCCCTGGAACGTAGTACATATCAAGGAATATGAGATTCCTCCCAACAGACTGAATCTGAATGTTGCCTTTACCAACAACAGTGTACTCTTCTCCGCCACCAAAAATAACAATCTAAATAACGCTGGTAGTTAGTAAACCAGTCTCTGCAGTGAGTGAAATGACGAGAGGCACCTGAATCAATGTACCAGGCAAATAACTTCACATGATCTGCAAGTCTTTTAGCCATGAAGGCGTAAAAGGCAAATTCAACCTGCTCAGTGTGCTCTGCACTGTTCGCTTTGGGCTGTGAACCTGATTGCTTAGACTGGGCAGCTAAGCATTTCCAACATTCAACCTTCATGTGACCAAACTTGTGGCAGTAGTTACATTGAATGTTCTTCTTTTTGGAACCATCTGATGCTGGAGCAGAAGACTTCTGCTGAGATGGTTGCTAAAACTTGCCCTTATCCTTTTGAAAGGATTTCACAGCAAAGGCTTGCTTTGTGGAGGTGGAATTGGAGCTGCTACCGAACTGTTGTTTCCACCGATCTTGCTGAAGCAATAGGCTGCAGAGATCGGTGAACTTCAAATCAACACCAGAAGATGTGATGTTGAGAGTCTCGATAAAATGCTCATAAGATTTTGGTAAACTCCAAAGAGTGATAACCACAATATCCTCTTCCTCCATCTTGCGACCGATGGCAAGTAACTGATCACAGATTTCCTAAATCCGATTCAAGTGTGCCTGGAGTGAGGTGTGCTCATCCATGACAATAGAAAATAGAGTTTTTTCCAGAAAGAAGGCTCTGCTCTTGTCGGAAGTCTCATGAAGACCTTTGAGATGTGTCCATATTTCGGTAGCTGTCTTGCCGAATGGAATCTGAGAAAGCTGATCATCAACCACAGATAATTTAAGAAGCATCACTGCCTCTCAATTATTCAAATCCCATGTATCTTGACCAGGACCCGGAGAAATCGAACGCTTCGTAACACCCAGAACAAGTTGATCGGTATTCTGATATTCAAAATTTGTGATGATGCGTTGCTTCCAAGTGCCATAATTGCAACCATTGAATTTGGAGTTATGCTCGAGTAGAATATTTGTCAGAGATGCCATGGCACATTTTTCAATGAAAAACTGTGAAAACCTGTGAAGGCACATTTTTCGAGACAAAAATCCGGAAGACCCAAAAGAATCTGAGATTGACCCGGAAGAGCTTGAAAAACCCAGAAGGAAAATGTTGTTTTCTAGATTCGATGGCTCAAAAATCGAGGTACCCAGAAAAAACGGACGACAACCTAGTTGAGCTCTCGAAAAACCCACCAAGAATCTACAATCAAAAAAAAAATTGGACCAAAAAATAGGGTTTCGGGCAAAACCTTAGCCGTCAGCTGCGAAGGTCAAATCTACAAAAAAAATGGAGTTTTGCAAACAGAGAACAACTGGTTTTTTTCACAAAGAACTTCTTGTGAATTTAGACACATGTTGAGTTGTGAAGAACTCCTAATAAGGCACAAACAAGCAAGCTCACAGCAAAAAAAATCAGATAGACCCATTTTTATAAAAAAATGCCACCAAGAAATCGCGATTTTGTGGAGATCTTGTCTGTGATCAAATCGCGTGGACTAGGCTTGATTCGTGGCCGTGATTGGAAGCCTTTGAAGTCGCGATTGTTCCCAGAAATATGAGACACGAGTTTGTGATGAGCTTTGCAGAAATCGTTCCCAGAAATCGGATATGCAAAAAATTGTGATTAGGAGAAAAAAAAGTGCAGTAGAAGTCGCGGTTAGGGTACAAATTCAAAATATCACGATTTTTCCCATGACAAATACCATCGAAAACGTGATCAGAAACCCTAGCCGAGTTGTTTGTGAAAGATCAGAAATAATTTCGAAAAATCTTAACAAATAATTTCAATAGAAATTATAAATTTTTAGTATTTGCTCTGATACCATATTGCAAAGTAATTGGTAAATACTTGCTTGATATTAACAGAGACCGAAAGGTCAATATATACAAAAGAATGAGACGATGTTTTCTTAGGAAATGATCGTAAAGAATAGAAACATTCTATTCTAGAGAAAGCAAAAAATGAAAGCAATCTAAAGCTTAAGATATTTACAATAGATAACCATTAACTAATAATAGATGACTTATCTATTATTGTAATAAAAAGCATTGTACTTGAACATTTATTATCAACAAAAGAGATATTTTTTTGGTGTGGCAGGGTTTTTCCCTTCAAGTGAAAGGCTTTTCCCGAGATAATCTCTTATGGATTTTGTGCATTTTTATTCTCTTTTTTTAATTGTTGTTTATCTAACATTTTTTGGGCAAAACATTTGCATGGTACCAAAGCCAAGTTAGATAATTGGAGATAAAAGAGAAAGTTTTGAATCTTGATGATGCAATGATTATCTAGTTCATTCTCAATTTTGATTCCTATTTGGCTCTGTTTACTTTTCTAGGAATGATTTATGTTGATATGATTCAGTTGTGCTTCTACTCATATCATTCTGCACATTTTTTTTTTCTTCTTCCAACATTTATATCTCTTCAAGTCCCTTAGTTTCATGTGTTGTTCACATCTTCCGGCAAAAATATTACCGTCATGCTCCATTGTTCAATTTCTTGCTTACAATCCCTATGTGGCACTATTTTTCTACTGAAAATGGCCATTTTATTATATCGGTGATGTTTGGTTGTTTATCATTTTTCTTTAGCTCATCCTTTGTCTCAACGGATGTTGTTGACCCTTCATTTGGAGAAAGAATCATGCAGATGTATATTGCAGGATGCCTTGTTTCTCTGCTCTTCGTCTTTGCTGAAGTATACTGAGTTGTTGAAATATTCTGAAAAGTCAATGAAGCAGTGCAGGGAAAAGATCAACAACTTGAAGCAGAGGCAAGTGGAAATTGGTTAAGATTTCTCAAATGGTTTGGTTCTCTTCTACTCTCAGTACTATGATTGTTGAGATCTCTACCTATTGGCATCACTTCCACATTTCACTTCTCTTGTCTACCTTTGTATTCATTGGATTGAAAATGACTTGGCTTCATTGTTTTTTTGTGGGTACTATTCGTCCATGACATGTATCGGCAATTATTGTATGTGTTTGGAGCAGTTGTATCTTCGTTGTCAGCTTGTTTGCCACCGTGATCTTCTATTTGTGGTGGTCATCATTTTTTATGCTTTGAATGTGATGAAGGTGAATCGGCTCTCATATGTAACCTGTTACTTCACAAAATCCTCTACAAGTTACTAAGGAAGATTTTTCTAAGGTTGTCATTGCTGGCAAATCACATTAAGTTAGTTGGAGAAATAGTTAAGTCATTATATTCATGCTTCTGGGTAAGACTCTGTGTAATTTTATTAGCACCAATGTTTCAGATCATACTCAATGATCCATCATCAGGATGAGAGAGCTAAGAATGCAAAGAAAAATAATGGATCATTGAGAGTGATCCGAAATACTAATGCTAATAAAATTACACACAATCTTACCCAAAATCATGAATATAATATCATGGATTGTGGAAATCTGATATCGATAGTTAAGTCATATCAGAGATGTTATTGGAACAAAAGACATGTTATCGGTACAAAGGTCATGATTATCGGAATGGTTATTGGAAAATTTTATCGGCAAAATGTAAAAGAAGAAAACAGAATTGAGGGCGACATCTAATATCAAAAACGGTTTATGGAAGATTCGAGAAGATGTTTAG
The DNA here is from genome assembly GCA_028749045.1 of Cupressus sempervirens. Lineage (NCBI taxonomy): Eukaryota > Viridiplantae > Streptophyta > Pinopsida > Cupressales > Cupressaceae > Cupressus > Cupressus sempervirens. The sequence goes on from CM053789.1 coordinate 929,548,140, forward strand.
TGGAACCCTAATCAAGGTAAGCAAGCATAAAAGGAGATTAAGCAAAGGCAAAAATGCATGATGAGAAGAGGAGATAAGATTTTTTTTTAAATATGGAATGATATCGGCGAAGACAAGTAGACTAGAGATCAAGCAAGGAATAGAATAAAGGGAAAGTAGAATAGGATCTGACAAGGTTTAGGTGAAAGCAATTACAGGTCAAATCTCTTGTTGATTTATTCCTAACAGTTTAGCAACAAGATTGTGAAATTCGTTAACCGGGTAGTCCTTAACTGGACTTAAAAGTTTTGAAATGAACTTACTGTAAATCCCTTAACCAGGTGAACACTATATAAGTGGAATAAAACCTCCTAGCGGAGTAGTCTTCATCGGGACTATGGATACAGGGTATCAACCACTCCTAACAGGATGAAGTTATTCAGAATATGACATTTATGTAAGCTCTTAATCGAGCACCTTATAATTGTAGTGATGAATTGTGGGTATCATCCCCACCGCAGTTTTTCCCTCTAAATAAGGGTTATCTGCAAGACCAAATACTATATTATGTGTTTGAATGTTTATGTGTTGCAAGTTCATTACTTTACATCTTGGAATAAATTATTTAGTTACCGGTTAATGGTACAGCAATTATTGATAAAAGTAAGTTTTGAAGTTTCAAGTTTGAGATTTATTGGGAAAAAGTAAAACTTGCTTGCAGTGCTGATTCACCCTCTACGAATAGGTATGATGTAACACCCTTTGCAAGTAAGCATGGTGGAAAAGCGTTCTTCTCTGAGATAAATCTGAGGTGAAAGTCCTAGTTCCACCCTCTACGAGTAAGCGTGGTGGAAGTCATGTGTGTGACTTCATAACTTTAATTTGATGTGCTATGGTGAATTATGTTAAGCTGAGCTAACATATTTTATGAGAATCTATGAGATGAGAATTTTCATTGACATTTTTGATTGCAGCCATGTGTGGTTGCCATACTAAAGCTCTATCTCTTACTAAGTGGGAGTGTTAAAGATTTAAGCTGCGATAGAGATCTTTATCTTTGATTTTTCTATATGCTGAAATAGAATCAACAGCTGGAGAAGATATTTCTGATAATAATTGAGAGTCTTATATGAAGAGATATGTGTCATGCAAAAAGGCATGCGGTTAAAAATATTAAGACTTGTTTTTTGGAAATCAAAAGGACCTTTAGTCGTGATATGAATAGTCTCTCAATTTTATATATACATGACATTACTTTGTGTGTAAATATTGCATCAACTAAAAGCATTGTACTTGAAGAAATATTATAAATAAAGGAGATCTTTTTCTGGTGTGGCTGCATTTTTTCCTTCAAGTGGAAGGGTTTTCCCAGGATAATCTCTTGCGTCTTTTGTGCATTTTTATTCTCTTTGCTTATTGCTGTTTATCCAATATTTTCTTGGCTAAACATTAACATTGTAGACATTCAGAGCAGATCCAAAGGGGTTTTCAACTAGCAGATTGAGATTATTGTGTTGGGGATTTTCTTCAGTCATTAGCTTGCTTCTTTAAGCTATACAGTTGCTGCAAAAGCTTGTCATATAACCTTTAATGATAAGTGCACCTGTGTGGTGCGATTTTCATTTAGATGGCACAATAAAAGTAAAGGACATCGTCTTTGGCAGCGCTGGTATAAGATAGAATAAATGCAGCATTTGGAAGGCCAAGATAGTCTATCAAAAGAAACAATGAAGTTTATGGTTGCTGCTGTGGTTAACAGGTTCCATATTTGTTATTACCATTGCTATTTGCTACATTCCAATAAAGACTTTCAGATTATTGTTCATTGCATTGCCATGTATCTTGTGTTGTATTTCAACTAAAGCTTTATGGTTATTTGTATTTGGTTTATTATCATGTGATATCCCCTGTATTAAGAATTAAGAACTAGGTAAGTAAATAAAAATATTTATTAAAAGTATATTGAGCAAATATATTGATCGTCAATCTTATGTTAAATGAATAATTAAATCAATGAATATATATTATTAATGGTTCAATGAATAATTAAATCAATGAATATATATTATTAATGGTTAAATGAATAATCAATTAACAAACAATACTCATAAATAAATTGACATAATAATATTATAACACTATACACAGGACAAAATCTTAATACCTGATATCAATATGAGTTTGACAGCGAGGACCTATAAGCTCAAACTTCAGAGGGATATGATTAATAATCTTTGCAAACGATACAAACAATCAATAATTATTGAGTATGATTTATGCCATTGACGTAAAGTGCAAATGTGTCCTGCCACGTAGTAAATAACAAGGTCAACAAGGGCTGTCATCAGTTCACACAAGCACGCCATCAGTTACAAAAGAAGGGCACGTCCCTTGATTAGGAAAGAGTATAAGTATTAGTAATTGACATAAGGAAGAGGCATTGAATAGGGAATAATAAAGTCATTTCTCTAAAAAGACAAGAGATCTGAGAACAATTTATACAGAACAGTAAATAATTATTCATCAGACATTTCTTATTCAGTATATATCATATATGCTATGAAAGAATAACAGATTATAAATACATCTGTTAATAAAAGAAGAGATAAGGGAAAAAAATGAATCTGTTATACTGCTAACAAGCATAGTATGAACACTATTGTCCATTTTATCCATAATAATAAATCTAATAAGAGGAAATATCAAAACATTATGCTTATTAAACATACATGCTTATACTAGTTATTTTTCTAAGCTAGCAAAGAAGAGGATGAACGATAAGCGAGAGGCCTGTGTAAATCCAGCTAACAGGTCATTCCCAAGACAGGATAAGGATCAGCATCCCTATGTGCCTTGTGGACAAATCCAAGAAAGGCTCAAGGGCTTCGATCTATAAAACCTTGAGGGAAGCCGTTTAGTTTGGTGTCTAATCAACCTATTGCATCTCAGCATTCTCCTTGACTGGAAAAATTACCAGAATAGCATGATCTTCTCAATTTGCATATAGCTTATTCACTAATTACCTAAAGTTGTTATCTTTACAGTATGAATTAAGTTAATTCAAGCATACGAAACATAGATTCATTTATGCATAACTAGTTGAAATTACTTTGGGACATTAAATATCAGCACATGACTTGCATGTCAACTATTTGTTTAAATGCCTAGTGGTTATAGGTGTACATTGGGATGCATAGCAAGTGTTTGTCTTTATGTCAACTAGTTGTACTAGTTAGTTTCAATCATATACATATTTGTCAAAGGTCTGAAATGGTTAATATATCATGATTCATTTCTATAACAACCTTGCATTATTACAGGCATTCACTAACTTCGTTTGCAGCCTTCAAACTCATTGAAGACAATCAGAAAATTCATAACAGCAGTTCCAGACATAGTATGCTAAATGTTTGATAATATTCCTTGAGCTTCATAACAGCAAATTGTGATCAGATTTACAACGGAGATTAACTTGCATGCTAAGTATTTGACAAAATGTCAAACATTCACGATTGAGGCAAATCGAGTGTTTGTCAGAGTTGGAACTGGCAGAGGTCCTTACATCTTCACATTCTATTACGAACACTCCCCGTAGCATTTGCAAATTGTTGCGTCAATTGGCTACAAGATATTTTCTCCAATCTCAAGGTTTCAACAATTATGGATTTACCATATCCAAATAATGGAGAAAAAAAAGAGAAAAAATAGTTTTAGGAGCCCTTTTTAATACAAGATCCAAGGGAGACATTAAGAGCATCCCTTTCTACCTTTTTTCAAGTTTCCTATTGTCCAAACCAGCAATGGTTGACCCTTTACCTTTCAGGGAGGTTATTTTCAGACATCAGGCTTTGCAAAGGACTTCCACGCCAGCCAAACTGATGGCTTTGCAGAGGACTTCCTTGATCCCCATTGGAACTATCATGTGTCCATCAGTTCATGCAATAATTAGCACATATGATGATATGACAACATCCACTGTACCAATGGTCATTAGGGCACCTCAGAATTTTGATCCCAAAAGTCATGTAGATATTTAGTATTCAGACTATGAAGGTGCTCGCGCATTGTCATTTTTTTCTTTCTGGAGGATTCTTGCCTTCGAAGGTTAGAACAGGCAATAAAGGAAACCCATGCTCACTTCCAAGATTGTTCAGTTGAGTTATACTATATACTAGTACAGATCATTCTCTTGAAAATCTTAGTGGACTTTACAATCACCTTTTCATTGTGATGAGTAGGATGATGCCCTTACTCTTCTTTCGAACCCAACCAACTAGCTCACACAGAGATATCAAGGTTGGTTACTATTTGGCTCTTGCAGTTCTTTAACATTTCCAATAGCGATTGTAACTTTTCGCAAAATCAAATCCCACTGAATTAATTTCGTCATCTGTGATAAAATAGTTTCTTAGTTTCTTATTCTATAAAGAAAACAAGAACCTCGTTCTCCATGAGCCCTCTTCACCGGGAAGACAACCAACACCAACAACAGAGAATTCCTAGGACAAAGGAAGCTTGAGGAATGTTCATCCCTATAACACCCTTGCTATTGCGACCACTTAAGCGTTCAACTCCCGCTGAATTATATTCGCCAATGGCACAAAAAAAAAGGAAAAAAAAAATTGAAGCTTGAGGCATGTTCATTCCTATGACCCCCTTGCTATTGCGACCTCTTGGTTCAGCTCCCGCTGAGTCATATTCGTCATTTGCAAAAATAATATAACTTCTTTGTTTTTTCCTTTCTACAGCAGGCAAGAACTTTGTTCTCCATTAGCCCCCCTCTCCGGTAAGCTTCTACTAGGTACTCAGACAACGCCAACGGACAATAATTCGCAGGACGAAGAACCTTGACAAATAGGACGAAGGAAACCTGGGACATGTTAATCCTTATAAACCAATCTGGCCTTGGAGATGTCCACAATTACCTTAAATAAAAAGTTGTCAATTTGAGGACTTGTTTTTGTCAGGCAAAATTTCCCTTGAAAAGCCAATTGGCGAATCTCAGCCGCTAAAAATATCCGTAGCTATACCTATCCGATGTAGAAATCAAAAAAATTACGAAGCGAGGTAACCAAAGGGGATAACTCTAGCAAATACCTCCACAATTAAGCCATTCAAGATAATTAAAGAACACAACAAAACATGAACAGCATAAGCGTGGCCGAGATTAAACACTACAAGCGAATGAACATAATTAAGCTATGTGAATTTAAATAACGGGCGAAGCCAGAAATGTGTGAAGACCAGAAACACTTTTGTTTGCTAAATTAGGCAAAATCAGCAGCAACTTACGGTCGCGCGTAAGGTGTCGAAAAGATCTGACCTCCCCGTGCAAAGAATCTCCATTGGACATTGCCATAGTTTAGCAAGCCCTTGCTTTTTCCGTTTTCTTCAGCCAGAATAATTACAAAACCCTCGCAATCAGCAGAATTTAATCCCTCCCCCACGTATACGAGATCTGCGAATTGCGTAGCACATTCAGGTCGATAAGCAATTCATGTTATCACTGTAAATCCTTTAATGTATAAGAATTATTGAAAGGAAAGAATAAAAAAATAATAATAAGGCTGTAGTCGATGTTGGACCAGATGCCGGAGAGCAACATTCCTTCAGATCATTTCAAGCTTAGAATGTCGAAGGGAATCACTGAAAAGGATGTAATTCTAAAAAGAAAAAGAATAAACAAGAGCTCTTTGAGAGCTGGAGTCCCTCCCGCTAGGGAAAGAAATTGGACGTAATATTTGTTAAGAAATTGGACGTAATATTTGTTAAAATTATAGTTTTGAAAAGAGAAGTTATAAATTTTAGCAAATTTACTTTAGATTTTTAGTTAATATTTTAAATTTAAATTTTATAGAATAATGTGGTGACTAGGTATTGTGTAAAAATATACAAAATAATGTAATGCATTGTAAAATTGCGAGATTTGAATGAATAGAGTTTTAACTAAGAAATTTAAGATTTTTAGAATTTTATTACATAAGTTAAATTTGGAGATTAATTGTTTTTAATTTTTTTAATTGATATATAGTAAAGTTTATATATATAAAGCAATATGATTCTTAATAGCAATAATATATTTTAATAAAAAATCAAATTTAGTAATTATTGATTTATATAAAACCAATTTTTAAAATAATATAAAATATATTAACATTTTTAAATACTATATTCAAAACTAAAAATTGTGATATTAATATTGATAAGATATTATTTTTCTTGTGAAAGATAAAAACATGACTTTTTAATAAATATAATCAACTTGTGACAAATATCTAAAGGATAAAGTTGTAATTATTTTATAACTCTAATGAACTTGTGACAAATATACAAAAGATAAAGTTGTAATTAATAATCAACTTGTCACAAATATGTAAAAGATAGAGTGCAATTAATGAATTCATTAATGCATGTTAGAAAATATTGTATTTTTTGAAATGGAAAAATAAAATAAACCCCACCAAAAATGTAATGGGCCAATTAGAAAAAGATAATAAATCAATATAAATTAATTTTAAAATAGAAAGTTTGTTGAACTTTAAAGATAACTTTGGAAATAGAGTAATTGTTCTCCAAAAATTAATAGAAGGGGGTAAAAAAAAACATTAGTACCCTGCCTATAGGCAGGGACTAACAATATTTCCTCCTTATATGTCTTTTTATTCTAAGCCAATTCAGTCATGTTAAGACTGCTTGTACATATACATATTTATCTCAAATCAAAATAAAACTATTGGCATATTTTAGAAGATATTTTATAGTTTGACCATGTATCTAGTTGTGTTTTTATCTATCAAAGAGTATTTTTGTAGTGTTGAGTTCAAGTTTTTTTACAATAAGAAGAAAATATATTTTCATCTAATTTGTAAAAATAATTGATTCTTCTCTTACTTTACTTAACCATTCAAAACATTTATACCAATTAATCACATGCTTCACTCATTTTTCCCAAAGGTTCCAATACTAGTTTTTTACAAAATTTCCATACAATTTCATCTTATTAGAATCATGAGCATAGTACTGGAAATTGTTGATAGATAAATTGTGGCACATTACAACTACCAATTGCAATTCTTTATTCTATGTCATAGTTCACTGATAGGCAATTAATATAATCAGAAAGGACAAAACAACAAAAGAGACCAATTACATGAATGGAAAAGATTCGACTTTTCTTATTGCACTAATAAGTTAAGGGAGATGGCAGAGTAGGAGTTGAGGAGATGGTTTCGAGGGTTTTGGCAAAATGGGGGTATAGTGGCAACGTAGGTCAACTATGGCCATAGAATCGACGTGCTCAGTTTTTCACTAGCATGCCCAAAATAGACAATTTTGCAAGAAAAAAAATAAGTCACTAATGACAAATTTCCTACATGGAAAATAACGCAAAACTCTAGTTGGGTCGCTTCCAGATCAAATCAAGCCCAAGTGAAATCAGGTTATAGCAATCTAAACATTGTGAACAATTTTCATAGCCAAGAAGTTTTGGAGACCTAAGCAAACAATTATTCATGTTCCAGAGATGACATTAGTAAGTCCCCATATTGACCACTTTGTGGTTTCATTAATAGCTATTAAGAACAGGGATTGGGTAGAATCAGTTAGATATCTCTGTGATCACACTTATATCATAAAATGGGGTGGTCTCTAGCCAACATGTCCTACCATGAAGGTTTGGTGTTCCAAAACCCTAGGACAAGAGTGTCAATTGAAGTCATTGGAAAACAATTTCTTTTTTGTTACCTTTGTGGCAGCCATTGACAAGGAATGGGCCTTAAAAAGGTCTTTATGGTTGAAGGATGATGTCTAAGTATTCTAGACTAGATGTTGAACTTCAACCCAAAGATAGCTAAAGTGGACGAAATATTGCAATGGGTGAAACTAAAAAGATCTTTCACAAGAATATATAGATCAGGCAACCCTAAAATTATCGAAGATAAGTTGGGGGGTTTGTTCAATTTGAGGAGGCAGATTACCAAACAGATCTTTTAGTCTACACAAGGATTTTGATCAAATGTTAGAGTGTGCATTTGATTCCTCAAGTTGTAGAGTTGCGCTCGAGGGAAGGAAACTGGTAGAAGAGGGTCGAAGTGATGAGCCAAGTGGACATGAATGTGAGGGAGGTAGAAAGAGAAAACAATGGTAAAGGTAGGGAAAGTGAGGTCATGTTGGATCTTTCCTTGAAGCTTGTCATGGAGATTAGCAAAGACAGAATGACAACTTCTAATATCTTCATTCACTCTAATGAGGACACTCATGGGATTGTGACCATTGGGGAAATTGCTAGTTTGAATACTCTTGTGGTTGTGAGGCCTCTGTTCATATTGGACATAAGAGGGGTGCTATGAATGGAGACCCTTACTAAGAATGCTAGATTAGAAGCTACCTTATTTTAGTTGCTCAATGTCTTTGTGTAATATTGACCCAAGTAGATTACTCGGGCCACCCAAAGATTTGACTCACCATATGTGTCCCTTTAGATATGTTAAAATCACTCTATGGCAAAGCCAATATCTATTGTCGATAACCACTTTTTGCGAGGCAAGTGGGCATCAAATTGTGGGCAAAGTTATTGAGTAAAAGCCCTGTCCTTTAGGTAGATCTTGTTTGATGTGTCTTCATTTGTGCTATGACCCATGGAAGTAATTTGAACATACACATGACAGTAGAATTCATGTTCTTTTCATTTTCTTAAGACCTTCCCATGTATTTGTACCATGCAAGGTTTATTTCTCCCTTGCTTGATTGCTTGAAGACAAGTACATGTATCATATTTTCTTCTTAAAATATTACTTCCTAAATACTCAGTTATTGTCACAACAAAGTTTTCTTACTATTAAAACATTCCAACTTGTCAAATAATAAAAAATACTACTTCAAACTAGGTCCTTTATTCAAAATTTTGGTCATTTTGCAATCATAATTTCCTCAATCGCCTATAGTAGTACGAAATATCGTACGACAATATGAAATATCGTACACAATCCTATAGTCTAGCATCTGGCCTTACTATGAAATGCCGCACACCCTCTTTCTAGAATATCGTATAAACTCAAAGTGTCACCTTGTTTAGTGAGAAGTGTCGCTTGATATACTAGTATCGTCTAGTTCACTATGAAATCTCGTATGATTGTTGTCTCAAATTCTTTATCATAGAAACTTGTTTAGGATGATTAGGACAACTTAAAGTTGGTTTATTTGATCTTTAGTTTGCTCCAATGGGTTAGAGATTGTGTTTAGCTTAAAAATATCACTTGAATCTCTTGATTGCATACTTGGTTTGTCAAAATTGTTCACTTGTACAAAATCTTTAACATATCTATTTTTGTCTCTTTTATCTTGGCTTGACTTTGCTTGTTCACAAGTGTCATACATAGGGTCTATCATAGCCGCAACTTGGGAACTTTATGACATATCTAGCTTTGCTACTTGCTTTTCTCTCTTACACTTTTTTTTTTCTCTTTGGACAATGGACATTTAGCTAATATTGTTTGGAAGTCAAGTTGACTTGAGTCATCCTATTAGCTTTCACATTCTCTTTCATGTTAGTGGTAACTAGGTATCAAATTCATCAAGTAAAGCAGCCTAACATTAGCTTTGGTGAGTTACCTTTGACAACTAGATGTCAACATCGTAAAGGAAAAGAACCCCAAGTGATTTTTGACAAATCACCTAAGGCAAACTCTGAAACTTGGTTTGGTCCTCTTTATAGAATCTTTGAGACACCCTTACTTCACCTAGATCCAAAAATATTCCATCTTTTACCATGGTTAGTGAGGAATGTGAGAAGAACATACAAGATCTCTTTAGGGAGAATGAGAGGCTTAGACAAATTGAGCTAGGAAAAAAAACTCATATGGCAGAGGAAATTAGGTATTTGGCTCAACAATTCAACAACAATCAAAACTTTGGAAATTTCGGAAACTCTAGCAATGATTCACCTCCAAGCAAGCCTCTAAGTCACATCACAATACTAGGTCTAATTCACCACCTCCTAGGTCTACACACATTAGGCATGCCTTACATGTCTCCCTGTTGGTCCCAACTAGTACTAAGAGGAAGGGTGAATTATTATTGACTCTAAAATAGGTTATTCTTCTAACCTTTCCAAGTATACTAACTAATAGCCACTTGGGTGTTAACAGGATTATAAATACAGTAAGATAGAAACAAGTAAACTCACACACAAAGCATTCATCAATGGACACATAGATTTTGTACATGAAAACCCTCGATGAGAGGATGAAAACCATGGTGGGGATAATATAACCCAGTAGCCTTTTACTGCAGATAAATAGTATATTCTTCTAACCTTTCCAAGCATACTAACTAATAGCCACTTGCGTGCTAACATGATTATAAATACAGTAAGATAGAAACAAGTAAACTCGCACACAATGCATTCATCAATGGACACGTAGATTTTGTACCTAAAAACCCTTAATGAGAGGATAAAAACCACAGTGGGGATAATATACCCACTAGCCTTTTACTACAGATAAAAGGTTTCCCAATTAAGAGCTACAACTTTTTCCTTCTAAGAACTCATTCTATTAAGAATGTCAGTAACCTATTAGGATTACAATCAACCTATTGAGGCTACCTAGTTATAAGATTTAACACTCCTTCTGAGAATCATCTGGTTAGAGGATTTATGATATGCTTACTACTAAAGCATATTTACTTAAGAGCTTACAAGATGATTATAATTATTAGAGAGCAATCAAATATGATCTAAAATGTATATCACTTCTTGCTTGATAGATCTCTAGTGATAACTTTTTGAGATGTCGCGATCTTCTCTTGCCGCTTGGACACACTCTATGATATCATTTTGTATCACTCTATTTTTCTCTTCTCTACTCACCCTTGTCTACAATACACACTTTTGCTTCTAGTTAGATGTAGCTTTATGTCTTGGTCATCTACTTAATAGCTTTTTTCTTTCATTTTTTTCTTCCTTCAGATTGGCCTAGTGTATCATTCTTTCCCTTTGCTTTTTCTTCACACATATTCACCTTTTCTCACACCAACTCTTTCTATTTCTTCCACATCATTACATATGCACACCAACTATTTTGAATGTGTGCAGTCTCCTTTTATCTATGGGTGTTAAAACCCTAGGAGATTATCCTGCTCAAACTAGTGAATTCAAAATTTGAATTCAGACAATTGAGTGGTTTGTGAGCAACTTGTGACACATGTACCATCTTAAAATGGACACAATTTATTTTGAGACCTTTTAGCCCTCCTTAGTGTTGTTTTGGTTCTATTTTCTTCTGTCCTCTTCCATTTCACTCTTCTTCACCATCTTTTACTTTCTCACATGGTCTTCTAGGTGTAGTTTTGATACCCTTTTGACCATATATTATGATGAGTCATCTATCTTCTAGTTTTATCTACACCACCTCCTAGCACTCATAATAGCCTACCTCTCTGATCCATTGGGACCAGGTCAACCCAAGTTAACTTGGTTTGGACTAGGTTGACCTAAGTTGACCTAGTCCTTGATGACTACGAGATTCAGGGCCCAAAAGTTTCAAAGTTTACTAATTAATTTAATTACCTCCCTTATTGGCCTGAGTTGTTTTCCTGCTCAAAAAATAGTATAAAAGGAGGCTTGGTGGATTCATTTTCATATCACACATTCTCAAGACATCCATAAGTAAGCAATTATTCAAGGAATTTTTTATGCAATGGAGCCTGGTGGAATAGTCCTTTGGTGAGTAACTAGTCCTTAGATCACCTTCACTGAAGATATGCCAAACAAAAAGTGTCCTTTATCCTGCCCAAATGTGCTTAACTACCAATAAAAAGTGCTAAATTAGGATTTTAGGTTATCATAACCAACCTCCTATATAAGGAAATCCTAATCACAAGGAAGATCCTTCAATCTAGACAACCTATCCCAAATTGCCCAAAATGCACAAATTGACAACTTCTTGACACAAGACCCCAAAATGAAAAATAAGAGTAGAAGAGACTCAAGGATGGAATTGTAGTCTATTTAGGTCTAACATAAGGTGTGATTATGGTTAAAACCAAACTATGCAACATTTATCATATGGTTGCTTCACAAATCCACCATATTAGGCTTGTAGCCCTTTTTCATGAAAATTTGACTTAACTTCAACAATATCCACATAAACCTATGGTTAAATCACATATTCAAGTAAAATTTTTAGGTTTACTTAGCATACCCAAACATCAGGACAAGATGATACAAACAAAGTAGGGTTTTCCAAATTTCTTCCCTAGGCAATTAGCCCTATTAGGTCTCCAAATACAAAGGAGATACACTTTAAAAAGGCCCAAACTTCAAACCAGTCATTGGAACATGAAGGGGAGAGCATAAATAGATACTAAACCTAATTTCAAGACCTGGTGTTACTTCTAGAGCAAGTTATTGGAAATGTTGATCAGCATAAGCATACACATGGATCTTGCATGTCTAGGGCATCAGATTTCTATTGGCCACCTACACATACAAGTCTATGACCAAACACATTGTTAAAGTACATAATACACACTTGGATTTCACCATAGGCCATCAAATTCCCATTGTGAAATCCTTAGATATGACAAATTATTTTTGAAACCCTAGGTATGGCAAGATTTATGAACAACTTCTACAAAAATGTAAATATCTTGAGTTAGGAGATTGATCAAAACCTCAAACTAAGTGCATTGGGAATATTGTTCATCCACATTTTTGAAAAGGTAGGTTAGACACCCTAGTGCATCCGTACAAGTCCGTACACATTGCTACAACATCAAATTGGAAAGAAATCTAAGTTTTTTTTTTTTTTGAATGCAAATTCACATGATTGTACCTACCACCCACCTGAAAGGGCTTATGTAGACTTCCCCAATGGTCATAAAAAATTTTCAAACCATTTTTGGCCTTTGGGAATCAAGATACACATTTTTGCAATTTTTGCTAAAAAGTTGCTTGACAACTTTTGAGCAATTTTTGCATTTTATGCAACTTTTACAAATTGTGAACAAAATATGTTCAAACCTTAACTAAATGATCCAAATAGGATCAAAACATGTCAAAAATATGGAAACATGACTTATCCTAAGATTTTAAGCCATTTGACCATAGTTGACCATATTGACCAAGGGCTTATAATTATGCCAATCTTCGAACTAGGCTTTACAAATAGGTCCAAATACTTAGATGTTAAAACTAACCTATCTTATAGGTTCTTAGGACTTGTAAGATTCTTCATTTTATGTGGGTTCTCCTGCACCACTTTTTCTTCAAGCAAGCATCTTCAAGCATTCAAATCAAAGCATGTCCTTCTTGCATCAAGCTTCTTCCTTCAAGGTGTTAGTGGAGTTTGGCTCTAAGGAGAAGATCCTTCATTCCAATCTATTAAAGATCCTATATTATTCATCCATGGCATGTCACATACATTACCATACACGAGGTTTTGGCTTCTTTGATTTCTTTATGGTTTCTTTGAGTCAAGGCTATTATACTTACATATTTGATCACATATCAAAGTCAATTGTATCTATGAAGGTAATTTTATCTTTCACTTGATATTATTCAAATCTACTACATGCAAGCATTTCACTTACATTTACATTTCTTAATTACGATTAATTCCTTAACTTAGGGCTTGACTAAGGCAAGCCCTCATTAAACCCCAACCCCAAACTTTTATTTTCTATGTTGATTAGTATGTTGGGAGCGAAAAGGATTACAAATCTAGAACTTGTTATTTGCAAGCTTTATGGAGTCTTTAGTTGTAGATTGTCAAACTACGTCAACCTAGTCATGAGACATCTTCCCAAGTCAACTTAGTCTTTCAATTTTGGGGAGATTTCTGGGTTTTGATCCTTTCATCTTTTTATTCCGAGATCCATGAATGAATATTTAGATCTACAATTTTTGGAGCTAAAATACATCTTCTTGTATGCATGTCAAGGTGAGTCTTTCATATTCTATTTCCTTTCATATCTTTACCCTAGATCTATATCTTAATTGCACTAATTTTAGATCTATATCTTAATTGCACTAATTTTCTTTACATAGCATCTTGATTTATATTATTTAAGAAATTAGTTCAATTTCACATTCACACTATCCTATTAAGGGTCTAAGAGAGTATATTTTTCTTATATTGTATTCCTCTTTATAATTCAAATTTTGTATTAGCTCCCTTCTTCCTTTTGGGTCCTAGCCAATCTAATTTGGATCATAAGTGGAATCATACTTGGAAATTACCTCTTTCCCTCACACACATATTTGAATGGCTAAGTGACCCCGTAAAGTGGAGGCCTACATCTTATTAAAGTGCTTCCATTTTACCATTAAACATTTTGGTGAACCTAGCTTGTGCCCCTTTCTTTTTGGAGTTAGAATGTTTTTTTTGGTATTTACCTCCTTTTCATGAACCCTTTTCCCTTTTTAGATCTCTCTTAATTCCAATAAGTGTTTATTTCCTTTAAAGGTAAACCTTTTGGGGATTTTAAATATGTCATTCTCTTTGTCTAGCATGCTTTTTATGGTTACTACTCTCCTTGCATGTCCTTATCATACTTATGATGTTTATGCAAGTTTCTCTCATTTTATGTTATTCATGTCTTTACATGCTTTTCTTGGACTTTTTCTTTTACAGTTAACTAACACAAGGTTTTTGAATAGAGCATATTTCAAGACTATCATTAGATTCTTACGTGGTTTTCTCGTTTATTTTTTAGATGGCATTAGAGATTTTGTTAGTAATTCTCCTAATCCTAATCCTATGCGTACTCTTCCATATGGTGAAACCCCCTCTACATTTCAAAACATTCAAGGTATGGTTCATGATCCTGATATATCTCAATTTTTGAATAAGAGATCTCCACTATCACCTCCTCCTATTTCTCAATCTTCTATTCACACTAATTCTCCTATAATTCCTCCTTACACTAAATTTTCTCATATGTCTTCTGCTAGTATATTCTCTCCTTCTACCCTCTGTCATACTTACAGTACAGGTTTTAATATTATCACACAACAAGGTTATAAGGGTTTAAGTCTTGGTATTGATGAGCATGGTAATAAGAATATTATTGACCCTCCTACACAAAATCATAATCAAGGTCTTGGTCATATTCCTTCTTCTAGTGATCCTTCTTCCTTCTCCTCCACCTTGACCTCCTTTACATCTTCTTCTTTTGGTTCCACATCTTTCTCCTATTGATACTAGGGAAGCATTAGCCTGCAAGGTTTATTGTCACCTTTTGCAAGCTCCCACTTTACAGTATCAACCATCGATTTTGAATGTTGTTGCTATATTTAAATGTACATTTTGCTACATTAATAAATATAATCTTCATGTTTGTATAGAATTTATCATCTATATTCATGAAAATGTTGAAGATGGTTAACTTTCTTATACACGGGATATTTACTCTCATCTTCACAAAAATACTTAACATTTCTAACCCTTATTATCGACACTCCCTGTTATTTTGCATAATATATTTAAGAGTGGTAAAATAGTTCTTTCTTCATGTTCACCATCATTGGGGGGTAAGGATCATCCTTTATGGGGATCTCTTTTGGTTATTTGATATCCAAATATCCTTTCTAAAGTGCATAATTAGTATTGGTATAACCTCTTATGGTATCATTTATCCTTCTATCCTTTTTAGTTATGTATCATTTAATATATTTATATTGATTGGTGATCTTTATATTATGCATATTATAAGGATCTCACTTAGATGAATATTTTTACCTTCTTTCATGTTATCTCTTATTATATGTATAGCATGATTCTCCTCCTTTCAATCATTTCTCTATAGATCATATTATTTTATAATACATTTTTATCTTTGGGTATGAAAAACTTTTGTTACGTATAGGTGTAAGGAAACTTGGCAACAAAGAATATAACCGTTTCCACATAACCCACAATAGATATGAAATAAACACGGAATTAAAATCCACATGCAAGAGAATAGACAACATACCCACAAAATGTGACACAAGATATACCCTGGGAAACCCTCATTGAGGAAAAACCCAGCCTCCAAAAGCATCCATCACCATGTATTATTCAGCAAAAAAATACCATTGCCATACAACCATGGAAGCCTTCATGGCCATAGCCACAGCCGAACAAACTATGTGAAGAAGCATGAATCCACACATCCCATGCCATGCTTTCAACCTTCACAAATGCTCCCTTGGCTAACCTGTCAAGCCTTGTCCCGCTCGACTCTTGCCTTTTGTCTTCTCCTTGTCTCTCTTTCTACAACTACCCTTGTGGCTGCTTATATAGTAGCAAGTCCCACAAAACTACCAAGTGGTATTACATAAACCATGTGTTACCTAACCCACTGACCCCACATTTAATATTGAGCATTTAATTATTTTCCCCAATATTAAATAATTACATGAAATATTATCACAATGTTACAATACAACTCATCAAGAATATTCCATGGGAATCTTTACATGTTGCACGTCTATCTAGGTACAACATTACATAATAAAATAACAATATTATGCAATGTGTGCAACACCCATTATCTCAACAATCTCCCACTTGTTGTATACATTGCATAGGGTCAATCCGTAGCCACATAAAATGAACAAGGGAACAATCCCTCCCAGCACATCCACCATCATGGATCAAAATATACCAAGTGCTCCATCCTGGTACTCGCAACAAAATCAAAGTATCCAGCATCTCGAACATGAATGATCTCACCTCCTATTATGCCACTCCCACTGGACATACATAAAAGCCATCCAAAGAGAAAGCCACCCAACCTGTCGCATTAGAAGATCATAAAATCCTGTACCAACTAAAATTCCAAGCACAAAAAACCTGATCCAAAGGTAATCACATGTATCCGTAGTTGTCAAAATATCCATAGCTGAAATAGCACCCATAGCAAAGTGCCAAACCCATCCAACTATCCATACCTCAAAGGT
Organism: Cupressus sempervirens; assembly: GCA_028749045.1. NCBI lineage: Eukaryota > Viridiplantae > Streptophyta > Pinopsida > Cupressales > Cupressaceae > Cupressus > Cupressus sempervirens. The sequence continues at coordinate 929,565,064 of CM053789.1, forward strand.
ATAACAAGTGAATCTCATATCACTGACATATCCAATCTACAACCTACAATCACAAGCCTCAAGAACAATACCTGCCACATAATACCAAGAAGCTCCCACTGCAAAAGATAATGTCAAATCTATAACCAATCCACTCAACACATCTCAAAGAAGTGAATCCATGTAGTATCAAGGACATCCACAATACATCAACTGATAACCTGCAAGAACAATTCTCATAACAAGTCTCCAATGCTCTTCCAAGTTCTCCACAACCAATAGAGGAAAGAGATAAAGTAATAACCATGTCATCTCTCACATGACATACATGAGCACAAACCAGTGATCACAATCTCTAACCAATCTCAAATCCAATGCAAGCAAGACTGAACATCCAGGAAGATAACCAAGACCAGAGAAACCATGCAAATCATAACCTGTATCATGTCCTTCCACACACACCTCTAGATGTAAACTGTGCAAGTATGATCTCCTCCATAAAACCCCAACAAGAAGCCTCAACAACACCCAAACCATACCATATAACTAATCATGGATGTAAGCCTCTCACAAGAAGATCAAACTCAATAAACCATTCTTAAACCAAGGAATAACCATTCCTAATCCAAGGAATATGCCCAATATAAAACCATCTCCAAAACTCAACCAGCATAACAACATATGCACATGGAGATAACCAATGCTAAACCATCTCTCAAATGAACCCTCCAGAACTAACTCATGTACCATAGCTCAAGATCCATATCCATGAAAGACAAGCATAAATATAATGCAACTGAGAGAAAATCATGGGCTATACCTCTCAAGTAGCAAACTGCCGAATAGACCAAGAGTGGGGAATGAGAATGCTCGTCAAGATACCCAAGTCTCCAACCAAGACTCATCTAAGAACAATCTCCTCTCAAGTCCATATCAGGTGACTGCCCCTCGGACTTCCTGCTAAAACCATCAATCGTCCCAACAAATACTTCTCTAATCCAAGAGAAATCAGCGTCACCACCGTCTCTAAGTATCCATGAGCACCTGTAACCAATCAATCCATGCCAACTCCAAATGCAACATAGCAATATCATGAAGTATCTAGCTTATGATCAATGTACTCAATACCAAGAAACTAAACCAAGATCAATGTCAAAGTTCCAACCATGGCCTCAGGAACATAAACATGACAACATGATCTTACCATCTCAACCAAAGAGATAACATGCTCCATATGAACACACCATAACATGTCACAACTCTAAACGTGTATCAAGAGTATACCATGACATAATAATGAAACCATCCTCATACCAAGGATAACATGCCGAATAAAAAATATAAACCACACCTTTGCCAAGAACCCTGTGAGTCCTCAAGATGCAACCATCTCCACACACCATGAAGAAAACCATCTCCACATACCAGGAAGAACCATCTCCATACACCATGAAGATAACCAAGAACTCCATGAGTCCTCAAGATCTAACCATCTTCAAACACCATGAAGATAACAAGTGCACCATGCAAATGTCAAAGACGCTTCTGCAGCAACAGGATCTAAGACAAACCTCCAACATCAGCAAACACTCAATAAATATATCAATGCCAACAACTCCCACTCAACCGTGGTACCAAGTCACCTATGGCATCATAAAATCCATCCTCTCAAAATCAAGAAGATATAAACCAAATAAGGAACTAATCCTGCACTGTCACCCCATCACTGTCACAAGCTCCCACTAAACCATGTATCCAAGCTATCCATGACATAATGATGAAAAAATACCATCCTCTAACCATGAGAATCAACCAAAGCATCAAACTATCAAAGAAGTCAAAGTGCACATCATGAGCTCCTTAAAAGAAACCAAATAACCATGATCTTCAACCAAGAAGATATACCACCATAACCAAATCAGAAAATCCAAGCTAATGAACATCAAGGATGTACCTGTATAACCAATCATGTCATGCCAAAATCCATGACACCATGATCACATCCATGAACCGAGCATCTGGCTCTCAATATGTCCAACCTGTCAGCATAGTCAACCACAATCCTCCACCATGATTGTACCTGGTAACAACATCTCATCCCTTCTACATGAAGATAAAATCATGTGACTTAGGGCATAGACAACCCAAATCCAAGCCACCAATCTAAATATGCATCAATAATGAAAGATCAATGGGCAAAAACAACCCATAACCAAGCCATAAATGCAACCTGTAAGTATAGACCGCTTACAACACTGCACAACTTGTAGACCCAACAAGTCATCATGCATATCCAAACCAAACACTGATAACCACATCATCATGAGACCAAACTGAAATATGAACTGAGTATACAATCACATCAAATCTTAAATTTCCAATGCCATAAACTCACAATGTTACCATAGTCAAAATATACCTATAAACAGTTCAGATCAATATATCAACAAATAAATCATGCCAAACCTACACCAAATCTGAACCAATGTGTAGAGCTCTCCAAGAGCTTTCCGTTGACTACTTGAAGTCCAAAATCTGACTCTGTATGCCCAAGTAATGCCCTAATCCGTGCTCAAAATAAATAACATCTGACTTTAGGGCTCTTAAAACCTGAAAAATTTTCAAAATCATAGAACCAAACCTACACCATCTTGTAGTGCTCTGAATTAGCTTTCCAACGCCTATAAGAACTCTGAAATCCGATATTCTGAGAGAAAGTTATGACCGTTTTAGTAAAACAGTCTTTTTACCATTTTCAGTACGATTTTTCATTTTTTATTTTTTTCAGTGATGAAAATTCCGACGGGATTAAATTTGACGGCCATCACGGGCTGAAACTAAAAAACTCTTTCATTTCCTCTGAACATGGCCAAACTAGGGCATATTATATATCAAAATTTATGGAAATGTTGACCCGGATCTAGTGGTGAGGTCTGTTTTTACCCAGGAGGTCATTTTTGCATGCTACCCCCTAAAACCCTCATTTAAATGAAACATCCGAAAAAATCTTTTTGTCCAACAATTTCACATGCCCGAATCTGTTAACATCCCATCATAACAACAAATTCAAAACTCTCAGATCTACAATAAATCATTCATATATCTTGCCCTTTTCTTTTATCCTCTCATGCATTCCCATGGATTCAATCTAGGGTTACAAATAATAAAACCATAGCTCTGATACCACTTGTAAGGAAACTTGGCAACAAAGAATATAACCGTTTCCACATAACCCATAATAGATATGAAATAAACACGGAATTAAAATCCACATGCAAGAGAATAGACAACATACCCACAAAATGTGACACAAGATATACCCTGGGAAACCCTCATTGAGGAAAAACCCAGCCTCCAAAAGCATCCATCACCATGTACTATTCAGCAAAAAAATATCATTGCCATACAACCATGGAAGCCTTCATGGCCATAGCCACAACTGAACAAACTATGTGAACAAGCATGAATCCACACATCCCATGCCATGCTTTCAACCTTCACAAATGCTCCCTTGGCTAACCTGTCAAGCCTTGTCCTGCTCGACTCTTGCCTTTTGTCTTCTCCTTGTCTCTCTTTCTACAACAACTACCCTTGTGGCTGCTTATATAGTAGCAAGTCCCACAAAACTATCAAGTGGTATTACATAAACCATGTGCTACCTAACCCACTAACCCCACATTTAATATTGGGCATTTAATTCTTTTCTCCAATATTAAATAATTACATGAAATATTATCACAATGTTACAATACAACTCATCAAGAATATTCCATGGGAATCTTTACATGTTGCACATCCATCTAGGTACAACATTACATAATAAAATAAAATAATAAAATAACAATATTATGCAATGTGTGCAACACCCATTATCTCAACAATAGGATCGTGTGTCTTTTGCTTAACAAATGACCTTTGTTATCTTAGATTCTAATATTTCTCATTTGATAATCATCTATAGCTTACATCATTAGTGGTATCTTCTCTTAGCATTTTATCATGTTTAGAGTAAGCCATCCTATTATCTTTTCTTGTTTTATCCTTCTATGGTATGACATTATTCTATATTACTTTTTGTTGATATGAGGTAATTTGTGCATAACTATTAGTTGTTGCCTACATCTTTTCTAGCTCGTGAGATATTGTGACTTCATCTTATCATAGAATTTCTTCCTTGTCTTGCGCTTCGGGGGCAAGGCCTTTTTTGTATATTCTTTCTCTCTATTTGTCTAACGATGAACTTTCTTTAGTTCATTAGCATTTTTTTATTATATGACATTATTTTATTATAAAGAATGATGTCGTAATCATGACTCTTTCTTTTAGACAAGAGATGCATGTCCTTGATCATCACCACTTCTTTATTTGTAAACCTATGTTCATAATTAGCATTTTCCCTTATTATGTGCTTTCAAGCTTGTCATCCTTCTTCCAAGGATCCCTATTTTCCCTATACAGGGGACTAAATAGGCACATCTTTGTTCTTCTTGGAAGTTGTATCTTTGTTCACGAAACTCCACTTGAAGGTAGATGTCGTGTACACAAGATCTCTTCCTTTCAAGGGTCTCTTCTCATTTGTGGCATACCTTTCATAATTTATCTATTTCCTTAGCTTATAAGAGTTAATGTTCTTCGCTAATTTTATGGTATACATTATTGATACAAGATATCTCCTTGTTAATGGAAGAAGTTATCCTTGATTATCTTCCTTACGATGTCTATGGCTACATAGTCATCATAAGGAAGGGGGCATATATACACCCTATTTGTACATAGTTTCCATGAAGCACAAACATAGATTCTAAGTCTAGCTTGGAGTACTTTAGCCTTAGCGCTTGGTATAATTTATAGGTCACCCTCAAATCTATGCATTACGGCTTCGTGTATCTCTTTTTCACACACATGCACATATGTTGAATCTCATAAATATGGGTAACACATGTACACTTGCTAAATCATCTACGAGTATAAGTGACACCTCTCCATCTCGAGGAAACACATCTTTTTGGTTTTTGTACTAAATCCTCTGTGGGTATAAGTGACATCTCTTCATCTTGAGGAAATGCACCCTTTTTTTTTGTGAATCCTTCATAGGGTAACATACACAGACATTTTGTTAGAATATATAGTCTACCAATATAATTGAGAGGCAGGAGGGTGAATCAGTTATCCAACTATTATCACAATTATCAACCTTAATAAAATATACCCATATGAGTAATATAATCAAAAACCACAACAAGATACTCATGCCCAATAATACCAGATATGTTAACTAGGGAAACCCTTGATCAGAGGGAAAACTTTAGTGAGGATGGTACCCACAAGATGATGTACTAATCTAAATATTCCTTGTTAGAGGATTGACCTTGTTAGGAGTCTATACCAACATTCAGTACATATCAGTCCCAGTTAAGAGACTTTGAATACCTGTTAGGAGATTCCAACTCTATTAGTAGTTGTACCAACCCTATTAGGAGTTGTAGAAGGTAGATGGACCCACTGTCCAAACAGCTTCAGGGGCAAGACCAATGAACCCATTATCCAAATGATCTTTGTATTTTTCCTTGTAGAATAATAGAATTAAACTATACTACTCCTTCCTCTTTCTTTGTCCTATCAACCAAACTTTTGCTCCTTCTAATCTCGATACTAGATCATCAAATTCGCATCCAATAATCCCTTGGATCGCTTACTTGCATTCACCAAATATTATTCTCTTTTTTGCACTTCTCTAATCACTTCGCATGCTCCATACTTTCAAACAAGAAAAACATCTTTCCTTTATACCCTATCTTAGTAATAACTTCTTGAGCCAACCTTGAGGCTTTCCCAATAAATTATAATAAGATAATTAATTATTTCATAATTACAATACTACTGTTAACTCTCATCTATACAACTTCTCACCCATGTGACACCAAGGCTTATGCACTCACTGACATCACCATCAAGCTATCTTATGTCACTGTCTAACTACGCATATCCAGATTATATCTTTGTTGGAAGATATAATACAATCATCAAAAATTGCTTAATAGTTACTCTATCTCTATACTACTCTTTGCAAATCACTTATAGCTTCCTTACATCTTCGACTTACTTTATGTGCATTAAACCTCATCATCAGGACACAATGTGGAATATGTTCTTACCTGCGCATCACTTGACAATCAAAACTCTATCCGTACGACCTTGATCTTTGTCTGCTACTCTACTAGTCTTCACAAACTTACTGCTATGTTGACATCAATGACAAACACAATTATGAATACAACATGTCAATGCTCACCAATGCTTAGGATACTCCCCCAAAAGGAATACCATTAGCATTCATGGTAACACATTTACACTCTATGGTGATACCAAGAAATTGATCTACGGGTGGACACATACACATGCTCAAGACATCTAAAAGAAAACAAGTATTCAAGGTGTTCTTCCTCAAGGAAACATTTTCAAGCATTCAAGTCTAAGCATCTCCTTCTTACATCAAGCTTCTTCCTTCAAGGTGGGAGTAGATTTTGGCTCTAAGGAGAAGATCATTCATTACTATCCATTCAAGATATTCTTTTAGTCATCTATGGTATGTCACATACATTTCCATACATGAAGTTTTCACTTCTTTGATTTCTTTATGGTTTCTTTGAGTCAAGGCTATTACACTTACGTACTTGATCACATATCAAAGTCAATTATATCTACAAAGGTAATTGTATCTTTTACTTGATATTATTTAGATCTATTACATGCAAGCATTACATTTACATTTCTAAATTACGATTAATTCCTTAGCTTAGGGCTTGACCAAGGCAAGCCCTCATCAAACCCCAACCCCAAACTTTTCTTTTCTATGTTGATTAGTAGGTTGGGAGTGAAAAGGATTACATATCTAGAACCTACTATTCACAAGCTTTATGGAGTCATCAGTTGGAGATCATCAAACTACGTCAATCTAGTCATAAGGCATCTTCCCAAGTCAGCCTAGTCCTTCAAACTTAGATTATGGGGAGACTCTTGGGTTTTGTTCCTTTCATCATTTTATTTTGAGATCTACGAAAGGATATTTAGATATAATTTAGATGTGCAATTTTTGGAGCTAAAATTCATCTTCTTATACACATTTCAAGGTGAGTCTTTCATATTTTATTTCCATTCATATAGTTACCCTAGATATATGTCTTAATTGGGCTAATTGTGTTTACATAGCATCTCAATTTATATTATTTAAGAAATTAGTTCAATTTCACTTTCACACTATCTTATTAAGGGCCTAAGAGAGTATATTTTCCTTAGATTATATTCCTCTTTATAATTCAAATTTAGAATTAGCTCCCTTATTCCTTTGGGTCTGAGCTAATCTAATTTGGATCATAAGTGGAATCTGTAGACACCTAAAAATCCTTTAGAAAATAAAGTATTTTTATTTTTTGAAAAAGTCCTGATGACATCATCATTTATTAATTAATTAATTATTTAATTAATTAATTAATTTTTATGCCATTAAATCCCTTTATCTTAATTAAAAATATTTAATTAAGGAATCCCTCCCAAAAATGTTTAAATCTTATTTAAACATTATTTCCTTATTTATTAATTATTTAATTAATAAATTGACCAAAAATCCTAAAATAAATAAAAAATTTATTTTTTTCCCAAAAGTTGGCCAATTTCCTTATGACCAATAACCTCTTCCAAAATCTTCTAATCCTTCTTTAATTTTGATTAAAGGCTAATCCCATCATTTCCTACCCCTAATCCCAACTCAAAATATTTAATTAAAATTAAATATTAATCCTCATGTTTATTAAATAAGTTTTAATAAATATCTCCTCAACCCAAACCCTTGAAATAAATAAAACTTTATTTATTTCCTAAAAATCTAATTTATCCTCATCCTAAGAAGTTCTAGACTCTTCTAGAAAGTCTTCATCCTCATCTTAAGAAGTTCTAGACTCTTCTAGAAAGTCTTTATCCTCATCCTAGGAAATTCTAGACTATTCTAGAAAGTCTTTATCCTCATCCAAAGTCTAGACTCTTCTAGAAGATGTCTTTAAACCTAATCCTAATCCCCTCCTAACCTTGTCACATTCCCTAAACATGAGTTAAAACTTCCTAACCCAAGCCAAAGTTAACAAATATCTCCTCCTTCACCCACCCTCATTAAATGACATCCACTTGCCTATCCCTAAGTTAATCCTAAACCATCCTAATCCATCCTCTAATCATTTGCACAAGCCTAAGCAAGCTTAAAACTTTCCTAATCAAGTCCAAGTCGAATTTGCTCTCATCACCCTCAAAATATCTCAACCATAAAACTTTATGAAGTCCACTAGGTCATAAATGACTCTTACAAGCCCTTTTATTGCTCTTACAAGTCATTATGAGGGTCTTTATGAAGATTTTATCTCTTGAGCCTCCTTTGTTGACTCATCCTTGCCCTTTCCTCCATCCTCTCACCATGTGACATGTGTCACTCCTTGATTGGCTATAAGGAAGCACAATCCATGTGCTCTCCTCTCATGCAATCTGAGCCTTCCATAAGCTTTTTCCCATCTTTGCATCTTAGCCCTCAATCCCTCAAGCCTCTTGCCTATAAATTGGATCCTTCCCCTTTGCAAAATAACACAATCCATGAAGTAAAGTTATAATGCTATTTTGAGAGCCAAATCCATACTAAAGCCATCTATCCACACCAAAAATCCACAATCATCCATTGAAGCCCTTTTTGAAGCATAAAGCTTGAGCATACATCCTATCTATTTAGACAAAGCTACTCAACAAGAGAGCTTCTTATTGAGAGAGCCCATTAATGGCTCATATTCTCAATTAAGAGCTCATCTTAGTCTATCTTGAAGTTTATGAATTTTTTTTAGTTTGTAGAAGCTTTATTTAAATTTGGTTTCTATTAGCATACTAACATTTTCTCATATACATTTTGGCACGCCCGGTGGGACCCCGCATGGGTCATCTTCATTAGCTTTTTTAGTCAAGTTTTTTATGTCATTTGCTGATTTTGGCTAATTTTTCTTGTCTTTGTGATTGGTAGGATTGTATAAATTGGTTTTGTAGGTCCACATGAGCATGAAGAAGACAAAGGAACTCATAATCTATCTCATAGTGTTTGCAGATTTTTCAAGCTTATAGGTGGACAAAGACCTTGAAATTCTTCTTCCTCTTCTTGTCTATATTCTTCTTATTCCATCTACTTCTTCTTCTTCTTCTTGTGGGAGATCTTGGCCATTTTTTTAAGGAAGCAAAATCATACACACTTCTTTTTAGTGCTTAAAATGAACCCCCAAATCATACTTAAATTCATTGAAAAATTAAAAATTTGCAAAAAAGAAAAAATCTTTTAACAAGTGAAACTAAACCAATCTAATCATTTGCATCCTTGCAACATCAAGGTTTTAGATGCATTCATGCAAAATTAGGAACACTTCATTTTTGGGAATTTAAAAAGAACTTCAAGTTTCCATTTCAAAAGGTTCAAAATTAACACTAAGTGCACACTAAAGTTCTTTTAAAAAATCTCATGAAAACTAAGAGTCCTAAATGGTTGCCAAAATTGTCCTAAAAAGCTTTGTTATTTGTTCCAAACAAATGTCTTGTTGTAAAATCTTGAATGTTTCTTAGGTTTTTCATGCATCAAAACAATCTAGGAATATCATTTTTGGGCTTAAAACATGCAAACTAGCACACAAAATCTTGAATGAAAAGCAAAGTCCAAAGAGTCATTTTCACTTTTGAGTCCAAAACAATCTTGAATGATCTAAGGTTAAAACAAAGCACTTCAAAGTTCTTAAAACAACACACAAAATCTCAATCTTGAATGCTCAAAGGAAAAAACTTGAATGTTTAATCACTTGTTTTTGAATGCATGTTGCTAAAATCACTCTTGAATGCCATGGATTAAAATCAAATCTTCCTTGAATGCACCTTAATCTTGCTCACACTTTATTTGGGCATAAAAATTGGACAAATCTTGACGTGGAGGGCCTCCGGGCGCGCGCTTGAAATCGAATCTCACACACCTTTGTTTTGGGCTTAAAATAAACTCACACTCAATCTTGAATGCCTTAAAGAAAAATCAATCGATACTTGACGTGGAGGGCCTCCGGGCGCACGGGTTTACCTTCTTGTTGACCCTAACTCTTCTTCTTGTTCGCATTCTTCGATCAATTTTATTTTTGTCGACGCTTCAAAGTTGGAATAAACATTGTATCTTAAACATGAGTGCTTGCAAAGTCTAGATCAGAAAACTTAAGCATCAGTTGGTAAAAGAACAAGCATGATTTTTAGCCCAAGATCATCCAAGTCTTCTCTCCCCTTGTCGTCTTTCGAGGCCATCTTGGGTGCATAAGATTAGGATCCAAAATCTTGTCTTAGCTTTTTAGGAGGCCTGCTTGGGGATTTCATCACCCCTTGGGACGACCTCAACTCCAGCGTTCTGGCGGAGTATAAAGATCTGGAGGTGAATCCAAAGACACCTCTCTTGGGATCAAAATTTTGTCACTCGGGCTAAGCCTCAAGGAACTTTATACCCTTGAGAAGTGAAAGAGGAGAAGTGGGTTACCGCTCCTCTCAGCTGTGTGACATCTTTTTGGTTTCATCTACAGATTTGGGCCTCACGTACCTTGTGTATATCAAGGACTCCCTAGCTAAACCAAATTTCATCCTTATAGAAAGCTTCCAAGGATGTTGGTGTGTTTGATGTGCTTGCTCAAAACTTTTGTCTGCTTGTTTGTTCATAGCTTTTGAATGAATGTTTGCCAATTTTGGCCAAAATCCCAAAAAAGCATAAATCTCCCAGCTCAAGGCATACTTAGCGTAGTCATTGCCTCATCAAAAAATCATCCAAGCTCCCCCGCTACAATCGAATCTATCTAGTTCCTTGCTTTAGAACAATCCCAAATCCAAAGTCCATCCAAATCATCCCCCCCCCCAGCCAGCTAGTAGCCCAATCCAAAATCACACCCAAGCCTTTAGAGAGTTGTTGTCATTCTGCTGGAATTTGCTATCCAATCAATCCGACCAATCCACCAGCCTCACCAAGGTTATCCCTTTGATAGAGCTTTGTCTAGGGTAATCTAGCTTTGTCACCTGTTATCCCTCATCACCTTGAGCTAAAGGTTGGGATCCACAAGTGATCAATCTCGTGTCATGCCCATAGGATCATTAGTCTATTCTTAGGTTGACACAATCTCCACCAATCCAGCACATAGGAAAGAAAAACTCTCACTTTTTGATAGCATACCCTTGAAGTCTTCCATCCACAGGAAAGCCAAAAATCTCCAGCCAATCCTCCTTAGGTCTTTCATGCAACTTTGACTCTCCCTAGGAAATCTTTCATCAGCCAATCCAAAATCTGTGCTTAACCCAAATCCAACCATGAGCTTCCGTGTTCATCCATACGCAAGACCCCATCCCCATCAAACTCATCATCAAAGTATGAAGTACCAATCCTATCATGATGTGTTTGGTCGCATTGTCCTTGCTCCCGCCACCTCCTATTCCAATGATGATGAAAATCTTGTTGACTATGACGGGTATATTGAAAGCCTTAGAAACATTCCCCCAAGCATCCCCCAAAATCCAAGAGTTATTCCAAACTATCTAGTCATGCCATCTGATATTCTAGCTTCCCCTCCATCACCCCATCAACCAAGCTTCCAATCTTCCACCCCCATCACACTAGCTATTCCTGTCAATCCACCTCCACCTTTGACACATGAGTCTCCAAGGAATCTCCTAGAGGAAATACAAGAAAATTTGCCTCCAACGGTCGAGAAGCCATGTCATCTAATCCAACCATGTAAAGTAGTCAGTGATGAAGCTTCCCCATCTATAATATCACCTCCATCTCCCATAACTATCATCCCCATACCATCCATCAAATTGCTTAAAATCCTTCCACTTCCCGCAAGCATCAAAATCCCACCACCTATCAAATCCCTCCAAATCCTATCCACATCACCTCCAAGCATTTCCCAAATCTCTCGTAATGACCCTTATGCATCCATCTTCTACTCACCCATCTCCACTACTGAATCCCCCATCTATCCATCTGTTGCCTTTGAAGAATACATCCCTTCACCTCCTATCGCACCATCCACTCCAATCCAATCCTATCAAGATCCTGCCCAAAAGCATGTTGACATCCCCCAAAGCATAAATGAAGATATCATCGTACCATGTCTTCCATCCATAGTGCAGTCACCATCTCCTCCATCTCCAAAACCTCAAGCCATATCTCCTCCACTACAAGATATCTTGTCATCCCACCAGCTACATCAAGATCCTATCCTTCCATCTCCTTCGCTCCATGCTTCCATCTTACCACCTATCCAAGCTATTCCACCATCTATAATCTACCCTCTTGGTTCACTTGCATTCATCCACGGTGGCCCTCTCTCAGCAGAAGAATTAAGAACAATATCTCCCCATTGCAATACACCTAATAAATCACTTCTACCATTTTCTACAAGCAAAAAGTTTCCTCAGCTTGTTCAAATGCTCAATCGATGGCATTATCAAGGTCAAGGTTTAGGACCACAAGAGCAAGGAATCAGAGAGCCTATTATTGCACAAAAAAATCTAGGATTTCATGGTCTTGGATATGTATCCAAAGGCTCACCATCTCAAGGTGTTGGTACACCACACCCCCAAACCAAGCCTATCTCCAAGCCCACCATGCCAGCCTCCTATCACTCCTTCAAGAAATCTTATGTCATCCCCCCTCCACCATCTTTGCAACCCAAAACAACCTACCATATCCCCCCTTCATCCGCTAAATCCATTTTGGGTCCCTATGTCCCAAAATCTACCATCCTCCATCCTCCTATCAGCCATCATAAAAATCCTATTCCATCCATTTCTATGCAAGATCAACAAAGGCACATATCAGGGCACATCATCCATCATCATCCCCCTACATGCTCTTTCATATCCTCTCCATCTCACAAAGCTTCTCCTAACCATCTTCCCAAAGCTTACCACAACAATGTGAATGCCAACTTCAAAATGCATAAAGCTAAAAATCCACATCCTAGGCAATCATATGTCTATTCTAAAAGACATACTCCAAAAAGGCAAAATCCAATCAAAGAATGCAAAACAATGCAAATGCCTATGAAAAGAAAATCCAAAACCATGTGGATCCCCAAGAAAAAAGTTGAAACCCAATGCATAATGGCATCCACCATTGCTAATCCCCCATCTAGTGACTCATGTCCCCTATCTCCTAACTCCATCTTGGGTGCCTATATCCCCAAGCATGCTTCCACAAATCCTCCATCACGCTCGCATCTACCATCTATCCCCCATATGCTCTTTTCACACCCGTCCCAACATGTGCCAATGTTGCTCTTGCAAGCATCCCCATCTCATGCTCCTTTCCAGCATTTTCATCCCTCCATCTCCTACCATCAATCCCATCTAATCAGATCTATTGCATAAACCACACATCTGGTGTACCAATAGCTAGCAACAAAATTGAACATTCCAACAGCCAGTGAAAAATCCCAAAAAAGCCAAAATAGCTGAAGAAATCCAAAATCATTCTAGCTAAGTCCAAAGTCAAAAAGTCAAAAAGTCAAAAAAAAAAAAAGCGTCCATTGGTGAAAACTTGGCAATTCAAGCGCCTTGGACAAGTACCATGATGAAAACTTGGCAAACAAGCATCATGCGTAATCCAGCCATCCCCAGCTTAGCCTATCATCCTCATGCTTTTGGTCACATCTTGCCATCCAGCTCCATCTTCCAATTTATCCACCTATCTTTCATCCTCCAGCTTTTATCTATCGCTATCTACTTATCTTCTGCAACTTCAACCAACCATCCCAGCTATCATCCATCTTCCTAGCCCCTTCAGCTTTTTCCATCCTAGCTTCAATCCTATCACATCCATCATAAGACCTCCTTCCGCATGTTATCTTTTAATTGGGGGCACTATATTCCTTGGAGATCTTGTCTTGTCCATCCTCCCTTGTCATTGGTATCTAGCTCTAGGCTATCCTCATACAAACCCAATGTCATCTCTTTATATCCATCATAATCCTAGCTATCTACCATCCTATCCAGCCATCTCATCCTGCTCCGCTAGCTATCCTTGGTCACAAAATCTCTCATCATCATTGGATGCATCTTGCCAAATCCATATCTTTCGCTATCACCCCACCCTTAGCTTTCGCATCTTGCACAACATCGAACCATCCCGCTATCCTATCATCCTGAGCTTTTGCCTACTTGTAACTATCTTGGTCCGTTAGCTTGTACCATATCTTGATTAGCTTCAGCTTGTAAATATCTTGCTCCATCAGCTTGTACATCCTCTTTAGCTTAGTACCATTGTATCTATCCAGCTTTCGTGTTCGTTCCTCCTTGATTAGCATCTTGCACACATTGCACAACCCTTGGTTAGCTATTCCAATGCATCCTTTAGCTAGATCTCCTGTCACCAAAGTGCTATCCTTCTTAGTTCAGCTTGCCAGACGCATCACCCATCCAGATCCATCAGCTTAGGTGCTCTCCGATAGATCCTTGTAGGATATAGCTTTCCTCATGTCTGATCTTGGTCTGTTAGTACCTCGTCCTACCCATCTCATTGGCAAACGGTTCTCTTTTGGATTTTTGCTTTCTTTTGATTTGAAATCTTCCCTTTTGGGTCTTGAAATATCTTTTCCAAGCAATCTTTTTGTTTCCTCCTCAAGGTTGCCACGATCTTCCATATCATGGTATGCTACGAATGGGGCAATTTGAGCATAAGGTCTTGATCAAGTCTTTCATTTGTTTTTCTTTTCTGCTTGTGGGTTCTCCAGTGTCGTTTCCACGCTGCTTCCTCTAGGATTCATGTGTGATGCTGGGGCAATCCTTGTGTGTTTGTTTTGAGTTAGTTTGTCAGTCCTTTGGATGGTTGGTGAAAAGGCCTTGATGTTCTTGGTAACCTTGGCAATTAACCAATAGTCCTATAGCAAATCTAGTGCTCAACTACGTGGCGGTACTTCTCTTTGAAGTATCCCCCCCGCTCAAAAAGCTTCAATGGTTTTCCTTCATCTCCATTATCCCCCATCCATATCTAGCATCCGTCTCTCCTACCCCAGCTTATGCATCAGTATCTCTTTGAATCACTCATCACTCTTAGCTTTAGGGATCCACAATCCTAGTCTTAGGGATCCACCAATCCAAATCAATCCACCAAGCCTCATCTTTCGAGATCCACAATCCTAGTCCTAGGGATCTCCGAAACCCATCTTCCACCAATCTGACTCTTTGAAATCCTGTTGCATCAGCTTTATAATCCCCTCATCCATCTCCCTATCCTGGATTCCTTTTTATAGCGCTCTGCTCCTTCATCCTCCACCTTCCCTAAAGTCTTAGGCTTGCTTCCTCTTCTGCATCTGATTCTCCTTTATCATTCTCCCATAGTGAGAGTTTGAGCTAATTCAACCTCTTCTCTTAATCCAATTTGAGTCTCCTTGCTCATCCCAGATTCTTGTATTTTTCAAGAAGCCACCAAGCCTCGCTTTCTCTCCCCGTTGCCTTCTTGAGGGGGCATCTCACAGTCCATTCTCTCCTCTTCTGCTCTAGCCTTGGGCATCTTATTTTCTTATCTTTGATGCCATGCCACTTGCGGCATCACATCAAAGAGGGGCAAAATGTAGACACCTAAAAATCCTTTAGAAAATAAAGTATTTTTATTTTTTGAAAAAGTCCTGATGACATCATCATTTATTAATTAATTAATTATTTAATTAATTAATTAATTTTTATGCCATTAAATCCCTTTATCTTAATTAAAAATATTTAATTAAGGAATCCCTCCCAAAAATGTTTAAATCTTATTTAAACATTATTTCCTTATTTATTAATTATTTAATTAATAAATTGACCAAAAATCCTAAAATAAATAAAAAAATTATTTTTTTCCCAAAAGTTGGCCAATTTCCTTATGACCAATAACCTCTTCCAAAATCTTCTAATCCTTCTTTAATTTTGATTAAAGGCTAATCCCATCATTTCCTACCCCTAATCCCAACTCAAAATATTTAATTAAAATTAAATATTAATCCTCATGTTTATTAAATAAGTTTTAATAAATATCTCCTCAACCCAAACCCTTGAAATAAATAAAACTTTATTTATTTCCTAAAAATCTAATTTATCCTCATCCTAAGAAGTTCTAGACTCTTCTAGAAAGTCTTCATCCTCATCTTAAGAAGTTCTAGACTCTTCTAGAAAGTCTTTATCCTCATCCTAGGAAATTCTAGACTATTCTAGAAAGTCTTTATCCTCATCCAAAGTCTAGACTCTTCTAGAAGATGTCTTTAAACCTAATCCTAATCCCCTCCTAACCTTGTCACATTCCCTAAACATGAGTTAAAACTTCCTAACCCAAGCCAAAGTTAACAAATATCTCCTCCTTCACCCACCCTCATTAAATGACATCCACTTGCCTATCCCTAAGCTAATCCTAAACCATCCTAATCCATCCTCTAATCATTTGCACAAGCCTAAGCAAGCTTAAAACTTTCCTAATCAAGTCCAAGTCGAATTTGCTCTCATCACCCTCAAAATATCTCAACCATAAAACTTTATGAAGTCCACTAGGTCATAAATGACTCTTACAAGCCCTTTTATTGCTCTTACAAGTCATTATGAGGGTCTTTATGAAGATTTTATCTCTTGAGCCTCCTTTGTTGACTCATCCTTGCCCTTTCCTCCATCCTCTCACCATGTGACATGTGTCACTCCTTGATTGGCTATAAGGAAGCACAATCCATGTGCTCTCCTCTCATGCAATCTGAGCCTTCCATAAGCTTTTTCCCATCCTTGCATCTTAGCCCTCAATCCCTCAAGCCTCTTGCCTATAAATTGGATCCTTCCCCTTTGCAAAATAACACAATCCATGAAGTAAAGTTATAATGCTATTTTGAGAGCCAAATCCATACTAAAGCCATCTATCCACACCAAAAATCCACAATCATCCATTGAAGCCCTTTTTGAAGCATAAAGCTTGAGCATACATCCTATCTATTTAGACAAAGCTACTCAACAAGAGAGCTTCTTATTGAGAGAGCCCATTAATGGCTCATATTCTCAATTAAGAGCTCATCTTAGTCTATCTTGAAGTTTATGAATTTTTTTTAGTTTGTAGAAGCTTTATTTAAATTTGGTTTCTATTAGCATACTAACATTTTCTCATATACAGAATCATACTTGGAAATTCCCTATTTCCCTCACACACATACTTGAATGGCTTAGTGGCCCCATAAAGTGGAGGCCTACATCTTATTAAAGTTCTTTTATTTTACCAGTAAAAACACCTACGATGTAGGGTCTAGACTAGTAGTGTTTTCTATCTATCATGGGTCTCACCTTAATTTAGTTGTCCTTTTTGTACTATGTCATTCTTGTCAGAATACAAACAATATTTGAATCTTCTCCATACCTGCTCTACCATTTCATAATGATGGTTCTTCATGCTAAATGTGATAGCCTTTTCCTTGTCTCATTCTCCTATGTGGACCAATAAAGATGTCTCTCAGTTCCCATGAGATGGTTTATTCTCCTCGATTGGTTGTCGATTGATGAAAACACATTTACATCAAAGCTATCAGATTTCCTCCTAGCTTGGCTTTCCTTCTTCTTCTTTTTTTCTTTTCCCCCCTTAGCCCCCTTAGTCCTTCATCTGAGTAGTGGCCTATCTTTTGTCCTGGTTTCCCCTTCATCCCCCTCCCCCCATCTTCCTCGCTCTTCCCTTTTCCCCTCGCTCTTTCCTCTCTTGGTCTGTGCTCGTCCCCGGCTCCTCCCCCACTCTCTCTCTTTCTCCCTCTCCCTCTCCCCTTGTTAACATTGTTTAAGATTTTTCTTTTTATCTTTTTTTATCCTTTTTTCTTCTCGCTCCTTTTCCCTTCCTTGTTTGGGTCTTCTCCTCCTTTGTGTTCTTTTTCTTATTTGGTGTCCCCCCTTTTTCACCCATCTTTTGATTTTTATTTACTTTTTAATTTCTTTCCTTTGGTTATTTTTTCTTTTCTTTTCTTTTTTATTTAATTTTTCCTTCTTTTTATTTTTCATTTTTTTGCTTGTTTTCTTTTGCTTCATTTTTCTATATATATACACATTTTTATATATTTTTATTTTTAGATATTTATTTATTCTTGCTCCCTTTATATATATGTACATTATATTTTCAATATATATATTTACTATTTTTATATATATTCATATTTATTTATTTTTATTTTCATTTTCTTCCTCGCCCTTTATTTATTGTATATTTTTAGTTCTTTTTATTCTTTCTAGCTCCTTTATTTTCTTACTCTTAGCTTTTCTTTTTCCTTTTGTTTTTTGTTTTTTGTTCCCCCCTTGCTCTTGTCATTTTTCTAGTTTTTAGCTTTTTATATTGATATTTATGCTTTTTATATATTTTTATATATATTCATTATATTTATATATATTTATCTTCCTTTAGTTTATTTATATATTTATATATATTTTTATTTTTATATTCATATACTTATATATATATATATATATATATTCATCTAATTTTCTTTATATTTATTTTCTTTTATTTATATTTATATTCTTTTACTTATATATATATCTAGTAGGTTTAAATATTTTTTATATTCTCTCCCCTATTTCTATTTTAATTTTTGTTCTCATTTATCTAATTCTATATATACCTTTTCATTCTATTATTTTTATACATCTATTCGTTTACAGGTTTATCTTTTTCTTTATATATATTTATATATTATTTGTTTATTCCTATTCCTTTTCTTTCCTATATTTTTATATCTTCTCCCCAGTTATCTTCTCTTTATTTATATTTATTTTTATTCCTTTTTATTTTTAGTTATTTCGTTGCGCACGCCTATTTTTTACTCTCTTTCTTATCATGAGTGCATTTCTAATCATTCATCCCTTCTTGTTGATTGCCCCTTCTTTTTTGTTTCTTGGTTCCATTTTCTTTAGACTTTTTTGCATTTCATTCTCTTCGTCATCTGTGTCTCCTAACTCTCCATGCCCATTCCATCTCTCCAGCCTCTTTTTATCTCTCCTCCTGGATCTGCAATCCATATTTTTGTTCTCATTGACTTTCTGGCATCCTAATGATGGATCATGTAGTATGATCTGAAACGTTGATGAAAAAATTCTTACACAATCTTTCCTAGAAATCATATACCACATTTACATCAACTAGTCTTCATTATGCCAATTTGACTAGTTGGGTCAACAATCTCCCCCTTTGGTATTGATGGTAAAACATATAACATACCTTTGTTGAGTTTGATACTGTTATAATCTTTACCCTTAAATGGACTTAACCATTTTTTGCTTTTTTTTTTGCATCTTCCTTTATTTTACTCCCTCTGTGGTGTATCTTTGACTTGACTTCTTCTCCCATCTGTCTTCAGGATCAACCCCCCCTATCATTATCATTTCTTTGTGTTTTCTTCTTTCCTCTTATTTCCCCTTTTTGATCAAGTTATGAGTTCTTTATCATCTTTTTCAGGCTTTGTATTTTTATCTCCCCTTTGATTTTCTCTTTTGATCCTTCCTTGTCTGACTTGCATCTCCCCCTTACCTTTAGCCTTTGTTGTCCTTTAGATGACTTTGTATATTTTATCTTTTATCTCCCCCTCTTTGTCATCAATGACAAGGGGTATCTTTCCTTTGTGGATTCTAGTTGTGTCTTCCATGTGTCTAGGACTTTTCAGAGGGGTAATGTCAAATTGGCAGTTGTTGGGAGGTGTTGTTCCATTTCTTCAATGGTATCCCCGAGGCCTGTTGATCTGCCTCCTTAACATGTCCTTAGATAATTCATATTTTTGGGAATGGGAAACATTATAGTTCACAGATTTTGTGGTTCCTCTTGTGTTGTTCTGTAGTAATCTAGTTAATTAGATGAAGCTTTTCTTGAATTTGACTGATATACATGCTAACTAAACTAGTTGATACATCAAAAGATGTTTGAGTGTCTTGCAATCCCTCATAAATTATTCTTATAGTATTATTTAGATCTATTAGAAATTTTTGTGAGTCTAATATCCTGTGATGGATTGGAGATGTATCCTTCAATAATTCAACTGTAGTGTCTCTTGCTTCTGCAAGTTTCTATGAGTGTTGTCGAAAGAGTTGCTTGAGCTTCTCCTGTTCTTGTTTTCTGTTGAGTGAGCTTGGTGTTATGTTGATGTCAGTATTTTTAAGTATGTTTTATATTTGATCATTAAGATCTATATCAACATCGTATTGCACATCGCCAAGTATTCATGTGACTATTGTCCTTGCTGAGATTAATGTTTGTGCTCATTCCTATTTGGATGAGCTTTCTTAGCCACTCTAACTTTCTACATTAAGTGATTATGATGATTGAGTCCCTCGTTGCTCAAATCTTTCACTCTTCTAGCATACTCGTGCAATTCATTTTGAATTGTCTTAGGATCCTCTGCTTCCTAAGCATGCTGCTCAAATAGTTCTACTTCATCTTCAAAGCTCAAAGATGATAACAAGGATGACGATATTCTTTTCCTCTTCTTCTTTTTTCCCTTAGATTATTTAGATTGATATATTCCTAGTTGCAGCTTCCTTTTTGTAAAATTAGGTCTTTTAGATCTCTTAGAGTTTTGTAGTGTTAGTTGCTTGACCAATTGATCAACTTCCTCTCATACATATTTTTTTTCTTGTAGGGGTTTCTCTATTGTGTCCCTTCTTGGACTCATTTTGTCTTTGTCCTTTTCTTTTGTAACCTCAGTGGAGGTGAGTTCCTCCACGTGTTGAGTTTTTTCTTATGTACTTAGTGGGGAATCACTTTCTTCTCTTCTTGATTCATGTTGAGTTGTGCATGATTATTTAGTGTCTATTACTAGTGGTTTCTCAGTTTTCTTGGAGGTCTCAACTTGTTTGTGTTGTATTGGGGTGATTTGATGATTTATTGATCCTAGTGATATTTCACTCTTAGCGATTGCCACACTACAAGCTATTGCATATTTAGGATTCCATGGTGGGGTTAGAGGATTAAAGTTAATAGATTCTTCATCTAATTCTTCAACATATACCTCAAACTCTATTGCTCTACTAGGGCCAACATATGCAATTTTCTTTACTTTTCCTTTGTCATTCGAAGTTGTCCCAATTAGAGCCTTAGTATGTCTAACAGGCTTTTATGACCATATGAAGTCCATTTGGTCTACAATTTAAATCTAGCCTTTGATTTCCCTTTCAAACAATAGGCTTGTGTGAGCACATTAACTCCATTTGATCTACAATTGAAATCTAGCCTTTGATTTCCCTTTCAAACACTTCTCTTTCTTTGCATGTTGTTATCAATGCAACATTTTCCTAAGTCTAGAATTATGAGATCTATGCTCCTACATACATGTCTTTCTCTATTGGTGTATATTCTAGCCTAACCTTCGATAGTGAGTCATTAAGAATTCCTTTGAGTTTGGCTACACCAGTTTGCCACTTCTTTGTGATGACTTCTACTAACTCCTTTGGTATCACCTTGTTTACCTTATCAAGGAACAATTGTAGGTTCTTATGCTAACTAATACTACACTTATAATAATGTTTAGATCATTTTCACTCATAAGTGCATATCTATATTTTATCATGTTATAGTTTCCACTATGAACAATGTCATTTATTATGTCGTCAATGGAAAGTAGAGGAGTAGGATTACAACTTCTTACAGGTTTCAATGTTCTTAATGATGATTCACATGTAGATGGGTTTGGTCTTGTATGTTCATGTGTTGGATTCTCCTTGACTACCCATTATTGTTTCTTCTTCTTTCTCTTATATTCCTCACTTGACTCTCTTCCTGAATCGACTTTCCTTTCTTCACTCTTCTTCTGGTTGGAACTTACAAGCCTAGTTTTGGTTGATT
Source organism: Cupressus sempervirens (assembly GCA_028749045.1). Lineage (NCBI taxonomy): Eukaryota > Viridiplantae > Streptophyta > Pinopsida > Cupressales > Cupressaceae > Cupressus > Cupressus sempervirens. Next base: position 929,586,941 of record CM053789.1, read on the forward strand.
TTTTCCTTCTACTTGCCTTCTTAGTTTCCTTCTTGTTTTCTTCTTTTCCCTTTCTATGGTATTCCTTGCATCTTTCTCTATCAGATCATATTGAAATGTTGTGAGCTAGCGGGTTATTAGCTTCATAGTTTGTATCATACAAGTGTCTATCCATGCTAGGAAACATACCTCATTTCTATATTCTTCTACTAGGTTGAAGGTCATCCTTTCCCTTTTAATCATCATGTCCCTAAACCTATCAAAATATATTTGAATATATTATATCTATTATCTCCTAACATCATGTAAGATTTACATATTTGTTCACAAATTGGCTTATCCTTAAACCAATTAATTACACCTTGTCTAGGAAATTGTTGTATAAAGTAGAAAAATATACATACCAGGAGAGCTCCAAATTGAATGCATGAACCTTTGGATTTTACCTACACCACCTCTTGGCACTTTTTGTGGCATACCTATCTAGTCCTTTGGGACCAGGTCAACCTAGTCTAGACTAGGTCAACCCAAGTTGACCTAGTCCCCGGTGACTGTGGGGTTTGGGGCCCAAAAGTTCTAAACTTTACCAATTAATTTAATTACCTCCCTAGTCAACTTGAGTTATTTTCTTGCCCAAAAACTAATATAATATGAGGCTTGGGGGCTTCATTTTCATATCACACATTCTCAAGACATCCAAAAGAAAGCAAGTATTCAAGACGTTCTTCTTCAAGGAAGCATCTTTAAGCATTCAAGTCTAAGCATCTCCTTCTTGCATCAAGCTTCATCCTTCAAGGTGGTATTGAATTTTGGCTCTAAGGAGAAGATCATTCATTAAAATCCTTTCAAGATATTCTATTAGTCATCTACGGTATGTCACACACATTTCCATACATGAGGTTTTGACTTCTTTGATTTCTTTATGGTTTCTTTGAGTCAAGGCTATTACACTTACATACTTGATCACATATAAAAGTCAATTGTATCTATGAAAGTAATTATATCTTTCACTTGATATTATTTATATCTACTACATGCAAGCATTTCATTAAATTTACATTTCTCAATTGTGGTTAATTCCTTAATTTAGGGGTTGACCAAAGCAAGCCCTTATCAAACCCCAACCCCAAACTTTTCTTTTCTATGTTGATTAGCGGGTTGGCAACAAAAAGGATTACATATCTGGAACCTACTATTCACAAGCTTTATGGAGTCATCAGTTGCATATCTTTGAACTATGACAACCTGGTCATAAGGCATCTTCCCAAGTTGGCATAGTCCTTCAATCTTAGATTTTGGGGAGATTCCTGGGTTTTTTTCCTTTCATCATTTTATTTTGAGATCCACAAATAAATATTCAAATATAATTTAGATCTGCAATTTTTGAAGCTAAAATTCATCTTCTTATACACATTTCAAGGCGAGTCTTTCATATTTTATTTCCTTTCATATATTTACCCTAGATCTATATCTTAATTGGGCTAATTGTGTTTACATAGCATCTTGATTTATATTATTTAAGAAATTAGTTCAATTTCACATTCACACTATCTTATTAAGGGCCTAAGAGAGTATATTTTCCTTATATTGTATTCCTTTTTATAATTCAAATTTAGTATTAGCTCCCTTATTCCTTTGGATCCAAGCTAATCTAATTTGGATCATAAGTGGAATCATACTAGGAAATTCCCTATTTCCCTCACACACATATTTGAATGGCTTAGTGACCTCGTAAAGTGGAGGCCTACATCTTATTAAAGTTCTTTCATTTTACCACTAAACAACACCTACGGTGTAGGGTCTAGACTAGTAGTGTTTTTCGTCTATTATGAGTCTCACCTGTTAGAGTAACTAGATATTTCCTAATTAACTCTAGTTGCTTAAGCTAAACTTTAGGCATCTAATAATTAATTTATTTTATTAATTATTATGATGCAACCTAGGTTAGACCTTTTTAGGGTTTCGATCTCCTTTATAAAGATGATCTCTCATTGTAAACATAAATTGAGAAATGAGAATTGAGATTAATTCATTGTTGATAATAGCAATCCATCATTTTGCTCATCAATAATGTCTCATCTTTGGATTTGGAAATTCTTGCCTCCATAGCTTTTTGCCCCTCTCTTTCTATGAAAAGTGTTTGCATGCAGGTGATTCTTGGGAGTTGTGGGGTTGATCTTTTATCAACTTCAACATGGTATCAAAGTGTCAGATCTTCATGCCCCTATTCTGTTCTTGAGAGATTTGACATTAGTTTTCAGATCTAAACTTTCAACAATTTTTTTTTTTTTTTTAATCTATGGTCACTGATTTTTGAGGCACTTTGAGAAAAAATAAACATCACTGTTGAGCTCAGAGCGCTCAAAAACCCCCATTTCCATATAAAATACATCCAGTTTGGACATTGTTGAAATGTAAGGAATTTTTTTTGCACCTAGGTCATTTTGACCTGGGCATGCAAATCAAGACAATAATTTTTTTTTTTTTCCTCAAAAAATAAATAAATTTCTCAAAGTTATTGTTTAAAAAGCTATCCTTTTAAAAAAAATTTCAACACTCTGTGTGTTGGAGATTGTGTGACCTTTTAAGGCCTACGCTTTTGAGTTCAACAAAAAGGGATGCAATTATAAAAAGTGGTGTTTCCAAGCATTTTTTTTTCAAGCGTATGATTTCCTTAGCCCATGCTTAGGTCCATCTGGATGACCTACCATTATTTGGAGATTATGTAGTATCTTCTTGTTCCTCGTCTTGGCGGTGTTTTTGGAGAATTTTTGGCTTGTTTGGCTTGTTTAATTTTTGTTGCACCTGCATGCCTTGGAGACTACACTCATGCACTTTGATCCTAAATTCAACACTTTGGAACAACCTGTGATGTTTATGAATTCCATGATTAGTGGATTCAACCTCTCTTGGCTAGCTCACATTTGCCACCTCAACATTGGGAAAAGTGTTTCGTGGAGGACTTGGAGCTTGATGGTATTTTCCTTTCTGCTCACATGATCTTCTTGATCCATGGTGGGTAAATTTTTGTTGGTGGAGTTTGTTATTTGCATGGGTGTTTGGGTTGGAGACTTCCACATCAACGCTTCGTACACCAAGGGAGCTTTTTTTGAAGGAGTTGTTTTCTAATTTGAGAGCTTTACCTTGGGTGGTTTCACATTTTGGACCTACGACCTATGGGGATTTAATTGTCAAGCTATTATTTTTCCTTATTTGGCAAATAAATTCTTTTTGACTTTCTTCCTTAGTCACTGAATTTTTCTTCTGGCACTGGCCCTTTGTTTGGCATTGTGTTTTTGATGGTTGGATGTATTTTCTGACAGGGATCATTTTTAGGCATTTTTTTTCCTCATGATGATTGACCATCAAATTTGGGCTTGTCACTTGCTGATGTCAGTTCCACATCACTACATTAGCATATACTGTCACCTCCTCAGCCTCTGTTTGGACCTACCTTTGCTTTTTTGCTCATATCTTGAGCATACAGACTCCATTTTTTGCAAATGAGATATCATTGGAAAGCTAGTTCCAAGCCCATCATAGTGGTACAAGATATTTTCATTTTTGATAGCTTTTTCTACTATCAAAGTCAAGAGTTCAATTTTGAGCTCCGGGGGACATATCTTGAGCATCCAATCTCCAATTTGGAAATTCTTTATATCTTTGGAAAGGTCTTTCCGAGCTCTTTCCTATGATGTTGGTTGTTTTTCTAGATTCTATACTAGGAAAATTCTATTTAGTCTTCTACATTCTAGTAGATATCTTGGTTGTTTCAGTTCTAGGGATTGATTTCTTTGCTTCAGATGATTCATCATGACTTGTACTATCTATTGTATTAGTCTTATGTCTCTTCTTGTCTATTTAGACACCATTTGTATGAATTCTTGCAAATGCATTGAGGTAAAGTGCTTATCTACATTTGTATTTTTGTTTTAGTTGTTTTACCTTGTTTTGCCTTCTAATTCGAGTAGTGTCATCTCATGACACTCATGCAAATTATTGTATTCTTGTGATTCATTATGTCTTGTGCCTTATTTTACATGCACTACTCTAATAAAGTTCCATGGGGGGTTGATGTTTTGCCTTTGTTTGCCATCTTCCTTTGTCTAGTAAGTGTCCCTTCTATGAAATTAGCCTCATGTCATGTCTGAGATTGATCACATTAGTACACACATATGTACTATTTTGTGCATCTTGATCATGGTTCCTTGACATGTAGTTCTTTTGGCCCACTTTTCCAGTTGCCCATCACTTCACCCTTGTCTACATTAGGGGGGTTCTTCTATTGTTTCTCATCCTTCCTTGGTTTGATTGATTAGCTCTTTAGGCTTTGGTACTTCATGCCATCTATATCTTCGAGTTCAGTTCTTTACCTTTGCATGCCTCCTAATTTGATGCACATTATAATCTTCTCTACCTGGTTAGGTTCTATTCCAATGGAGGTTCTTTAGATCGACATATAATTTTGATAGAGCTTTGTAGCTTCTACATGCTTTAGTGGTGTTCTTCATGATCATCTTATGTTCCTATCTTCTGGGGCATTCCCTAGTTTGGAGGTTTCTTCAGTCCTTCAATAGTTTTCTTTCAGCATGTTTTCCATCTCTTTTTGGAGTAGGGTTTTTTCCATGTGGTTTTCTTTATTTCTCCTCTTTTTAGAGATTTGATTGTGCTTGGGTACATCATCAAGCCTTGTTTATTGGGACCCATTTCTACTTTCAGTAGTAGTTTCTAGGTTTTTAGCTACTCCCTAAGTTTGTCTTATGGGGGGAAGTGGGGGGGGGGGGTGTTAGAGTAATTAGATATTTCCTAATTAGCTCTAGTTGCTTAAGCTAAACTTTAGCCATGTTCTAATTAATTTATTTTATTAATTAATATGAGGCAACCTAGGTTAGACCTTTTTAGGGTTTCGATCTCCTTTTTAAGGATGATATCTCATTTTAAACATAAATTGAGAACTGAGAATTGAGATTGATTCATTGTTGATAATAGCAATCCATCTTTTTGCTCATCAAGAATGTCTCATCTATGGATCTAGCAATTCTTGCCTCCATAGCTTTTTGCCTCTCTCTTTTTGTGACAAGTGTTTTCATGTAGGTGATTCTTGGGAGCTGTGGGGTTGATCTTTCATCAAATTCAACATCACCTTAATTCAATTGTCCTTTTTGTACTATGTCATTCTTGTCAGAATACAAACCATATTTAAATCTTCTCTATACCTGCTTTGCCATGTCATAGTGATATTTATTCATGCTGACTATGATAGTCTTTTCCTTGTCTTGTTCTCCTATGTGGACCAATGAAGATGTCCACTGGTTCCCATGAAATGGTATATTCTCCTCGACCGGTTGCCAATAAATGAAAATACACGTACATCAACTAGTCTTCATTATGCCAATGTGACCAGTTGGGTCAACAATCTCCCCCTTTGGCATTGATGGAAAAACATATAACATACCTTATTTTGAGTTTGATACCAATAGAATCTTTACCCTTAAATAGACTTAACCATTTTTTATTTCTTTTTGCATCTTCCTTTATTTTACCCCCCCTGTTGTGTATTTTGCATCTTCCTTTATTTTACTCCCTCTATGGTGTATCTTCAACTTGACTTCTCCCATCTGTCTTCAGGGTCAACCCCCCATCATTATCATTTCTTTGCATTTTCTTCTTTCCTCTTGTTTCCCCTTTTTGATCAAGTTATGAGTTCTTTATCATCTCTTTCAGGCTTTATCTTTTCATCTCCCCCTTTGATCTTCTCTTTCAATCCTTCCTTGTCTGACCTGTATCTCCCCCTTACCTTTAGCCTTTGTTGTCCTTTAGATGACTTTTTATATTTTATCTTTTATCTCCCCAGTTTTTTCATCAATGACAAAGGGTCTCTTGCCTCTGTGGATTCTAGTTATGTCTTCCATGTGTCTAGGACTTTTCAGAGGGTCAATGTCAAATTGGCAGTTGTCAAGAGGCATTGTTCCATTTCTTTGATGGTATCCCTAGGGCCTGTGGATAGAAGCACATCTGCCTCCTTAACATGTCCTTAGATAATTCATATTGTTGGGAATAGGAAACATTATAGTTCAAGGATTTTGGATTTCCTCGTGTTGTTCTTTAGTAACCTAGTTAATTAGATGAAGCTTTTCTTGAATTTTACTGGTATACATGCTAGCTAAACTAGTTGATACATCAAAAGATGTTTGAGTGTCTTGTAGTCCCTCATGAGCTATTCTCATAGTATTATTTAGATCTATTAGAATTTTTTGTGAGTCTAATATCCTGAGAAGGATTGGAGAGATATTCTTCAATAATTCAACTGTAGTGTCTCTCTCTTCTGCAAGTTTCTATGAGTGTTGTTGAAAGAGTTGCTTGAGCTTTCTATGGATTCCAGTTATGTCTTCCATGTGTCTAGGACTTTTCAGAGGGTCAATGTCAAATTGGCAGTTGTCAAGAGGCATTGTTCCATTTCTTTGATGGTATCCCTAGGGCCTGTGGATAGAAGCACATCTACCTCCTTAACATTTCCTTAGATAATTCATATTGTTGGGAATAGGAAACATTATAGTTCAAGGATTTTGGATTTCCTCTTGTGTTGTTCTTTAGTAACCTAGTTAATTAGATGAAGCTTTTCTTGAATTTTACTGGTATACATGCTAGCTAAACTAGTTGATATATCAAAAGATGTTTGAGTGTCTTGTAGTCCCTCATGAGCTATTCTCATAGTATTATTTAGATCTATTAGAATTTTTTGTGAGTCTAATATCCTGAGAAGGATTGGAGAGATATCCTTCAATAATTCAACTGCAGTGTCTCTCGCTTTTGCAAGTTTCTATGAGTGTTGTTGAAAGAGTTGCTTGAGCTTCCCTATTCTTTTTTTCTATTGAGTGAGCTTGGTGTTATGCTGATGTCAACATTTTTAAGTATGTTCTATAATTTATCAATAAGATCTATATCAATATCGTATTGCACATCACCACGTATTCATGTGACTATTGTCCTTACTAAGATCAATGTTTGTGTTCATTCCTATCTCGAATGAGATTTCTTAACCACTCTAACTTTCTACCATAAGTGATTATGATGAGTGAGCTCCTCATTGCTCAAATATTTCACTCTTCTAGCATACTTATGCAATTCAATTTGAATTGTCTTGGGATCCTTTGCTTCCTGAGCATGCTGCTCAAATAGTTCTCCTTCATCTTCAAAGCTCGAAGATGATGAGGAGGATGAAAATGTTCCTCTTCTTCTTGTTTCCTTTAGATTATTTAGATTGATCTATTCCTAGTTGTAGCTTCCTCTTTTTAAAATTAGGTCTTGTAGATCGCTTGGACTTTTATAGTGTTGATTGCCTGACCAATTGATCAACTTCCTCTCATACATATTTTTGCTCTTGTAGGGGTTTCTCTATTTGTCCCTTCTTGGAGTCATTTTGTCTTTGTCCTCTTCTTCTATGACCTCTATGGAGGTGATTTCCTCCACATGTTGAGTTTGTTCTTCTGTACTTAGTGGGGCATCACCTTGCTCTCTTCTTTCTTTATGTTGACTTGTGTATGATTATTTAGTGTCTATTACTAGTGATAGTTCAGTTTTCTTTGAGGTTTCAACTTGTTTGTGTTCTATTGGGGTGACTTGAGGATTTATTGATCCTAGTGATATTTCACTTTTAGCGACTATTGCACTATAAGCTATTGTATATTTGGACTTCCTTGCAAGGTTAGAGGGTTGAAGTTAATAAGTTTTTCATCTAATTCTTCAACATATACCTCAAACTTTACTACTCTACTAGGGCCAACATATGCAATTTTCTTTACTTTTCCTTTATCATTTGAAGTTGTCCTAATTAAAGCCTTAGTTTGTCTAACATGCTTCTATGAGCACATGAAATCCATTTGATCTAAAATTTAAATCTAGCCTTTGATTTCCCTTTCAAATAACAAGCTTGTGTGAGCACATGAACTCCATTTGATGTACAATTGAAATCTAGCCTTTGATTTCCCTTTCAAACACTTCTCTTTCTTTGCATGTTGTTATCAATGCAACATTTTATTGAGTCTAGAATTCTGAGATTTATGCTCCAACATACATGTCTCTCTTTATTCGTATATATTCTAGCCTAACATTTGATAGTGAGTTATTAAGAATTCCTTTGAGTTGGTCTATACCAATTCACCATTTTATTGTGGCAACTTTTACTAACTCCTTTGGTATCACCTTGTTTACCTTATCAAGGAATAGTGGTAGGTTCTTATGCTAATTAATACTGCACCTATAATAGTGTTCAAATCATTTTCACTCACAAGTGCATATATATATATATATATATATATATATATATATATATATATATATATATATATATATATATAAAATCATGTTTTAGTTTCCACTATGAACAATGTCATTTATTATGTCATCGATGGAAAGTAGAGGAGTAGGATTACAACTTCTTCTTACAGGTTTCATTGTTCTTGATGATGATTCATGTATAGACGGGTTTGGTCTTGTCTGTGAATGTGTTGGATTCTCCTTGACTACCCCTTCAAGTTTCTTCTTCTTTCTCTTATCTTGCTCACTTAACTTTGGTTTTGGTGAGGTTGACTCTCTTCCTGAATTGACTTTCCTTTCTTCACTATTTTCCTAGTTGGAACTTACAGGCTTGGTTTTGGTTAATTTCTTCCTTCTACTTGCCTTCTTAGTTTCCTTCTTGTTTTCTTCTTTGTCCTTTTTTATGGTATTCCTTGCCTCTTTCTCTATCAGTTCATACTAGAATATTGTGAGCTAGTGGGTTCTTGGATTTATAGCTTGTATCATACAAGTGTTTGTCCATGCTAGGAAACATACCTCGTTTCTATATTCTTCTACTAGGTTGAAGGGTATCCTTTCCCTTTTACTCATTATGTCCCTAAACCTATCAAAATATATTTGAATATATTATATGTACTATGTCCTAACATCATCTAAGATTTATAGACTTGTTCATGGATTGGCTTATCCTTAAACCAATTAATTACACCTTGTTTAGGAAATTGTCGTATAAAGTAGAAAAGTATACATACTAGGAGAGATCCAAGTTTGAATGCATGTACCTTCAGATTTTATTTGATCTTTGTTATGTTCAACATCATTTACTCATACAACCATCCACCTAAATCAAGTGGGGCACCTTCATGAATTATTTGATACGCTACATGTACTTCTCCACAAGATATATTGTTGGGCTTGCTTGAAAAAATAGAGTTGGTACACAATTTCCATTGTGGTAAACTTCATTTCAGGGTTAGGAATTTCATCAATGACTAGTGTTTTTCCTTCCTTCATTGCTTTGGTCAACCTTGCAACTTCCTTTCAGTGTGACCACATGTATTTTCCATGTACTCCACTTAGCAATAGTCTCACCTAGTCCTCATGAATGAAATTAGGGATTTCTATTATGTGGTACAATGTTTTATTCATCAAGTGTCACCATTCTTTCTTCAATATACCATCTTTTAGGAATGTAAAGAATACATCGTAGACCTTATCTAATCCCATCTCTATACTATTTTCCCTTAGATAAGAACCAACATCTTCTACCAGTAGAATGTCTATAGGTAGTGAGGATAGTGTCACTATTTATTTTCTTGCATCTCCTTTTAGTGAGGTAACCACATATTTTGGTTTTTCTAGTTCTTTGTTACTTAAAAGATCAATATTGTGAATGTGTTTTTCCATAATTCTATTTATTCCTTTTTAAACTTCTTAGTTATTTTGTCTTAAATTTTGGGCTCACTGGTGTTAGGAAACTTCGTCATGGGTGATGGTGCATAATTACTTCACTAGGTTTTCTCATATTTTTCTCAGCTTAAGAATTCAAGTTTGCAAAGTAATTACTCAATCCCATCTTAACCTATTTATATCCTTTGATGAGCTATCACTAGGTTAACATTTATGAGAAATGGTAAACACAATGCTTACCTACATGTCCTTTTGCAATTAATGTGGATGAACCGTGCAATAATGATCATAATCTAAACATTCTCTTGTCATGATACATGCTCCTTATGCTTGTTTCATACAAACTTCTACTAATTTTGAATAGGGGAATGGTGTATGGTATGTATATTGGCATGTAACCCATTTAAAGCTTGAATTAGCTTAGTTTGTCATAGAAGTCTCACCAGCAACAAATTAACTTCTTACTTCTTTAGACTTGACCTCTAAATGCTTTCGTTTACTTTTTTTTCCCATATCATGTTGAAATCTTTTATGACTTCCTCCTTGTCCATTATCATGTACTTTCATTTTTTGTCCAAGTTGTGCACTTGGGTTGCTATTCTTGATCTACAATATTTAGCAAGATGACCTAGCTTGTTGTAGTAGTAACAAGGCATGTTTGTTCCTTTGCATGGTCTTGAGTGGTTCCTTTGATCGGTTCTTGTTTGGAAGTGATGAGACATTTGTCCTTTTTTCTCATAGGTTGAACATATAGCTATGTTGAATTTTCTCTTCCAATCTGAATCAGAGGTTCTCTAAGACTATTGGTTTGTCCATTCTCTTTATATGCATACCTTTTCCTTGTGTCCATACTTGTTACAGTAGTAACAATACCCATCAAATCTTTCTTAGCCCCACTTTTTGATGATATAAATGAGAATGCTATGAATGTATGTGAAATATTCATATTAGTTTTTTATGTTGTCATTGGTTTCAAAGTCTTAGTTGGCTATACATTATGCTAATTCAGTAGAATGTCATATCATTTGATCGATGAAGAGGACTTGAAGAATGTATGATGATGATAGAGTTGATTAGTATGGTATTCGATGGGCACTTGAATGAGTTGGATAGTGATAATGTAATTTTGGTTTGATTATTTTACAATCATGTAATTCTGTAATGTAAATTTTAAATCTATGTATTCACTGAGCTATACAAGCTACATTGAGTGACAAGGTGAAATAAACAGTACAATATTTCCAAAGCTAGTAAAGTATTAACCGAGCATTTGGAAAAGAGAAGTTGAAGGTCAATGTTAACCAAGTAATTCATACGTTGACTAAGTGATAAATTAACTAAGTGAAATGTAATGATCATCAAGTATGAGATGGAAGAACAAGTTTAGAAAGATGATATCAGAGGCCGACTTACGATGAAAATAAAGAATGATCGAGAAGTTCAAAGGTGAAAGTCAAAGTTAGTTACAAGACCTATGGCTAGAAATATACAATGAATATCTAATGATGGATATTTAAGAAAGATAAGGATGAGTACAAAGTCCACTAAAAGTTTTATTTTCTAAGTGACTAAATACTTTGAATCTGAGATCTATGGATGTGATTAAGCACAAAACCTAGAAGAATTTGGAAGAAAAGAGTTCACTATTTAAGGATATGTTCAAGCAAGTTTTTGGTTGACTAATTGATTTGTTGATCGATATTGTTAAGTTGGAGATTTGTTTGGACAAAAAGAGAAAGAAAGGAGCAAGGTGAACTGAGTAGAGTAGAAGGAAGATCAAGTAGAGTGAGAAAAAAGTGAAAGTGTGAAGAAGTGAATCAACCAAACAAAGATCAGAGAAGGAAGAAGAGAAAGCAAAATAAAGATCTAAACAAGCAAGGCAATGCTAAATCTTAAAGATTAATTGATTTTTACTTTCTTACTATTATAGTAGAAAAAATCTATTAACTGAGTGGAGATAACAAGTTTGTGAAATCCTATATGGTAACATCGATTGTGATTTTTGTAAGTCATTTAAAGATACCATTCTTTAGACAAGATCAATGCGTGATAAGGCCTAGACGATCTTTATGTTAAAACCCTCTAACAAGGCCACACTAAAAATGCACGTGTAACCTTCAACAAGGTTGGCTCCTATCAGAGTTCACTTCAGTAGAGTGAAATTATTTGGGTTGTTTGTCCTAAGTGGGTTTTCTCTTTACAGGGTTTCCACGTAAATCATGGTGTCAAATGTGTGAATGTTTTAATGTTGCAAGTTGATTTTCATGGTATTTACTTAATATTGTAACTCGATAATAGTAAGATAACAATTAGGTAACAGTAAGGTAAAAGTTAAGTTATATTTATGATACTCGGCAATAATTAAAATAGTGTGATAATAGTTTGAAGTAAATTGATTACAAATTGTGAAGTTGAACGTGATCACTGAGTTATTGTTGTTGATGCTTCTAAAGTTATGTTTGTACTAAAGTGAATGAAAGACCTGAAGGATAACTGGTCATAACTGATTCACCCCTTCCCCCCCCCCCGCTCTTGGTTATCTAAAAATTGTTATCAGAGCATAATGCTTGGAGGAAGAATTTTGAAGGAACTTGAGCTAAACATATGAAGATGTATAAGAGAGAGGTACCAAAAATGAACAAGGAGAATTTATCCTCATGGAAAAATAGAATGAGACTATATCTATCTAGAATTAGGGGCAATGCTACATACTAGCTGGATAATGAATACACAACACCTCTACTTCTTATGAACTTGGAACAAATGGCTAAGAAGAAAGATCACAATAGTCTGATGATTGAAATATCATCTACCCTAAATGAATTTGACTTTGATGATTTCAAGAACTATGTTAATGCTAAAAAAATGTGGCACAAGTTGGCACTTTTACATTATGGATATCCAAATGTGTTGAGAGCTAAAGAAAAAAGTTTAAGAGGCAAGTATGATGACATGAGAATGACAAAAGGTGAGAATGTCATACAATATGTGAATTGAATCAAGGAAGTAGTAAGTGCAATCCAAGTTACTAGAAGAGTTATTAGTGATTTTGATATTGTAAGTAAAATTCTTAAAACTTTTCTACCCATCTATGCTAGAATTTTTCTAAAATTCAAGAAGTTAGAGCTATTCCTGGTAATTATTTGACACTTGATAGTTTAGTTGGTCAGTTGACTGCATTTGAGTTGAACAATTATGATAACAGTTTGGTTAAACTTGGAAATGCTTTTAAGTCTTCACTGAACATTGGTAGTTTAAAGAAAGAGAAGAGTAGTAAAGATGAAATTGAATCTAAATTTAAGGAAGATATGGATGACATTGAAGCATTTCTTGCAAGGATATTATCAAGAGGAAAAGGTAAATTCAAAGGTAAACTACCCCTAATCTATTTTAGGTGCAATGAAGTTGGTCATTTTGTAGCTAGGTGTCCTAATCGAGGTAAGAGTGACAAAAATGATAAGAAGCATCACATGTATAGGAAGAACAAGGACTACGAAGTAAAGAAGTCATGCTACATTGTTGAAGAAGAACACACTGAGCCTAGTACTAATGATGAGAAAGAAGTAGTTGTGCTATCAAGGAAGATCTCAATTGATAAAGCTATGAGAGTGAAAAACACCTTATTTCACATGTTAACAAAAATGACACATGGATCATAGATAGTGGATGGTCATATCACATGACCGATGACATAAGTAAATTTGACAAACTTGAAGAAATTGATGATGGTGGAACTGTTAAGTTAGGCAATGATGCTCCATGTGCAGTGAAAGGTATAAGATCATTAATGTTGAATGATAATATCAGATGTGATGATGAATACTGGGTAGAAGGACTAAATTATAATATTTTGAGTGTTTATCGATTGAACAATACAAGTCAGAAGTTGGAGTTTCAGAATAAAAAAGTCAAAATATTTGATGATGATGGATTTTTGATTGGAACTAGAGTGCAAACTAAACGTAATCTATTTTAACTTGATCCTACTATTGATACATGTTTGTTTTCTAAAGTTGAGGATGTATGGTTGTGGCATAAGAGGCTGTGTCATGTAAATTTTGAACATATGGTGAAGGTTCATAGAAAGAAAAGAGTTAGAGGCTTACAAAATTTGCATAAACCTAAGTATGCTATGTGCAAATAATGTCATCTCGGTAAGATGATAAAGTCTAGTTTTTCAAGAAAGTCACACACTTATAATTATATTTTGGAATTAATGCATATTGGTCTGTGGGAACCAATGGGATTGGAAAGTTATTATGGTGACATAAACTTCATATTATTTGTTGATGATTATACTAGGATGATGAATGTCATGTTCTCGAAGGTAAATCACATGCTTTTGATATGTTCAAATGGTATAAGGCTAGAGTTGAGAAAGAAATTGTTAAGAAATTGAAATTTCTAAAATCTGAAAGAGGTGGTGAAATTATGTCTGTTGAATTCACTAACTTTTGTGCTGAGAATGGTATTAAAAGACAATTATCTGCATTGAGGAAACCACAACAAAATGGAATTTCTAAGAGAAGAAATAGATCTATTGTGGTTTGTGAAAGGACATTGTTGATTGAAAAAAAATGTTGCACAAATATTCTGGAGAGAGGCCATCAGTACTACAATCTACTCTCTCAACAAGTTCAGTTGAAGAAAGGAACAAACAAGACACCCTATGAGGTATGGTCATACATCAAATGTAAGTTATTTCAAGATATTTGGTAGTAGGTGTTACATTCATAAGGATGTAAGGAATGGAAAATTTGATTCAAAAGGAGATGAATGTATTTTATTTGGCTATTCATCTAAGAGCAAAGCATATAAATGTTTGAGAAAAGATACTAACACTATGATTGAAAGTGGGAATGTAAGAATTGATGAGTTTGTAGACAAGAACGATGTAGAAATCAATAAGAAACTAGATGATTAATATATAATTTTATATGTGTATGGAGATGTACATGATACATCACCCAAGTTACAATAGAGATCTTGTGAAAAAAAACCTATTTTACCCAAGCAACAAATAGTACAACCCAAGTAGGAAGCTAAACCCTAACTGAGTGAGAATAATGTTGAGAATCAAATATCTAAACCTATGTTAGCAAAACATGTTAGAAAGAATCATTCACCTAAACAAATAATTGGAGACAAGTGTGTTTGAGTAATGAAAAGAAGTAAGTTGAAAGATGGTACCTATTTAATAATGATTTTGAGCCTAGAACAGTTAAGGCTACAATTGAAAATGAGGATTGGATAAATGCTATGAATGAAGAGATTGATCAAATAGAAAAGAACAACACATGGACACTAGTACCAAGACCTGCAGATAAGAATGTGATAGGAATAAAGTGTATTTTTAGGAACAAGCTAGATGAAAATGGAGAAGTGGTGAGGAAAAAAACAAGACTAGTTTGCAAAGGTTATGCCCAAGAAGAAAGAGTAGACTATGGTGAGACTTTTGCACCTATGGCAAGATTGGAAGGAGTAAGAACATTGTTGGCCCATGCTACTAACAAGAAATTTAAAGTTTATCAAATGGGTGTCAAATCTACATTTTTGAATGGAATACTTGAAGAACAAATCTACATAGAAAAACTAGATGGATTTGTTGAACCTGATCAGAAGAACCTAATTTGCAAGTTGAACAAGGCACTATATGGACTAAAGCAAGCATCAAGAGTGTGGTATGAAAGGCTACTTTCTAATTTGATTAAAATTGTATTTTCTATAACAAGTGAGAACAATTCTCTATATTTGAAAAGTAAATATGAAAATATGGTTTTGATTGCTAAAAATTTTGTGGATGATATTATATTTGGTGGAAATGATTTGATATGTAAATCATTTTCTAATCAAATAAGTAAAGAATTTGTGATGTCAATGTTTGGTGAGTTAAAAAATTTCATTGGCTTACAAGTTCATCAAACAAAGAATGGTATAAGCGTGATTTAGTCTAAATATGAGAAGAAAATCTTGATTTTTTTTTGGAATGGATGGGTCTAGACTAGTCAGTACACCTATGGTGACTGGAGTGAAATTGTCAAAAGAAGATACTACTAATAAGGTAAATGAAATTCAATATAGCTCAATGATTGGTAAATTGCATTATGTTGTGCATAGTAGGCTAGATGTTGCACATGTTGTTGGAATAGTTGCAAGGTTTTCATCTAATCCAAAGGAGACACATATGAATATAGTCAAGAGGATATTCCTATATCTTAAAAGGACTAAATATTCTGGATTATCATACAAATAAGATGCTGAATTTACTCTTATAGTCTATACTAATGTTTATTGGGCTGGTAAGTTGATGATAGAAAAAGCACAAGTGATGGAGCTTTCTTTTTAGGAGAAAGACTAGTTACATGGTTGAGCAAGAAATAGAGTTGCATTAGACAATCTACTGCTGAAGTTGAGTATGTTGTTTCTACAATTAATTATTCTAATATTGTTTGGATTAAGAAACTAGCAGAAGGAATGCAAGAAGAGATAATCAAACCTGTTACTATTTATTGTGATAACACTAGTGCAATAAATATATCAAAGAATCTTTTCATGTATGCAAAGACAAAACATATATCAATCAAGTATCACTACTTAAGGGAGCAAGTACAAGACAAAAAAGTAAGGCTTGAATATGGGAAGTCTAAGGAGAAATTTATAGACATATATACTTAGTCATTTCCTAAGGATGCTTTTGAGTATCTAAAAGGTGAGCTGGGGGTCCTTCCCTTATCCAAAATTCAGTAAGTGAAGATGCATGTTGCATCAATTCATGGTTGAAAAAAAAAACCCTTGTGGAGTTGATGCAAGAGTTTACTCTTTAGGGATTGTTTCCTAAAGTTGTGAAAATGACTATAATTTAACTGATGTAAACAATACTTGCAAGGTACAAGGTAGAACTACAAGGTTTTATAAGTTTTACATTGGAACTTATAGTTATCTTTTGTATTGTTGTCAAAAGGGGAGAGAATAACCCAAGGGGGGAGAACAAGTAATGAAAAAGTGAATAATCACAAAGGGAGAGAATATGATAGAATATGCAAAGGGGGACAGATTAAGTAAAGGAGGAAAAAATTAAGAAGTTAATATATAATAATGAAGATATTGCTGAACAAAAAGAGATGAAAAGTTCTATTGTTGTCAATGCACACATTTGATTATCCTATGTAATGTTTTGTAATGTAAAATCTTTTGTTTATATGTTTCTATCAATGTCAAAGGGGGAGATTGTTAGCCCCAACTAATGATGTTACTAAGAATGCTAATAATGTATGTCAAAGATTCATATTAGTTGTTATGTTGTCATTGATGTCAAATTCTTAGTTGGCTAGACATAATGCTAATTCAGTAGAGTGCCATATCATTTGATTGATGAAGAGGACTTGAAGAAAGTATGATGATGATGGAGTTGATAAGTAGGTATTCAATGAAAACTTGAATGAGTTGGACAGTGATAATGTAATTTTGGTTTGATTGTTTTGTAATCATGCAATTCTATAATGTAAAGTTGAAATCTATGTATTCACCAAGATATGCAAGCTACACCGAGTGACAAGGTGAAAGAAGGAGTACAATATTCCCCAAACTACTAAAGTATTTACTAAGTGTTTGGAAAAGAGAAATTGAAGGTCAATGTTAACTGAGTGATATATTAGCCAAGTGAAATGTAATGTTAACTGAGTATGAGCTGGAAGAACAAGTTTAGAAAGATGGGATCATAGACCAACTTATGATTAAAATAAAGAATTGTGAGGAAGTTCAAAGGAGAGTCAAAGTTAGTTACAAGATCTAGGGTTGGAAAAATACAATGAAGATCTGATGATGGAGATTTAAGCAAGATAAGGATAAGCACAAAGTTTAATGAAATTTCTATTTTGTAAGTGACTACATTAATTGAATTAAAAATCTATGAATGTGATTAAGTGGCAAAACTTGGAAGAATCTAGAAGTGGTGAAATCACTATTTAAGGAGATGTTTAAGAAAATTTTTGGTTGATTGATTGATTTGTTGATCGATATTGTTAAGTTGGAGAATTATGCAAATGATAGGAGAAAGAAAGGAGCAAGGTGAACTGAGTAGAGAAGAAGGAAGATCAAGTACAGTGAGAGAAACGTTAAAGTTTCAAGAAATTAATCAACCAAATAGAGATCAAAGAATGAAGAAGACAAAGCATAACAAAGATCTACACAAGAAAGGTAGTGCTAAATCTTACAGATAATTTGATTGTTACTTTCTTACTATTGTAGCAAAAAAAACTCTTAACCAAGTGGGCCTAAAAAGTCTATGAAATCCTATATGGTAACATCAATTAGTGATGTTTGTAAGTCCTTTAGAGAAGGCCACTATTTAGACAAGATCAAGGAGCGATAAGGTCTAGGTAATCTTTATGTTAAAACCCTCTAACAAGGTCACAATAAAAATGTGCATGTAACCTTTAACAATATTGGATCCTAGAAGAGATCACTTCAGAAGAGTGAAATTATTTGGGTTGTAGGTCCAAGGTGGGTTTTCCCTTTATAGAGTTTCCATGTTAAATCATGGTGTCAAATGTGTTAATGTTTTTATGTTGCAAGTTGATTTTCATGGTATTTACTTAATAGTGCAACTTGGTAATAGTAAGATAACAAGGTAATAGTAAGGTATTTATGATCTTGGTAATAACTAAAATAGTGAGATAACAATTTGAAGTAAATTGATTACAAGATTGAATTGTGAAGATAAATGCGATCACCAAGTTATTATTGTTGATGCTTATGAAGTTGTATTGGTACTAAAGTGAATGAAATGCATGTAGGATAAGTGGTCATAACTCATTCACCCCCCTCCCCTCTAAGTTATCTAAACATCTTTTCTCATGAGAATGAGATCTACACTCTCAAGAGGAGTGACCAGACTGGTGACAAGTGTTGCAGTAACCGTAGTAAGTATATTGTGCATTAGGTGCAACCTTTTTGTGCTAGCATACATTTGAGGTGTGACCTACTTTACCAAAACATTAAAAAGTTGGTTTCTTGGGCTTCTTACCTTTAGACAATTTTTTCCCTTATCCTTGTATGGTCAGGGTCTTGCTCTCATATGTTTCACCACTTTTAGTCTTTCTTTATCCTTCATAGCCAATATCGGTTATGCTCTTGGTCTTCCTTTGAGCTATGAGATTCTCATCTATCTTCTCAGAGCTATTGTTAAACTTTCCTAGAATCTCATTCCTCTCATTAGTGTTGCTTAGTTCCTCAATTACTCTTTGTATTTACTCATCCTTTTGTCTAGTGTTCTCTTCATCTTCTCTTTTTTCTTTCATGGCTTCACTTAGTTCTTTTTTAGCATCATTTTTCTCCTTTTATGCTTGACTCCTTCTCTCTAATGCTTCTTCCATTCATTTCTTTAGCTTTGCAACCAACTTACTTAGCTTCTTGTTATTAGTTGTGAGGTTAGAGATAATTTTTTAAATCCATCTCAATCACTCTACTCTTCCATCTTCTTAATGATTTCATGACTCTCATCAAGTTTCTTTATAAGTTATTTTATTTTTGCTAATGACTATGTCAACTTTTCTTCTAGGTCCTCTATAGTGTCAAGAGCCTCTTGATCATCTACCCTCAAGCTGTGAGTGGGTCAAAGCTCTAATGCTAATTGTAATTGTTGGTCCCAACTGATACTGAGAGAGGGAGTGAATTAGTACTGACTCTAAAACAAGTTATTCTTCTAACCTTTCCAAGTATACTAACTAACAACCACTTTAGTGCTAGCATGATTATAAATACATTAAGATAGAAAAACGTAAACTCACACACAAAAGGTTTCATCAATGGACACACAAATTTTGTACATATAAACCCTTGACAAGAGGATGAAAACCATGGTGGGGATAATATACCCACTAGCCTTTTACTACAGATAAAAAGTTTCCTTGTTAAGAGATATGGTTGGTCAATTAATTGGTCTTGAAACTACAACTTACAATCATGAATTATGGATTGGATATCCTTAAGTAGCAACCAAATACCCCATTGAACTCATTTAATTTATCAACCAGGGACATAGACTTGAAATGGTATCTGCAAAGTATATGCTCTAAACCTCTCTAGTTGTCATTACTAATCTATAAGAATGGAAATGCTACACTAATGGAAATGAAAATACTAAACTTAAGTATTGAATTAAATAGCTAATATATTGTGCAAGAATTGAAATATAAATATGAATTTGCTATGTTTTCCTTTGTTGCTAAAACAACCAATAGTTCTATTACCAATGGCTACAGGAGAAAAAAGAGTTGTAGTTATTCTAAGTGCAATGAAAAACTAATTCTACTAGCTAGATTCACTCACCAAGTGGGACCCCTTGGATGAGTGAATGAATAACAACTCATGATAAAGTATTGAAGGCTAACAATGTCGTTCTATTAATATCTGAACCATCAAACTTACAATTGTAACAACAGAACTATATTAATCACTATTGTTGAATTACAGTGGACTTCAAGACTAACTTATAGAAGTTTGATCATAAACATACTTATAAATGTTATAGGAAAACAAAATTCCTACATCTAAGGTCCTTCAACAATGAGGACCCAACAAAGACTTAATGTGGTACATTAATGCAAAATGTGTTCATTGAGAAAATCTTCAAAAAATATAGTATGTCACACTTCGGGATTTTCACATGGGCAATTTTTAGTTGTGTTGACTTGATCTCTAGTCAAATTATTGGACATGGTTGTTGCATCATGAATCTATCATAACTCTTTTGATCGTGCCTCCTTAATTCCTCATTGACTTAGTCCTACAAAAGGTTAGTGCACATGCCACATTTCAAAACATAGATTCACTTCAATAAATTCATGAAAAGCATTAAATGTACATAAAACTAATCTTTTCTCATGATATATGGCTATAGGAACCTACCCCATAAAATATTTTAAAGGAAGAAAGTAACATTTTCATCACTATACACACACATGATTTCATTCGATAAGAATTATTCTAACTATAGTGTTATCTTATAAAACCATAAAGTGTCTTTGGAAACCATAGAAAAGCACAATAGTTATAGGTTTATATAAATATATGATAAAAAGTCTTGAAACTTAGGGATAAAAACCCTTCAAATAACCATAAAATCCATCAAATATACACACTTAAATAAGATCCCAACATTCCCCCCAACTTAAGACATTACTGGTCCTCTAACAAGAATGTAGTTTCTGACTTTAGTTCTCATCCTAAAATCACCTACAGTACTTTGTCTTGACCCACCTTCAAGAACCCTTTATATTCCCTCAAATTTTCCCACAATCTAACTTCAACTTCCATATCATGATCATCCACATCCTCATGAACTCCAAAGAGTGATGACTAAGTAGGGGAGGCTGAAATCTAAGTGGCATCAAAAAGCTTTGCATAGCTCTTCCTAACATCACATACTAGGGAGCACACCTACTTGACATAATACAATTTTGGTTTGAATGTGGATCCCATACCTATAAGTCATGAGGCATCCTAATCCATCTCTACATAATTGCCCTTTTAGTTTTTTTTAATTCTTTGTCCCTCAATTGTTCATATTATGAATATGTAGCTTCCCTTAGTGGCTTAATTTTAGCTTCTCCTACCTTGTTGTCAGCTACTTTTAGCTAGTCATAATAATATGTTCGAGGATCCCTAGATTAAGGTCTTAAAGGCAATGAAGCATTCATCTTTTCCTCTCCGTAAGGTGTTACATAATTTTCTCTATTAATTTCATTATGGATCTAGGACATAAAGGCTCTCAATTGAATGCCACCCACAAAAATTAGCAGATTTCATTTTCTATTATCAGGAATAGCTAGATTATGTAAATGCAATTCACACAAAAGATTTTGAACTACTACTGGAGAATGTTGAAATGCATGATAAAATTCATGAGGTGTGACTAAGATGGATTAAAGCCTTGAAAAATTCTTGTCATTGAAAAACTCAACATTTGCTCTGAAGAAACAAAGTGTATACCTGTGTAGGAGACCTGCATTGAAGTAATTGAGGTATCAAATTGGCAATTTGAGTCAATTTGTCCTGCAGGATGGTAATCTCATCCTCTTTATCCAATAACTCATGTTGCTAATTATTAATGATTTTCTACCATGTTCTCTTTTCTTCCATACACATTGCCTTCTCTATGAAAACATGTTGGTATAAAGTTAACCCGACTTTTAAAGGTGTAGAAAGATCTGGTGGAGACATTGGACCTTATTGATTTACATCTATACATGTAGGTCCAACATTCTCTACTGGTTTATTATTTTTTGACTGTTCAACTAGATACCCACCCCAAAGAACTAGTGATATCTTTGGATTTTCAATTGGTGGTTGTTCCTCTTCCAACTGTTGGGCTTGTTGCATTAAGGTTTCTATGATGTAAGGACAAGTCTTGCTCCTTAAACCCAAATTCTCCTAAGGTTCTGTCTAGCCCTCTTCTCTAGTCTAGTAGGGATCTTGCACTAACACTAACTTGGAAGGATCCCATTTCCATTCCTTTCCCCTTTCAACTTGTCCACGCCAATGTAGAACCTAACTTCATTCTAGCAATGCTCCTTAGATGTTCTAATGGCTCATCTATACCAAATACCTACATATGGCCACAATCTACTTGAAATGAATAGGAAGGATTATCCCTAGGGTTTTGAGGCTATTGCAACACTCACCCATAAAAAATCCATTGAAACCTATATTGATTCCAAGAAACAACTCCAATTTGGGCCTAAAAGGGCTACAAGGAATTAGGCCTCCAAACTCACTTTTTTCCACTTAACTCAAAAAAAGTCTTATAAAGGTGGAAAACTAGCTTCATATACAAATACCCTTTTAGGAGACCTTTAATATTCACCTAGTCTCAATTCCCCATCCTATCTGTACAGTGGAATGTTGATTTTAAGCCTAAAAACAAGGGTTTGCTAATTTGCTGATAGAAATCCCTAGGGTTTTTTTCAAATCCCTATTATAACATCTCACTAGGAGGTCTCATTTGGCATAAGGTTTCTCCAATCTAATTTCCTTCTCCCTATTCACTTGGTCTAAATTCTTCATTGCATTCAATCCCCTCATCTGCTGCTGCAAACTCTATGATCCCTAACCATGCTCACTTGGCTTGCCTAGGGCATCATTGAAACTTGGCCAAACTTTCTTTCCAGGGCCTTCACACTTTCATTCTATAGTACAAGGAGTCTTATCAC
Source organism: Cupressus sempervirens (assembly GCA_028749045.1). Lineage (NCBI taxonomy): Eukaryota > Viridiplantae > Streptophyta > Pinopsida > Cupressales > Cupressaceae > Cupressus > Cupressus sempervirens. The sequence continues at coordinate 929,609,836 of CM053789.1, forward strand.
ACATTCCAAGAAATTGTACCATTTCCACAATCAAAAGGTGAGTTAAGACTCCATTTTCCCAAACTACCTGGTTGAGGACATCAACAAAGCAAAAACTAAAATATTTACAAAAGGAAATGAAATGGATTCAACAACCTGTCTAATCACAAAAAAAAAAATGTAACAACATCTAAAAACATGTGAGCAATTTATAGTACAAAAATCAATCCATCTAACACCTTTAAGAAGCAAAAATGTCTTACTGTGATCAAAATAACACTAAGATGTGGTTGCTCATTACTCAAAAACCTTTCACAATGCCATCCAATCCTTGTTCAAGGTCAATGGAGCCCTTAAGTAGACCCATTACACCTTCTCAAACTAATTTAAGGTGGTTATACAACCATTTGATCAAAATTTCTCTTTTTTGCAACAAAAGTTGTCATGACAACTTTTTCAATTTTTGCAAAGTTATCATGCAACTTGACAAGTTTTTATCTATATGGACTAGGCTTGGTCAAAGCCTTTTGAAACTTTGGGAATTGTTTGAATATGTAATATAGGACATAAAACCACCATTTTACCTCTTCCTTTCCCAATGTAGCCCTCCAAATGCACAAAAATCACTTTTAGCAATAATGACAATATTTGTATTTCACCTAGTAACTTTGGGCAATTAAGTAATATTGCATAGTCCTAAGGACCTATTTAGACCTCCTATGGAAAAGAAACAAATTAGAACTCACTAATCCATTTATTATCCCATGTCTTGGCTAAGGCCACTACAAGCCAAAACTCAATTTAGGAAACCTACATTGTTAGATAGCCTAAACTAGGTGCACTTGCACTATGCTCCTCACAAGAGAAAATCATGTCACTCTTGTAGATAGTATGTGGTTAGCTATTCCCATCTTCTTGAAATCTATAGTTGCAACCTATGTTGCCTCTGACTCTGGCTTATCTTTCCACTTGATGAGTTATTCCATGTACACCTTATGTCTAGTCTTCTTGACTCTTGAGTCCAGTACCTTCTCTGCCTCTAGCTGCATCTTGGGAGGTAGAACATTAGATGTTACATACTTTTTGACCTCCTATATGTTCACATCTACTTCAGGTAAAGGGCCCTTAAACTGGGTTAGGTTTGCAACATTGAATACGAGTGAGATGTTTAAGTCACTAGGAAGACCTACCTTGTATGCGTTGGCTCCATATTTAGCCATGATCTTACAGGGTCCCACTCTCTTCATTTGTAGTTTGGTAGGTACCCCCTTATGCAACCTAGACTTGTTCAAATGTACCACAACATAGTCACCTATTTCAAACTATACATCTTTTCTCTTCTCATCCACTTTAGCTTTCAATTTTTGTGTAGAATCTTGTATAGTCTTCTTCACCTATTCTTGAATCTCCTTCATGGTCTGAGTGAAGTATTCAGCCTAACCACTCTTGTATTCCATAGGTCCAAGGTCTCTAAGTTCACACACACCCCTTAGATGCATCCCATAAACAATCTCAAATGGGCTCCTACCTGTTGTCCTATTCACACTATCATTATATGCATATTATGCTTGAGGAATAATCACATCCCATGTCTGACCATATTCCTTAGTTAAGCACCTTAAAAAGTTACCCAATGTTCTATTGCCCACCTCCATTTGACCATCATTTTGAGGATGGTAAGTTGATCCAAAAGATAGGTTAGTTCCCAACCTACTCCATAGGGTTTTCCCAAAATGACTCATAAATTTGATATCCCTATCTGACACAATGCTTAGGGCTAGTCCATGGATCCTTACAATCTCGTTAAAAAATAGATGTGCTATATGGCTAGCAGTATCATGGGTAGTCTTATAAGGTATGAAGTGGCCCATCTTGTTGAATCTGTCCACCACAACATAGATATTATCACAACCCTATTTTGTCTTGGGTAGTCCCATAATGAAGTCCATTATAACACACTCCCATGGTATATTAGGGATTGTTAAAGGTTGGTATAACCCTGCATTACTAGCTCCTTCTTTTTCCTTCATTCACACTACATACTGTTCAACATATCTTGTCACATCCCTTGACAACTTTGGCCAATAGTAGAACCTTTGGACCAAATCTAAGGTATTCTTGATGCCAAAATGTTCACTTAGGATTCCATTATGATTTTCTTGGATAAGGTTCTCCCTCATAGAACCCTTAGGAACACACAATTGATTCCCTTTGAACAATAGTCCACTCTACAATGTATAGTCAGTGAAAGAACTATGAAAGTGATTTTGAAACTTAGAACATACCTTGTAAGCTTGAAAAAAGTCTTAATCACCCTTGTAAAGGTCCTTAAGACTCTCTATACCAATGTTATGGAGTTGAACTTCTTGGATGGTTAGAATCTTCCTGCTTAGTGCATCTGCAACCTTGTTCATCTGCCCATTCTTATACTTGATGCTAAATGTGAATGCTTGAAGATATTTCATCCACTTCAAATGTCTATTACTTGAATTTTATTGGGTATTGATATAGCTAAGGGCTTGGTTGTTAGTAAATACCACAAACTCCTTGGGTAGAAGGTAGTGCCTCCATTTCCTAAGTGATTAGACTAGTGCATACAATTCCAAGTCATAGGAAGAATACTTCTTCTTGGCTTCATTTAGCTTCTCATTGAAAAAGGATACTAGCCTACCTTCTTGACCCAAAACACCCCCTACTGCCATCCCACTCGCATCACACTCTAGGGTAAACAACTTATCAAAACTAGGCAGTTTAAGGATAGGTTGTGTGGCTACTTGTTCCTTTAACTTTTCAAATGCATTTCCTACTCTAGGAGTCCACCTAAACTTGGTCTTCACTCCACCTTTAATGGTATCTATTAGAAATGCTTTAGAATAATTGAGAGGGAGGGGGGGTGAATTAGTTATTCAAGGTCCAAATGTCCAAATCAAACTTTTCATCAAATAAAATGTGCCCATCAAACTATTCATTCATCCAAGCTTTAGCTTTCCTATTCAACAAGTTATTGTAAATCAACATGCAAGCATAACACATGAAAAGATCAACACATAACATAGCGATTTACGTGGAAATCCAATTTGGGAAAAACCACTAGTAACATGCTACTCAATTCTCACTCTTATGAAGTGATGCCCTGTAAAAGGCCTACCTTGTTAAAGGCTACAACACACTGTTAAATGTGACCTGGTTAAAGGATTTAACCACCCTGTTAGAAGTGGGCCTAGTTAGAGGACTTTAGAACATTCACTTGGAATGTCACCCTATTAAAGTATTTACAAATGGCTATTAAACCAACCTAAGTCCATATGATTTTAACTTTACCCTAACTGATACAATTGCTAGAGAGTAACAATAAGGGGTTTTGACCTGATTGCAACATACAACTTAACTTGCAGATATCAGATCACTCTTCAGCTCATAACCTTGCCTAGCTTTCAATCTCTACAACTCTGACAGCTTGCCCTCCTTTCAAGCTTTTTCTCCTTGAGTCTCCATGCTCAATGTACTAGTGGAATCATCTCTTCTTGACCACTTATCAAAGTAGAGCCTCTATTCTCTATTCTTCTTTCTCCTTGATGTCTTCTCCTTGACACTCTTCAACCACTTCACAATTTGGCACACCAAGAGCTCTTGCTTCTTGGTCTGTGACTCGTTAAATAGAAGTCTAGAATTTCTTTTCTCATTTGATTCTTCCCTCCTTTTAATTTCTGTTTGAATGGGTTAGGTAGGATTCATTGAATCTAACCCACATTTTGTTCCTTCTAGAAACATCATGAAGAATCCTCTTGAATTTGCTCAAAAATGGTTTACATAGAATTCAGTGCCACCAATTCATCATCCTTGTTGATGTTTTAAAATGTTATAGGTTTTTAATTACCCTAATGAGAATATGCTACATCTAGGGCAGCTAACTCCCATCTTCAACATACTATTTCAGACACTGGGCCAACTATAAGGCTAGACCCTTCTTCTACTTCAAGCTTTGCAAGACCTAGGCGAGTGGATCTTGAGGTTCTAATGTATGGTACCAATGCAATTTAAACATAGATCTGAACCTAATTACTGTAGATGAAAACCCCTTGTATCTCCTAATAACTCATGTAATAACACATATCTACAGTAGCTAAATGCGAATCTATGAAATTCATAATTTGAGTGAGGGTTAGACTTTTCAACTCTTCAACATGAAGGGAAAAACATTTGATTAATAATGTTGAACTCAACAAAACCCCTAATATGTAGCAACATGAACAATTGATCCTGTAGCTGATTAGTGCCTAATCCATTGTACAATTCCATGAATCAAATACATACACACGGGTACCTGAGACATATTTGTATATTCAAATATCTGATCTATCCATTTACCTTGTAAATAGATATCTATGCTCAATCTAAACCTCATTCTTACTTGATATCCTCATCAGTAAACTTGCAACCTTGTTGATTCCCTTGAAGCATTTACATAACCCCTTGAGTTATAAGCAACAATGAAACAACATACAACCTTAAGGGATTGCAACTACGACCTAGGCTCTTTGTTCAAAGATCATAAAACATTGAAGCTCACTAAGAAAGGAGACAAGATTTAAAATGAAACTCAACCTGCTATTCTTTGCAATAATTTCCTTGAAATAATACATTCATATGCATGAAATGAAAACATAAAACACCTAATGAATCTGACTTGTTGTATTATCCTTCCTACTGTTGTTCATACAAGAGAATTATGCGAAAAGAATGGTGTCACAGTCAAGGAAACATGTCAAAAATTGGAACCAATGGTCTCATAGTGAAAAACTAGAATCCCTAATGGTATCACAACAATGAACCTTTTCTTTCCAAAAACTGGAACTTGTACAATGAGAAAGAATGAGAATGATATAGGATGAAGGAATTCTCGGATCTGCTTGCATTTGACATGTGTCACCTTGAAATTCCCTCTCTTTGCCATGAAAAGATTCTAACTAATCTCTCTCTTCCATGGGTGAATCAAATTCTTTCATTTTACTTCTCAAAGGCATCAAATATCTCATAAACTTGATGAGAATCGTCACTAATTTTGATATCAAAGTGAACTCAAAATAAAAGTGAAAAATTAGTTGGATAAGACCTTTAGAAACCAAGAAACCTCTTAAAATCAGTTTTCTTCACATTCACACTTCAACAAGCCTTTATATCTATTTTCTAACCAATTCTGATGATCAATGATAGAAAACACCCATTTTGCTGAGAATGCCCTAGAAAACAAAAATATGCTTAAAGCATGAACCAGTGAGCACTTGTGTAAAAACCAATCTTAGAAATGGAAAATTCAGATCTTCACAGTTTTGATGGTATATTAGAGCGCCCATTTTGGATGAAAATCACCCTTGTTATGCCCATTTGAAGTTTGGGCTCCCATCTCATGGTTTTGGCAAATAAAAGAATAAATTTAAATTTTTTTAAAAAGCCTATAGTTCAAACTATAGAAATTCACTATTTGGAATCAAACTTTTCAAATTTGAGAATGAACGAGTAGGGATATTTTAAAATTTTAAACTCTTTTATACCCCTCAACCAATTGGACTAAGCCACTTGTCATCATCTTACTGGCTTTGATTTGCACAACAACACCACATGTCACACTCAGATTGGCCAATGACCTCAAGTGGGACCCCCATTCAAACTTTGCTAGATTTTTGAAATTTATGGCAAGTCGCCATGTTGTTTGCCAAAAATTCTTCATTTTTTTGGTGGTGACATGGCAACCACCAGATTCTGGTGACTTTTTTGGTGACTTCATCCTTTGTTGCCACATGTCATCACCACCTATGCGCCCATTCACCACCACCTGGCTCCATGTGTCACTGCTAACTTGATGGTTGCTATGTCACTTTGTTAACCACTATGCATCTTCCCTTTAGTGATGTAGTGATGATTGTTGGATTTTCCACATAGCACCATCTCGTGAGTCTGAATCCACATCAGCATTTCTTTGGCAGTGTTCATTCAAAATTTTAGCTTTGATAGTGTCCATCTGGCTAACTGGGACCCACCTACACATGCTACAATCTTTTAAAAGGCATCTTTCTTTGGACACAATACAAGTTGTAATAATTTGTATTTAAAATATGAAAAATGCCCTCCCACGATGAATGTGGGATAAATGAGTTTCAAGTTTTCTTCCTCTACTCATGCCTTGGCCTCCAAACCTTGGACTATCTCCTCCTTGATGCTGAAACCTGGCCTTTGTATTAGACATCTCTCACTCTTATGTCATTACTTGTGAGTCGCCCTTCTCAACCCATGCATGGATGCTATTATGCTCTAAAATTCTTGCTTGCTGCCGTTGACTTCATTTCTACACAAAAGTGCAAGCTACTCTGTCTGCATGGTCTCTGTCTTGGAATAGGATCCTTGAAGGCTATGGGCTTTCCATGATGGCATCTCTTTCTTTAGTGTGGGGCTCTATCGACTTCTAGCTTGTTGTAGGTTTCATGTTTAAAACTGTGGGCTACCCTGCTTTCAAACGGCTTCCTTATCTTTAATCTCCTTGTTGCTAAAAGAATTTCTTCTCCCTTTGAACGCCATGAGAGCTCCCTTTGATTGTTGGACGCCTAGCTCCATGCCGTGGGCCTCTATCTTAATATGCTTATGCCTTGCATTTTTTATTTGTAGCTGCCTCTTTCCTCACCTTCTGCCATAGCTTTGTTTCTTTGTGTTCAATGACTCTTTTCTATACACTTTAAAACAAATCTTGTGCATTTCTTAATTCATCCTCATTCTTTATTGGTGGCTTGGTCTTTTTACATGTTCCTTTGTGTGAATGCAAGTTCCTCTTTGGCATGGATAACTTCATCTTTAGCTCCTTCCCACCACCGCCTTCTCATCTTTGTTTGGTAGCTGCATTCTCCTTGTTAACGCATGAATAGAGCTCCCTTGGTTGCATGGGGTCTTAGCTAGCATGGAGCTCCCTCATGGCTATGACTATTCTCACTCATGTAATGTGAATGTTATCGATTGTTTTCTCCCTTGTTCATAAAATGTGGATGCCCCTCCTCATTTTGGCGTGAACAACCCATTTCTTACCCAATTCATGGGCTGTGGGCTTCTTTTGATGCATGTGTGTCCTTCCAGCTAATGCTCCCACTGTATCATTAACCAATGTAGAAACACGCATATTCAAACCCTTTCTTTCCATGGCTTCATTAATGCTACAGATACGTCCTTTCCAACCTTAATTGAAATGGGATTACAAGTTTCGGTGGTATAAAGTCTCCAAATATGTTAGTTTCTTTGGCCATTCTCAATAATACTCTTCTCACAATCTATCCAAGATACATCCTAGATATTAGCTTCTCAAAGATCTACTCCCTAAGATTTAAACTTTCAGCATCAAAAGCCACATCATATTTGGTCATAAGAAGATGAGGAGACCAGAAGTTCCCCCATTCCATGTTTATAACCATGCTGCCAGATTTTGGTAGAGGTCCTTGCCATTTTGGAATAGCATCTACATGTTCTACATAGCAGGCATTAGTGCCAGTACCCAAAATAACAACATCCATCACATTTCCATCCTAGTAACAACCTCCATCATATTGGGGATTGCCACCACTTTGTTTCTTATAGAGATAACCAAATTCAACACGTTCTGTGATAGTCTCACGAAAGTTGACTTGAAATTTCCCAACCATAGTTTCAACTTTATATTCCCTTTTAATGTGTTCCACATAAATGTACAAATGGATCTTTCCCATGTCCTTAGATAATTGTCTGACCGTTGTCTCAATTTAAACCAACTCTAAATGTTGGGTCCTCTCTTTGAATTTGATTCAAAGCTTTTTAGACTTGTCCTAAACTTGATCATTTTACTCCATCCTCTTTGATCAATCAAAAATTTAGATTTGTAAAATTTCAACAAATCACACATTGGAAATAAATCCTCTTTTTGTCAAATAACAAATCTTATGATTTCAAATTAGTCCATCATTGTGAAGCAATTAGTCGGACCCCAAAGTGGGTCCGGCTAATTTTTTTTTTTGTTTCTAAAAATTTGAAGTACAAAACTACCTCTTTATCCTCTGGCACTAATGTGAAACAAATTTAACCACTGAAAATGAATTTGAAACTCAATTTACATCTTTTTGCAAGCTGTGAATTTTGCATCAGGAGGTCCTTTGACTGGCCTTAAAAACTAATCCAAACACTTGACCTGGCTCCAAAAATTGGCACACTAATTCTTTGTTCCACACTCTTGCACCTTGTCGAATCTTGTCTCATGATGAATTCAGGGTCAAAATATATTCGCTATCAAAGTTGACCTCTCAAAACTTCTTGCAAGAAAACACGTAAGAAAACATAAATTGCGTTCGAATTTGGCTTTGAAAATTGGGTAGACAGACACTTGGGGGGAAAAAACTAGGATGTTAGTTCATTGTCACAAGGAGAGTATAAGTTTGTGATTTGGGCTCATGATGAATCACAAGGCACATTTGGCGGGCAGTCAAAGTGGGCTACTCAGCATTTGCAGACTGGAAACACTATAAAAAAGGTGATTTTTGCAAATGGAATTGACTTGGAAAAGTGTGCAAACAAATTCGTCAAGACTTGAAACCTGGTAAACTTAATGTATTTTCAGAAGACAACATAGTGGTCAATCCATTTGATCTCATCTATCACAAATTTCAATTATGACATCACGAATAAGGATTTCGACAAATTTGCATATGCTGACACCAGTAAAAAGTTGCAAATTGCATTCGAAAACTAATCAAATGGATTCATCATAAGCTTAAACTTGAAACCTAGCAATTCTCTGACCTCTACAATGCAACAGAAAATAAATTTTAGCATTTTGGCCAACTAGGTCAAAATTACAACTCGTCAAATAGGGCCTTCCAAAATTGTGTGCAATGTGCATCAGCATGAAAAAAGTAAACTACCAACTTTGAGGGATTCAAAACCTAGTCAAATGGATTTGAAATGACTCAAAATCTAAAACATAGGCTCTTTAGTATGAACACTAAATAATTTCAAAGTGGTGGGTCATGACACATTACTAGGTGCAAGATATTCAGATGCAAACATGGCCTCCTGTCACTATTTAACACAGGTGAAAATGCAGATTTGGCAATTACTCAAAATAGTACTTCACCGAATGATTCAGAATGGAAATTTAACTTCATGAAATGAGTGGTCATATTGAATGAAAGGTGTTAGAAACATTAAACACCTCATATGCCTCAAGGGGATAGCCAGGTACATACACATTAAAAGCATTTATAGGGCTCAATTTCTCAAAATTTTCAATATGCAACTCAAAATTGACCATGCAATTTTTAGTTCCAACAATCCTTATCCTCTAACTGGTTCAAAAAATTCAAGGTAACAACTCTGTCAGCTTAGATTTGGCAAATCTTTGACATTTTCAATAATGTAGTAGCTCGACACTATTGAAATTTTGGTGCTTGGCACATACTGTGTTACTCGACATCAACTACATTTTACTGATGCTCGACACCTAAAGTTCTCTCAACACCTACTAAGATTTTTTTGACACTCAATTTCTTCTATATCACTCGGCACTTGAACTTTACTCGGCACCTAAAGTTTACTCGACACACACTAGGTTTTGCATTTGCTCAGCTTCAATTGAAAATTTGCTCGGCTTGAACTAGCTTGCTCGACACCCACTGATGAACTTAGTTCAAGTTTTGCAATCAACCTTGTTCCAACTTACACTTCTAGAGTTTCTAAGTGTGGCCAACGTCTATATCTTTGAGTGTGTTATCAATACATCATTTAATCATTGTCTTAGCTAATCCTTGCACTTCATTACAAAACCATAACTCAACCTTTCCCTTAGGTGCTTTTGTTACATCTAGTTGATTAAATCCTCTCCATCAATCAACTAAATGATAGTACTTGGATCTTATAAGCAATTTTTATTCCTTCAAATAGCAGGTTTTACATCAATGACAAAACAATGATTGAAAACATTCTTTATCAACCAACTTCCTTCTTTGCAACAATCTCCCTCTTTGATCTTCAACAATGATCTTTTCAATCAGATTTTTCAACAATCTCCCTCTTTAGCATTGATGGCAAACCAAACTGATCAACCATCAGATGAAACTATTCAACCATGTTATCAAAATGCTAACTAGGTTAAAACAGTAAGTCAAATGCCAAAAAAAAATTTGGATTACACAATTTTCTCTACTTCTCCCTCTTAGCTACTGTATCCTTTTTCTTTATTTTCTTCCTTCTTACATTCTCTCCCTCTATATGCATTGACACAATTTCTTCCTCTCTACTTCTCCCTCTTAGCTGTTGTATCCTTTTTCTTTGTTTTCTTCCTTCTTACATTCTCTCCCTCTATATACATTGCTCATCTTCTGCTATTTCTTTCTCTGTCTATATTTTTTGATCAACTTCCTCATCTTCTTCCTCAACTATTGATCAGTTTCTTACTACTTCTCCCTCTTTGACAACAATGCCAAAGACATATTATCTCAACATCTTATCATGCAAATATAGTATTTTTTGGAACTTCCAATTTCTCCCTCTATCACCTTGCTTGTGACTGATTTGAAACTTTAGTACTTTGATTACTTCAAGAAAAATCCTAAAGTATCCTCTGCATCAATGTGTAATATTTCAACAATCAACTCATTTGATCAGAGCAGTCTTACTTTTGCTTCAATTAGCCTTGGCTAGGGGTATCACCCCTAACTTACCTCTAAGATATTCAAAAGAATCTTTAGGTAGTGCTTTTGTGAAGATGTCAGCAATCTGTTCCTTTGAGCTAACATATTCCATTCTCACTTGTTTGTCTTCCACCAGTTCTCTTACATAGTGATACTTAATTGCAATATGCTTGGTTCTGGCATGCATTACATGGTTCTTTGATATGTTGATGACACTTGTATTATCGCTGGCTCATTGAATTCTTCCTTCATACCTTGCAACAAATATTTGATCCATACAATATTAGTGCAATCGATAGCAGTTGCAACATATTCAGCTTCTGCTATTTACTGTGAGGTACAACTCTGTTTTTTATTGGTCCAAATGATCAACCTTCTACCTAAGAAGAGTGCTCCTCCACTGGTGCTTTTTCTATAATCAATATTGCCTCCCCAATCTGCATAAGTGTAGGCTCTTAGCTCAAACTTTTCACTCCTTTTGTAGTACAAACTATAGTCATCAGTTCCTTTTAGGTACTTTAGTATTCTCTTTACTACCATTAGATGATTTTCTCTTGAATTTGCAAAAAATCTTGCCACTATTCCAATTACTAATGCAATGTCTGGTCTACTATGTAGAACATACTGCAATTTTTCAATCATTGATCTATACATTGTTTGATTCACTTTAGTTGACTCATCATTCTTGGATAGCTTATGTCCTATTACCATTGGTGTGCTCACTAGTTTTGAGTCTTCTAATCTAAATGTCTTGAGTATCTCCTTCATGTATTTTGATTGGGTCACAAATATGCCATGCTTCAATTGATGTACTTGCAATCCAACAAAGAATTTGATTTCTCCAAGCATTGACATTTCAAACTCATGTTTCATTTGATCAGTAAAATCTTTTCGTATAACATCTTTTCCTCCAAATATTATATCATCAACAAAGATTTTAGATATCAATATATCTTTACCTTTTTTTGCCTTGATGTATAGGTTTTTGTTGTCATCTATTCTCTCAAATCCTATCTTCACAAGATATTTGTGCAGAGTCTCATACCCTGCTCTAGGTGCTTGCTTTAAACCATAGAGTGCCTTATGTAGTTGGCAGACCATATCCTTGTTGTTATTATCAACAAATTCCTCAGGTTGTTCTACGTAAACTTCCTCTTCCAGTATACCATTCAAAAAAGTAGACTTTACATTCATTTGGTAGACTTTGAAACCTTTGTAAGCAGCATATGCAAGTAGTGTTCTTACTCCTTCCATTCTTGCAACATGGACAAATGTTTCCCCATAATCCAATCCTTCTTCTTGTGCATAGCCTTTGCAAACTAGTCTAACTTTGTTTCTAGTTATTTCACCATTTTCATCAAGTTTGTTCCTAAATACCCATTTGGTACCAATTACATTCTTATGAGCTAGTCTAGGAACTAGGGTCTAGGTTTTGTTTTTCTCAATCTGGTCTATCTCCTCTTTCATAGCTTTATACTAGTCATCATCTTGTAGTGTATCTTTTATTATTTTAGGGTCAACATTGCTCAACATACATGATTCATTCCTTAGTTTGTTCCTTGCCATAGGTCTGGCATCCTTGTCACCAATGATTTGATCTGTAGGGTGATGTCTCCTTACATACTTAGCTAGTCTTGGTTCTGTTCTTCTTTCCATGTTTGGTCCTTCAGCTTCAAAGTCATTTTTCTCTTCTCCTTCTGGTATTTCACCATCTCTTTCATGTGCACTGATTTCAGCGTCAGAATGAGCATTTCCTTCATTCTGCAACTTAGCTTTGCAATGCAGCTCGACATTTACTGGCTATGACTCAGCCGATACTAAGATTTTCTATTATTCCCAACTTGATTTGCAACATTATCTTCAATAGTCATTCCTTCATAGAAGTATACAAAAGATCTATAATCTTTTGATTGCTTAGTTTCATTACTTGGACTTTTGTATGCTCATCAAAATTCAAATTTGCACTCTCCACAATTTTGTTCATGTTATTATTCAAATACTTAAATGCCTTACTTTTGGTGGAGTATCCAAGAAATATGCCTTCATCACTTTTTGCATCAAACTTGCCATTTCTAGTGTCTTTAAGAATATAGCATTTACAACCAAATACTTTGAAATATTTTACATCAGGTGAGTGACCATACCATAGTTCAAAAGGTGTTGCATTTGTACCTTTCTTGACTTGAACTCTATTCAAGGTGTAAATAGCAATACTTACAGCTTCTCTTCAATACTTTAGAGCAACATTTTTTTCCATCATCAATGTTTTGACACAATCTATTACTGATCTATTCCTTCTTTCAGAAATACCATTCTGAGATGGAGTTCTTGTTGTTGATGTTTGCCTTTTGATACCTTCGTCATTGTAGAATATTTCAAATTCTTTTGATGTAAACTCTCCTCCTTTGTTTGACCTTAGGCACTTTAGACTCTTTCCTATTTCCTTCTCAACTTTGGCCAAATACCACTTAAACATTTCAAATGCATCAGATTTTTGCTTCAAAAACATTGTAGTCATCATCCTGGAATAATCATCTATAAATAGCATTATGTATCTATCTCCTAGGTAGCTTTGTACTTCTATTGGTCCACATAAGTCTAGTACTTCTTTGGAAGTGTATTTTTTGCTTTTGGAACTCAATTTAGTCATCTTCCCTAGTTGACATTGTTTGCACATTGTGTTTTTAGGTTTCTTTAGTTTGGGCAAACCTTTGACTTTCTTCTTTTTGTTGATGCTAATCAGATTGTCAAAGTTGACATGACACAATATTTTATGCCATAACCACACATCATCAAGTCTAACAACAAGATAGGTTGCATCCTCCATATCTAGGTAAAACAAGTTACTCCTAGTTTGTTCACCTTTTTCTATCAGATTTCCATCAGTGTCATAGATTTTGGTAGTTTTGTTTCCAAATTCTACTTTGCAACCTACATTGCCTAACTGTGATACACTCAACAAATTGTAGTTCAATCCTTCAACATAGTATGCATTATCACATGAATTTTTTTTAGTAAGTTTAATTGAACCTTTTCCTTTGATTTGACATGGAGCATCATTTCCAAATCTAACACTATTTCTATCATACTGAGTAAAGGTAATACATTTACTTTTGTCTCCTATCATGTGATGTAAGCATCCACTATCTATGATCCACTTGTCATTCTTGTTCACATAGGTTACCAATGCTATTGCTTCATCTTCATCTGATTCATCCTTCATGGCCACATAGACTACTTCATCATCATTCTCATCATAATCTTCTTCAACAATTTAGCATCTTTTTCCTTTGTCCTTGTAATCTTTGCTATCATATTCTCTCTTGTTCTTGTACTTATTTCCTTCTTTGTAATTTTTCTTCTATGTACACCTTGTAGAAATATGACCTACTTCATTACAATTGAAACAAATGATAGGAAGCTTACCTTTGAATTTACCTTTGCCTCTATGAAATCTTTTAGCTAGTAGTGTTTCCAATTGTTCCACATATTCCTCATATGTGTTGCTATCACTGGATGTATGTTTTCCTTTTCTACTCTTCCTTTTTGAGTTCACCTCCTTAGTGTCTTTCAATGTTAGCTTGGCTTTGAAGGTAGATTCAAGGTTCTTAGGTCTGTATTTGTCAAAGTTGGACAATTCAAATGCAGTGAGTCTTCCCACTATTTCTTCAAAGGTTAGTGTGTTTCCTTGTACACACCTTAGCTCTTGGATGACTGAAACTCTAATAGCATAGATAGGAAGAAGGGTCCTTAAGTACTTGCTATTGACAGTCTCTTTTTCCAATTGAATATCCAAACTTCTTATTGCACTTACCACCTCTTTCATTCTAGAGCTATATTGAGCAACATTTTCACCTTCCTCCATTTTCATGTCACCAAATTTTCCTCTGAGGCTTTCTCTCTTTGCTCTTTGAACATTTTGATCTCCTTCATATATATCTATTAGGGCATTCCAAATTTTGAATGTAGTGTCACATCCTTTGATGTAATCAAATTTAGCATAACTGTGTGTAGAGGCAATCTCCAGCATTGCCTGATTGTGATCCTTCGTTTTGTCCAAATCATTTGTAGAGAGGGGTCTGGCTGGGTCTACATGTTCCACTCCAATTTTGGTTTTTACATAATAACCAATTGATCCAAGGTGCAATTTCATCAGACTCTATCATGCAACAAAGTTGTCTTTGTGGAGCTTGGGAACTTCTCTCTTGGAAATCCTTATCTTCCTGCTTCTAGTACCTTGAAACTAAATCAGCAGTTGGCTCTGATACCAATTGTTAGAAATGCTTTAGAATAACTGAGAAGGTGGGGTGGGGGGGGGGGGGGGGGGGGGGTGAATTAGTTATTCAGGGTCCAAATGTCCAATTCAAACTTTTCATCAAATAAAATGTGCCCATCAAACTATTCATTCATCCAAGCTTTAACTTTCCTATTCAACATGTTACAATAAATCAACATGCAAGCATAACACATGAAAAGATCATAACATAACATAGTGATTTACATGGAAACCCAATTTGGGAAAAACCACCAATAACATGCTACTTAATTCTCACTCTTCTGAAGTAATGCCCTGTGAAAGGTCTTCCCTGTTAAAGGCTTCAACACACTGTTAAAAATGTGACTTGGTTAAAGGATTTAACCACCCTGTTAGAGGACTTTAGAACATTCACTTGGAATGCCACCCTATTAAAGGATTTACAAATGGCTATTAAACCAACCTAAGTCCATAGGATTTTAACTTTACCCTAACTGATACAATTGCTAGAGAGTAACAATAAGGGGTTTTGACCTGATTGTAGCATACAACTTAACTTGCAGATATTAGATCACTCTTTAGCTCATAATCTTGCCTAGCTTTCAATCTCTGTAGCTCTAACAACTTGCCCTCCTTTCAAGCTTTGTCTCCTTCAGTCTCCATGCTCAATGTACCAGTGCAATCATCTCCTCCTAACCACTTACCAAAGCAGAGCCTCTAAGATTTGTTCTTCCTTCTCCTAGATGTCTTTTTCTTGACACCCTTCAACCACTTCATAATTTGGCACACCAAGAGCTCTTGCTTCTTGGTCCGTGACTCCTTAAATAAAAGTCTAGAATTTCTTTTCCTGCTCAATTCTTCCCTCCTTTTAATTTTTGTTCGAATGGGTTAGGTAGGATTCATTGAATCTAACCCACATTTTGTTCCTTCTAGAAACATCATGAAGAATCCTCTTGAATTCACT
The DNA here is from genome assembly GCA_028749045.1 of Cupressus sempervirens. Lineage (NCBI taxonomy): Eukaryota > Viridiplantae > Streptophyta > Pinopsida > Cupressales > Cupressaceae > Cupressus > Cupressus sempervirens. The sequence continues at coordinate 929,625,728 of CM053789.1, forward strand.
AAAAAATGGTTTACATAGAATTCTGTGCCACCAACTCATCATCCTTATCTTCCAACTAGTTCACAAAATTCAAGGTAACAACTCTGTCGGCTTAGATTTGGTGAATCTTTGACATTTTCAATAATGCAATAGCTCGACACTATTGAAATTTTGGTGCTCAACACATACTGCATTACTCAGCATCAACTACGTTTTATTGATGCTTGACACTTGAAGTTCACTCGACACCTACTAAGATTTTTCTGACACTCGGTTCCTTCTATATCACTCGGCACTTGAACTTTACTCGGCACACACTAGGTTTTGCATTTTCTCAGCTTCAACTGAAAATTTACTTGACTTGAACTAGCTTGCTTAGCACCCACTAATGAGCTTAGTTCAAGCTTTGCAATCAACCTTCTTCCAACTTACACTTCTAGAGTTTCTAAGTGTGGCTAACCTTTGTATCTTTGAGTGTGTTATCAATACATCATTTAATCATTGTCTTAGCTGATCCTTGCACTTCATTAAAAAACCATAACTCAACCTTTCCCTTAGGTGCTTTTGTTACATCTAGTTGATTAAATCCTCCTCATCAATCAACTAAGTGATAGTACTTGGATCTTATAAGAAATTGGCATTCCTTCAAATAGCAGGTTTGACATCAATGACAAAACAATGATTGAAAACATTCTTTATCAACCAACTTCCTTCTTTGCAACAATCTCCCTCTTTGATCTTCAACAATGATCTTTTCAATCAGATTTTCCAACTATATCTAATAATGGTGCACGAATACCACTAAAATTCCCAATGAATTTTCTATAAAAATGAGCTAAACCATGGAAACTTCTTACCTCTATTGTTGTAGTACAACCTTATCTTGATCCATCTTGTACCCATTAATGTTACATGACTCGCCACTTTGGGGATATTTAATATGCATATCAAAGAACCTATGTTCCAATTTTTAACTCATTTTGAATCTGTTTGATTAGGTTTCAGACCCCTCAAAGTTGGTTGTTTGTTGTTTTCATGCATTTGTGTAATTGTCCAAAAATTTGGGAAGCCCTGCTTGATTGATTATAACTTTGACCTAGTTGACCATATTGAGAAAATTTCTTTTGCATTACATTCTATAGGTCATACACTTGCTACGCTCCAAATTTGAGCTTATAATGAATTTGTTTGATCAGTTTTCAAACGTGATTCTGAATGCAATTTATAACTTATTACTGGTGTCATAAAATGCATATTGGTCGGTAACCCTATTCATGATGTTATAACTTTAAATCTGTGATTGCGTAGACCAAATGGTTTTACCATTTCATTCTACTTTGAAAATACTTCAAGTGTGCTAGTTTTTAAACCATGACGAATTCGTCTGCACACTTTCCCATGACCATTCCATTTGCAAATAACACTTTTTTGTTGTTGTCCCCTATTTTGCAATTCTGAGTAGCCCACTTTGCATGCTTTTCAAATGTGTCCTATGATTTGTCATGAGCCCAAATAATAGAATTACTTTCCCCTCACAGAGATGAACTTATTCCCCAGTTTTCATGCCCTCATGTATCTGATTACCTAGTTTTCAAAGCTAAAACCAAGTGTGTTTTATGGTTTTTTTACATGTTTATTTCCAAATAGTTTTGACTGGGCAATTTTGAACGTCAATATCTTTTGACTGGGTGGTTGTCATCTAATGAGATTTGGCAAGGTGCAAGGATTCTAGATAAAGAATCAGTATGTCAGATCTCAGGGCTCAGTTAGGTGTTTATGTTAGGTTTTAAAGTTAGCCGATAGGCCCTGTTAGCAAAAAATCATAGTTTGCAAAGAACAAGCTAAATAAGTTTTTAATAATCAATTAGTGCTCAAAATTGTTTCCAATCAGTATCAAGTGTTCTATGAATCAGTTTGGAAGGTCAGTTGTTTTAGTTTGAATTTTTTTTTAGCCAGACCCATTTTGGGGCATGACTGATTGCACCAGATTGTTAAGATGTGGTGGATTTTGAGAGCTCGCATGAGGTGATGATTTGGTTGTTGGGAAATTTAATGTCTTGATTTGAAAAATAAAATCTATTATGGAGACTTTCTTCTTGATGGATTTTTTCTATCCATTCCTTTTCATGAGTTGGATGCCTGTTAGATTACCCAATCCATGATTTTTTGGCTCTTGATTACCTGAGTATATAGAGAGATGCATTGATAAATATCTCATCATAGTCATAATAGGGACTCAACTTAAGCTCCTCCATTATTGAATTTTCTCCAACAAGTTTTCCCTAACAAAGGAAACTATGTTCCATCATCATATTTTCTAGTGATGATCTAGAGAGTGAAGAATTTAAAAGATCAAATACTATGCATCTGCAGGTAAAATGTATAACTTTTGGCATTTTTTCATATGAAACAAAGGAGTGTATTAATTGAAAATTGAAGATCACACCTTTCATTATCTTCTGTGGTTGGATTTCATATAAGGCTTGTATATGCTGAGTAAAGGCTTCTTTTCTATTACTTTTCCATTCCAGGGATGAGTTGTGAGTAGGGGTCCTGTAGGTGTGATTGATGTCTTCTCTTTTTAAAAAGGGAATTGAGATCTCCTGATTATGCATTAAGCCAGTTTTCAATTGGTTATGTGGGTGAATGAGTTAAAGGCGACGATGTAATTTTAAAAATATCTGAAGTCCACAATGTAGAAGATGTAGGTGTCTTTTATTTTGGTCCACAATGGTACTCATGACTTGTCTTTTCTCCCGATGTTTGCCATATCTGTGGCTTGGTGTGTGCCTGATTAATCATTTTGAAACATGTTATGGGGGCAACAAAAATGGTGCTACAGATGATGGGAATTGCTCTACCATTAGCTATGTCTAGGGGTGGATCATGTGCTGGCTATCATGTTGGCCCAACAATGTTTGATGTTTCAAGTTTTTTGGAGTAGCAACATTTGAGAGTAGTAGGGGTGGAGGTAAAGTAGTCCATGTGTAGCAAGAGATTGTGGGAAGATAGTTTTGAAGGGGTTCCCATCTCCATTTTGAAGGAAAGGAAATCCATGTTAAATGAAGAAATCTACACGTAATGACCAGGGCACCTATGTCCACTTGAGGAAGCATTCAAGACATGTGAATTGGGTGTGGAAATCTGCAAAGGGGAGGAGGTCCATAGCACAGAGGAAGAGATCTCCAATAATGTTGACTACGTTGGAAGAGGTTGGGGGGAGACGATAGTTGAAGACATCAACCACAACATTAACAAGAGGCAAACCTCTATGCAACAAAAGGAGCAGCCCCTAGCCCCATGACATCCCTTGTCTCCTGCAGCATCATCATCGATGTATGGGGTTTTCTTTGTTCTTTTCATCCTATCTGTCTGTTCACACAGAAAAGAAACAACCATGTATGGATGTTTCTCCCACACACATCCAAGGATGAAATTTTTTGGTGTTTAAAAGAATATGTACTCAATGTTAATGTGTCTAAAAGACACCGAGCCTTTTGAAGGAAAAGCTCATGCATGGAAGGGCTCGCCGTGGCCAATTTGGCATGTGAGCTCAAATGAAATTTTGACTTTCGATCGTCAAGAGATTGCGAGAGGTAAGGTTGTGGAGCTCCAATTTTATGCCTGTAAGATCTCACAACAATCTCAGAGGATCAGGAGATGAGGAATAAAGGCATACGATGTTACGATGGTCTCAGGAATTTCATGAGGTCGAATGGCCAAAAATAAAGACATACAATATCATGATAAGCCCATTTTCATGAGATCATAAATAAAAATTTACAGATGTAAGATTCTATGCCTGACGAGGATGTAATGAGGTTAGGAAAGGTGATGCAGGGCCACCTGGTTTGATTTCAACAAATAGAAAGTTGAAAAGTAGCAAGGGGAAAATGGAAAATGAATAAAAATTAAAATCTAAGGATATTCAACGCATGAAATTCAAAAGTTGAGAGTTTAAATAAATTTAAGATTTTATATATTCTATACTATATGATCTTTTAAATTTTTCATTTTAATGACTATTCATGGCCCAGCGCCTAAAATTTCAAATCAGTCTCAGAGGCATGATTTTTATCTGAAATATACACTATAATATATTGATTGAACCAGGAAGAGATAAATTTTCCATTTTTGTAGTTAGTTTTTATATAGGTATTCACCAGAAGTAGCTACAAGATGATTTTTAATTTTGGGGCATCCTTAGTGCAAAGGCAGATTTGATGTTTTTAGATGAAGTGATGGTAGGATTAAATCAGATTTTGATGTGATCAAGTGCCCTGAGCAGCTGTAAAGGTAACATTCAATGTTTTAAAGGCAGTTGGAAGCAATGAAGGTTTTGTCGATAGTATAGTTGAATTTCACAGCAAAAGAAGAATTAACAAACCAAGATTAGATTTGATGTGTATCTAATATTTTCTTCAAGGATATTTTGCTGATTACTTTAGGGGGATATATTAGATATTTGTACAACATTTATGGTTTTGATTGCAGGCAGATGAAGAACATCAATTTCAACAACATTAGAATGAAGACAATTTCGGGGGGATAGATGTCAGAATTAGATGGCATTTCCAAAACTTCTTGTCTATATCTTCTTCTTCTTTGCTCTTTGTAGAGATTCCAATTTTTATAACTGTGAGACCATAAGGTTGGCTTCGGTTCTAAGAGATGTGATACCATTCTTAGTATTTCTTTTGTTATGAACAATAGTAGTGTAATTTTCTTTTGAGGAATTTTATACTACATAGTAATTCCTTGGTGTTATTTTCTAAGTTTTGACATACAAATGATGTATTGGTTTCAATGAGATTAATAAAAGAGCTTCATTTTTCTTAGTTTCATTCTGATTCTCATCTCCTTCCCCTATCATTTGTAATGTTTTGTGTTTAAGAAAAAGAGCTTAAACTCAATTGCAATCCCTTAAGGTTGTATGTCTAGATAAATTTACTATTGGAACAAAGGGCCAAGTAAATGCTTGTTTACATTAACAAGGTTGCAGTTTCACCAGGAGGATTTTACAATAAGCATGAGAGTTTTTATGAGGATAAATGTCTACTTGCAAGCCAGATAGATAGAATAGATGTCTGGATATATAAGTATACTTCAAGTTTCCATGTGTATGTTAAGGTTTAGTTGTTGCCCAATGGATAAGGGACTAGTTAGCTTAGAGATTGCATGTTCTCTACTATTGCATACCTGGGTTATGCTGAGATCGAAATCTTTAATAGAATATCAATTTACTTTTTTATGTATTGAAGAACTAGAAGTGTTGGTCATTACTTATTTGCATCTACTTTCCCTTTGGTTATAGTTAGCTATTGTAATTAGGAAGTTTATCAGCAAATTATAAAATATTATTGACCATTTTTGCTATAAGGGATAGTCTTGCAGAGAAGAGTACCAAGTTAATAAGATCAATCCCTAAGGTTTTCCTACCTTGGCCCTGTAGAGCCTAAAGTGAAGTGAGTCATGATGACTCTATTAATGTTGGTCCAGAACTAAGATTTAGCCTTGTTGAATATAGGATTTAGCTCATCCTTAAGCCTGTCCCTGTCTTTGTTTCCTAGTATCAGGTCTAAATCCACTTGATATGTTCCTTACCAGAAAGAACTCCAACACTAGGCAATGAAGCACCTATCACAAATTCAATCTAATGACTTATCACTCTCCTTGGAGGTAGCATTGCAGGTGTCCCATCACTCAGTTTGTTCTTATATTTCTCAAGCATTTATTTGATCTCAATGGGTAAGAGATCTTGTTTCATTTTCTCTTCATCCTTAGGCTTATGGAGAATGACATATCCCTCATTATCTTCATGCTTAAGAACCTTGATAAACTCCTTGACACTACTCAACAACACACTAGGAGTCCTAGAGTATTATTCATATTGCTTCAATAGGGACTGAATCTTGATAGTTCTCCCATCCTTCTTGAAGGAGATAGAATTCTCCTTCCTATTATATGCAACAACTTTGTTAGATTTTCAAGGTCTACCCAACAGTAGATGACATGCATCCATAGGAAGCATGTCACAAAGTAATTTTTCCTTGTAGACTACAATTGAAAACTCAACTAGAGTTTAGTCATTCACCAACACACTCTGTCCTTTGTTCAACCATGTAACCTTGTATGGGTTAACATGAGGTACCTTCTTTAACTTGAGCTTCTCCACTACTTCCTTTGATATGATGTTGTCTATGGATCCTGAATCCACAATCACCTTGCACACCTTGCCCAAAATACTGCACCTAATTCTAAACAAGGCTCTTCTATGCTTGGGTTCATCCTTAGTTGGTTGTCTAATCAACACTCTCTTGAACATCAAGTTCTCTCCTCTCTCTGATCCAATATGATCTACCTCAGACATCTTAGAACTCATGGTGTCCTTTTGAGTACAGGCAACCCTTTTATCACCACTTGAAGAAGTAGGCTTGTCAGGGCATCTATGGGAAGGGTGATCCAATTAACCACAAGTATAACACTTCATACTCAAAAAAATGAGTTTCTCCTACTTGTACCTCTTCCTTTGTTTGAGCCTCCTTGATTGCCTCTTCCTCTTGAATAACCTTCCCTTGGAGTAGTTTCATTGCCCTGCTCTACTAGTTTGGACTCACCTTGATTTTTCTAATCATTTTCTTTGCCTTGATATCCACCTCTATGCCCTCTTTGGTCTCTTCCTTTGCCTCTACCTTTGAAGTTTGAATCACCCTTCTTCCTGTTCTTCTCTTCCACCTTGAGTGCCAATTGATGACATTTCTGAACAATGGTAGGGGTCCACAGGCTAAGCTCTTCTTGCTCCATTTAAGTCCACCCAAGTATCTTACTTCCTTAATAGGTTCCTCTTCTTGTATTTTGGACCTTAAGCATAGTTTTTGAAATTCCTCTATATAAGAGGCCACATCCAAGTCTTTCTACTTCAAGCCTTACCTCTTTCTATGCAACTATACCTCATAATCTTCTAGCAGGTAGTTCTCTTTCATTTTGGTCACCATAGCATTCAAGTTAGCTATAGGCTTCTTGCCCATGCTGACCCTTTCATCCTGTAAGTACTTCCACCATATCAATACTAGTCCCTTGAGTCTTGATTTTCCAACCTTCACTTTCTATGCCTTTGTGACACCTTCACATTCAAAATGGTTCTCCATCCCCTCAATCCATTCCATAACTATATTAGTGTCCATCTTTCCATTAAACAATGGAATTCCTTCTAGGGCCTTTCCTCCTAGTGCTTTGATGGACTTCAAGAATGGCTCTTCATTCAATGGAGGGTCTGGTTTAGGTATGATGTCCTCCTCATCAACCTTTGCCTTTCCTTTGTCACTACTTACACCTTCTTCATCTTTATTCTTGGCTACTTCCACAACTTCTTCTAGCTTAGTCTTCATTTCTTTCAGGGCTTCTTCAAGGATCATGGTTTTCTCCTTTTTCTCACCCGTCTCCTTGGCTAACTTTGCATTAGTCACCATGTTTGTTTCATCTACTGACTCCTTTGTAGTTTGAAACATCTATCCACAATCCCAAATCTTTTGGGACTCTAATACCACTCTAATGTAAGGACAAGTCTTTCTCCTTAACCCCAACTTCTCCTAGGGTTCTCTCTAGGAATCTTCTCTAGCCTAGCAAGGTTCTTGCACTAACCCTAACTTAGAAGGATCCCAATTCCATTCCTTTCATCTTTCAACTTGCCCACACTAATGTATAACCTAACTTCATTCTAGCAATGCTCCTTAGATGCTCTAATGGCTCATCTATACCAAATACCCACATATGGCCACAATCTACTTAACATGAAGGGGGAGGATTGTCCCTAGGGTTTTTAGGCCATTAAAACACTCACCCATTACACCTACTCCAAATTATTTGAGATGGTTATACAACTATTTGATCGAAGTTTCTCTTTTTTGCAACAAAAGTTGTCATGATAACTTTTGCAATTTTTGCAAAGTTGTCATGCAACTTGATAACTTTTTGTCTATATGGACTAGGCTTGGTCAAAGCCTCCTAAAACTTTGAAAATTGTTTGAATATGTCATGTAGAACATAAAACCACCATTCTACCTCTTCCTTTCCCAATCTAGCTCTCCAAATGCACAAAAATGACAATACTTGCATTTCACCTAGCAACTTTGGGCAATTAAGTAATATTGCATAGTCCTAGGGACCTAGTTATACCTCCTATGGAAAATACACATGTTAGGACTCACTAATCCCTTTATTATCCTAGTGGCTTTACTAAGGCCCACTACAAGCCAAAAATCAATTTAGGAAACCTAGGTTGTTAGATAGCCTTACCTAGGTGCTCTTGCACCATTCCAAACCTTCGTTCACAATATTCTCAACAACTTGTTAAACTATCCCCATATTAATTTCTAGATGATCCTCATCAAGATCCCCAAGTTTCCTTTATAACCACAGGGGATTCCTCTAGTATATATCTAGAAAAAAATATGTTATCTTAATCCATAACTCCTAGTTCATCATGTAAAGAAATGTATTGAGCCTTTCCTTTCCTATGGAATACAAAGTTGTGTGACACTGAACCCTCATAATTGCTATCATATTCTATGTGGATAACATCATCACCTCCCTGAGTAGTATCTAATTCAATCTCAATAGTATTGGCATTTTCTCTTGGCTAATTTGATACTTCATCTAAATCAGGGATTTCCTTTTCAGGCTCAACAGGGGGTGTCATTCACACTAGATTTCAAAATTTTCTCACTCCTCCTAACTGATGTCTCAAACATTTTTTTTGACACTTTCTTCCTCCTTGTCCTTGAAAATTCTTCTTTAGCAGATGTTGTAGGAGTCTTTGTTTTTACTTTCTTTCTCTTAGTAGGAGATGATGAAGAGACATTAATATATTCTACATTTTCCATCTCCCCTGATTGTTTAGTGGGTCCTTCTACTACATCCTGGGCTATCTCTTTTTCTTTTTGCTTTGCAGAAGAACTGGTTTGTGTTAGTGTAAATAATTAATTATTATTACACTTTACTTAAGTTTACTTGGGTTTATGCATTATTATATTAGTTTTCATGTAGACACCTAGGAGTATGCATTGTCATATGAGTTGTCTTGTTGACAACATAGGAGTTTTCATATTCATCTGAGTTGTCATGTAGACAACATAGTTGTTTGCACTCTAATTGAGCACATGGTGTCTACAACATCTCTTTACGAGATACACCTATATAAGCTTATCCTCTCATCATCACACAAACTCCTATGCTCAATGGAGGATAATCCACTCTTGGTGGACATGTGCTTAGTTGTGAGGCTTATCACTTTGCTAACTCCTAGTCATTCTAGATGCCTTTATATACATGCACTTCTAGTTTGTATTTATCCAATTATCTAATTAATCCATTCTGCTTTGATCATAGCTTGTCTCTCTTGTGCTATCTCTTGAGCTTCTAGATCTTGAAATTTCATTCTTGCCTTAGGAAAATTCTTACATGGTATTAGAGCTATACCAAATTATTTCAATTTGGACACTAGTGTTAGGGGTAACAAGGGTTTCATCAAAAAAACTTTTCTCATTTTCTTTTCCAAAGGTAGAAACAAATGGGGATTTCTGAACCTTTTTCTTTTTAGGTGGCTTAGGGTTTGTGGTAGAACCATAAGGTGAGGATTTGAACTATTCTACAATATTTATAGTCCCTGTAGTAGTAGTAATTATTCTCCCTACCCCTTGTCTGCTAGGATCCACTAACCCAGGTGTATATTCATCCATTACTAAGAAATCATCCCAAGGAATAGTGTAATTTTTCCTTAAATCCCCTTCTACCAACAACTTATTCAAACTATGATTAGATACAAAATTGGGCTTACCTTCTCGTATGACAAATGTTCTCTTTTCCAATAGGCTAAAAAGGAAATGTGGGAGATTAACTGGCCTATTTTCATGATGCAAAAACTAAGAAGCTTAAAATGTCTTCCATATAGCCATTGATGCCAACCTTTATAGGTAATTTACTGCATAATATAAAGGGCACATTGATTATAGGGTTCTTGAAGAGATATTCTTCTCATACCTTGTTTCCTATCAATTTTCATCCTTTTGTTCGTATGTAGGGTGAATTGGTCCCTAGTTGATCTCGAGTCCAAATCTTCCTAAAAAATCTCTCCTTCTTGTGGAAAACCAGAAACCTTCGCAATTATACCTTCATTGCACTCCACCCTAAGTCTCTTTACTGTAGCAACACCATTTTGCAAATAATTTAGGAATTGAAATACTACACCTTCATCCCACTTTTGTAAGCTTTAGGAAATATTGCAACCATCCTTTTCCCTCAAATTTAGGATGACAATCATTATCTTGTAGAATAATGTCATGAATTAATGGTTCATGACAAACCAAATACCCCCTTCAACTAATGTTCTTGGTTCCTTTCCAAATTTAGCTAAAAACCCAAATAGAAAGCAACAAAAATTTGCAACCAAGTTCAAAAAGTGGAGATTTTTTTGTGAATTTCTTTGGAAGTGACAAATGTAGACAAAGAAACTAGTTTCATAGAAATGCAGTTGCAATTAGGAGATGACATGTCATAATTAACCTTTAACTCATTTGTCCTTCCTTGTAATAAATGACATTCTTTTTTGAGTGACTTGGTATGAATTATTACATTTCAAATCAATTCATAGTTTAACCCTTTTAGAAATATGACAGGTTATTATAATAATAACCTAAAGTTTCAAACTTACTTGCACTAAATAATTATAGTACATGCATAATGAATAAAAATATTGTGCATACACCCCCCCCCCCCCCCCCAAAAAAAAACTTAAAATAGAGCATGGGGCCCACCATGTGGATTGATCAATGATAGTTATAGACAAAGTAATAGTAACCATACAATTAAATCAAATAAATATATGTATGACAGGTGAATACTAACCTGACAATTGTGATATCTACTAGATTTTTCAATGTTGAATTGAGAGTGAGGTGATAGATGGAAAAGATAGAGGATCAAGTGGATTTATTTACCAAGAAAGTGAAGTTTTATTATGGCCTTTGAATAGAGTCAAAGAGTGGTGGAATCTTGGGTAGAAGATCCATATGCTTCATATGTAGGAGTATGTACTTCTTCAAAATCAAATTGTTATAGGAACTCCTTACTTTGTGGCATATGATAGAGTTTAAGCTGAAGACTGTTGACCAATAATTTGAAGCATATAAGATCAACTGTTGATAATTTTACAACACCATTGTCAAACACTGATATAATTTCATATGGTCTTAACCATCTTATTTAATTTTTTTGCAGTGTTTGCTAATAACGAAAATCATACAATAGAGCCCAATCACCAATGGAAAAGTTTTTATCCTAGATAAATTTATTATGTCATTTCTTCCTTTGCTATTGGATGATCTTAGTATTATGTAGAGAAGATTTCCAATATTTATCTAGACCATTTACTTGCAAGACTCATTCTCTTTGTGCCTTTGTAAGATCAATATCCAGTTGTAGGGTTGTTCCTGTGTATTTTATGCTCAAATTCTATAGGCATGACAATTGATTTACCATAGACCAATTCAAAGGGTGTGTATCCAGTTGTAGTTTTCCAGGTTATCCTATAGGCCCAATATTTGTAACAAACAAATTTTCCTAACCAATTTAAAACACCTAATTAACAAATAACTAATTCCATTTCACATGACAATGACTTCCATTAACTAAATCTAACTAGAAAGAAGTAATTGTTTCCTATTCTTTTTGTAATTTATATTTAGCTGATGTAATGAAATAAATTAATGAAATGCACTACTTACATTTTAATCATTTCTAATTGATAACATGTTCTGCTGAAAGTAAGGTAACAATTATCTTCTATATCAACTAATATATTCATTCAAATTATGCTTTAAAAATCTAAACTATCTATTTATTCTTCTATGAATCTAAAGGTAAAAGTGCCAAAGAAACATACAAAAATAATGGAGAAAATCCTTTGTTGTGTTGTTCAAGCCTTGACATTGGTGAGAGGAGAAGCATTGACATAGGCTTAACCTACCAACCATGAACCATACTTATCCCCACACATCCTAACTTAATAGAATGACCCTCCCTACCTCAGAATTGGGCTTGGGATGTTCTTAAGTCCAGCTATCCAAGCTACCCGGTGGTTTGAGTGCTCCATCAATTATTCCTAAATAACTGAAGCTTATGGACAAACAAAAAAATCTCACGATTGGCACATATACCTATAACTACCTTGGACAAGGATTTCAATTTGGGTTCATAAACCTAATCTCCACCACTTGACTTGACAATAGATTTCATCATTAGGACATGCATGAGCTATTATATGTTTTTCATTTCATGCTTATTTATATTTGATTCCATTCTTGGTTCTTGTAGGTTATCTCCACCTCTTCACCATTCATGGCTTCTTTGTTGGTGAATCCTACGTGCTTGAAAAGGTTTAAAACATTCTATTTTATTTACACCTCTTCATCCTTCATGGCTTCTTGTCGATGAATTCCTCACTATTTGATCATTATGATATTATTTACATCTCTAATGATTGTTAGGAAAAAGATGATATTCACATGCAAAGATATTGTTTTATGCAAATCAATCGATTTCTCTATCCTCCAAATAAAAAATTTAAGTAGTATCAAAGTTATTCGAATTAAATCAAAGAACAAGATATCGGTCTATTTATAAAATTGACTATGGATGGGAGTTATGTATCCGAATACACTTTTTATTCAATTCTTTGTTCATAATATTCAATAACATCAAATTATTTAATGGTAAATGAATCCTACAAAGGTACTAATGATATTTAGAAAGAAGAGTATGGAAGTCGACTGAATTTGGTTTAACAAGGAATTACATGACCTGAATGCAAGCTCAGGTTTCTCCTTCCACCAGCCAGTATTCTTGACCTCTATTGTATATGCTTTTTTTAAAATTTCCAACACTATTAGACTTAGAGGGAATTAGAAGAATGAATCCAATTTTAGAGCTAAAAAGGGTTTTATTCTGAGAATGTTGTTCACTGGGCTTAGTAACAAGATGTAGCAGATTGGGAGGAGAGTAGAGAAAATGTAGAAAGGAAGAAGGGTGTCTCAAATCGATTCTTGATGTTTTTTTTAGTGGTCTACCTTGACCTTTTTGCTACCATCAGTTATCAAGAAGGCTATTCAGATACTTCATAAATTTGAATTTTAAAAAAAGATAAATAAAGAGGGAAAAGAAATAAGGAGTTGAAGAGTCTAAATTTTATTTTACTATTATTATATGCTCTTATATATGTATGTATATTGATGAGGTGACATCATTAGATTATATAATTATAATTTATTGGTGCCACTTCATTTTTATATATGTGTTCGTATTTAAGGGTTTATAATAATGATTAAATAAGAAAATTCAATAATAAATCTCCAAAGATATGAATTATATTTAATTGATATTATTTTATGTTTTTATTATATTGTTTTCCTAATAGCTGATGTGGTCCCATAATGTAACCTGTGGTCAAGTCTTCGTATCCTTTCCAAGGTAGTCTTAGGTCATACCTGCTGATCTTGATGACTAAACCAATCAACCATCCCCTTTCAATGATCCCATTTAGCAATGCTTCCCCTCTCTTCAGTCTTCTTCTTGCAATCACCCAAGCAAAACATTCTCACCAAGACATTAATTCAAAAATATATTGATCGTTAATTCCAATCAAACAATTGTTAATCATCTAATGATAGTTATAAATTACTTGATTATTTTCATCAACATCTATAATCATTAACTCATTTTACATGATCATGAAAGAAATAATTCGTTATCAGTTGGTATAATGTATATAATTAACTAACTTGTTTCACATGGTTAGGAAAAGAAATATTCTATTAACAATTGATACAACATATATAATTAACTAACTTGTTTCACATGATCAGGAAAAGAAATAATTTGTTAAACCAATGGTTATGATAAAATTTAAAAATTAGGGAAAAATTTGGGATGTAACATACCCACTCCCTTAGATTTTTCATCGTCCTCCATGAACATAATAAAAAATACTTAACTAATACTTACTTAGTTTATGCAGGAAGAAAATAAATATTCAGTTTTTAGTTTTTAGAGAAAAGATAGGGGTATCTTTGAAAAATGTCATGATAATCCTCCCAAGTGGCATCATCCTCAACATATTGGTCCCACTAGACCTTGCACTGAGTCACTTCCCAATTTCATAAGCATAGCTTATGTACCTCGAGCATTCTAAGTGGTCTTACCTCTACCACCCCTGGTTCTCACACCTGCAATAATTTTTTATCAATCATATGTTCATGGTGGGTAATATAATTTTTAAGCTATGAAACATGGAAGACGTCATGCATCCTGGAAAGGGCTAGTGGTAAAGCAATCATGTAAGCTACTAGGTTCACAACTTTTAGGACTTCAAAGGGTCCCACATATCTCAGGGCTAATTTAGCATTTTTTCCAAACTTGATAGTACTCTTTTGAGGTTTAACTCTTAGTAATACCTTGTCCCCTACTAGGAATTCTCTAGGTGTTCTTTTGGCATCAACATAACTTTTTCATCTTTCATTAGCCTCTTTTAACCTTTAGCAAATCTGGATTACCTGCTCTTCCATTTCTTGAAGCATTTCAGGTCCACCAATGATTCTATCCTCCAACAGATTCCAACTCACTGAAGTTCTACATTTATGACCATAAAAGGCCTCAAAGGGAGCCATTTTAATGGTGGACTGATAGGAGTTGTTATATGCAAATTCTACTAAGGGTAAGTATGTTTCCCATTGGTACTGTCGGTCCATACAGTATACCCTCAAGAGATCTTCTAATACCCAATTCACTTGTTCCGTTGGACCATCTATCTTACGATGACAAGTTGTACTAATGTTTAATTTAGTACCCAAGTCTGTAAATAATATTTGCCAAATTTTGGAAGTTATCCTAGCATCGCTATCTGGAATAATTTTCTCTGGAATTCCATGCAACTTGAAAATCTCTTTCATGAACTTATGGGCAATCTTTGGTGCTCCATTAGTTAAATTCCCTGGTATAAAATGAGCAACCTTTGTTAATCTATCAACCACAACCAAAATAGTGTTGTGTCAATTTCATGTCATAGGTAATCCCTATATGAAATCCATGGATATTACCTGCCATTTCCACTTAAGTACTTCATTAGGGTGTAATAGACCTGCTGGGTACCGATGTTCTGCTTTTATTCTCTGGCATTCCAAACAACTTGTGACAAACTCAGTTATCTCCCTTTTCATCCCTTTCCAAAAATATAGGGGTTTTATATCAAACAATATTTTTTTCACTCTTGGATGTCCTGAATGGAATTCTCCTAAAATTAGTCTTCGGAGTTTAGTGTTGCTGGGTACATAGATCTTGTCGTGATATCTTAGTAATCCATCCTCTTCTAAACTAAATTCTGAGTACTTGGGATCTTGTGGGTCCTTGATAAGAGCTAGCCTAATTTCTACATAAAAATCATTGTGCTCTAAATGTCATAAAATCTAATCCCTTAACCTATAGTTTACAATAGTTATCACCAAGATACGTCTTCTCCAACTTAGGACATCTGCCACCTTATTTTCCTTGTCTTTAATGTAACTTATATCAAACTCATAATTTGTTAAACATTCCAGCCACCTCCTTGTCTAGCATTATGATTTAGTTGGGTGAAAATATACTTCAAACCATGATGATTTGATCTAAGTTTGAAAGGTTTTTTGATTAAGCAATGTCTCCACATTTGTAAGGCATGCACAATGGCTGCTATCTCAAGATCATGGGGTGCATAATTCTGTTCATAGTTTTTTAGTTTCCTAGATTCATAAGCAATAACTTGTTCATCCTACATTAATACACCTCCTAATCCTTCTTTGGATGTATCTATTATAACTATGAACTATTTTTGTGGGTCAGGTACCCTTAATATAGGTGTTGTAGTTAGTTTTTCCTTCAAAAACTCGAAGGCTGATTAACACTTCTCTATCCAAACAAATTTCTTCCCCTTCCTCTTAAGTGAGGTGATCGAATAGGCTATCCTGGAGAAATCTCTGACAAACTTTCTATAGAATCTTGCTAATCCCATAAAGCTCCTAAGTTCAAATACATTTCTAGGTATGGGCCATTCCTTAATTTCTTTTATCTTTGATGGATCTACTACTATACCTTGAGTTGATATAATGTGTCCTAGATACTGAATTTCCTTTTGATAGAAAGCACACTTAGATAATTTCTCATATAGTTTATGTTCTCTTAATCTTTGTAGAACTATTTTTAAGTGCCTTTGATGTTCTTCCTCATTCTTAGAATATATTAAGATGTCATCTATGAAGACCAATACAAACTTATCGAGACAATCTTGAAATATGATGTTCATTAAATTCATAAAAGTTGTTGGGGCATTGGTTAACCCGAATGGTAACACTGTAAACTCATAATGTTTGTACCTAGTTCTGAATGTAGTTTTATGTATATCCTTGTCCTTAATTCAAAGTTGATGGTATGCTGACCTCAAGTCAATTTTTGAAAACACTATCACTCCCTTTATTTGATAAAAAAGATCATCTATCCTCAATAATGGGTACCAATTTTTGATAGTGACTTTATTGAGCATTCTATAATCTATGCATAATCTAATGGTTCCATCCTTCTTCCTCACAAAAAGCATTGGGACTCCCCATGGTGAGACACTGGGCCGAATCAATTTCTTATCTAACATATCCTAAAGTTGGATCTATAATTCCATTGATTTTGTAGTTGTCATTCTATATAGTGCCCGAGATATAGGTTCTACTTTTGGTATCAAATTTATGGTGAAATCAAATGCTTAGGAAGGGGGCAGTCCAGGAAATTCTTTAGGGAATACGTCTTGATAATTCTTTAAATAGGGGTATTTTTCCTCAAAAGATTCTTTTAACTTTTCTCTAATTTCCCCATCTTCATAAATGTAGTCATCTCCATAAGTGGTGGTTTTAGGTTCCCTTTTGTCCTCAATCCTAACTGTAAAAATCTCACAGTGCTTTCTCCCATTTCTTTTAAGTTGCATTGTAGAAATATGTTTTGATCTAATTTCATGCTTAATCCCTATAATGCTTGTTGGTCTACCTCAATCATCCACACAATTTACAGTTTTGGCAAGACAATCTACTTTGGTCTTATGTTCACTGAGCCAATTGATTCCTATCATAATGTCGTATGACCCAAGAGGTGCTACATATAAGTTCAATTTTGTTGAAAAATTTGAAAAGTCAACCTGAGCTTCAAACATGCACTACTCTACCTTAGCCCTTGACTAGTTCGCATACTCGATTGCCCATGGTTTTACCATAGAACTAGATCTTTTTGGAAACCTACTTAACATTCTAGGTGATATAAAACATTCAGAAGTTCTAGTATCAATTAAAATGGACATAGGGTTTCCGTAGATCTTACTCAGAGTTTCAGTGGGGCCTATCTGTTGTTCTGCCTATCTATAATCTGGGGCCACATGAATCCTCTGCTGAAAGACTCGCTGTTGTTGTGGTAGAGGTGGTCATTGTGGTTGGTTCACGTTGGGTTTACTGGGTCACTGATTTGCATAATGATCTTCTCCATAGGTAAAACATCCTCCTAGTGGTCCCTTCTTTTCATTATTCTTGTTATTCTTATTCATATTGTAATTGCTTTTAACATCCTTAACTCCATTACCCTTTAACTCTGGTTTGTTATATTTGTAGTCCTTAAATTTCTTTTTCTAAGGTCTGAAATCAACACCCTCTAAATTCTAGGTTGTCTTTCTCTTGTTATCTCATATGGAGTCATCCTTCCTAATCTTGTATTCTTGCCAAACAACCTTCTCTAGAGCTTCTTCCATGGTTCAAGGAGCAAGAACATCAACAACTCCTCCTATCCTATTGTTCAAACCCATGATGAATTTCCTCACCTTCAAATTGGTATCTTGCTGATATGGTGGCATGTATTTTAACAATTGAGTGAACCTCTCCCAGTACTTGTGTACTGACATCTCTCATTTTTTAAAGTTTTGGAAGTCTAAAAGCTTCCAATCATAAAAGGTTTGAGGCAACCAACAGTTTCAAAAAATTTTCACAATTTTTTCCTAGGTGATCTCAGTGGTTTTTATGTTCTATTCAACTTTGGTGTTTCCCCACCAGGTTGCAGCTTCTCTGGTAAAATAATATATTCCCCAAACTACTTTTGAAGTTTTAGAGAAATTTCCAATTTTGAAGTACTATTCCATCTCAGTTAACCAAGCTTGTACTTCCTCCCTGGGCTTAGAACCATAAAACTTTGGTGGTTTTATTTTCTTAATGTCTGCTGACAAATTAGCCACTATCTCTTTCTTCTTTTGTATTTTTGATTGCTTCAGGATGGAGGTTTTTTTATGCTCAAAGACTTCTGTCTCTGCTCTAGGAGGTGGTAAGGTTTGAGTTTCCTTGCAGTTCTGCCCTATTTGTGCTGCCATTTCACTCATTCTTCTTTCCTTGTTTTCTAACTTTAGTTGCATTTCTTGCAAGATCTAAAGTAGCAAATCATTAGAAGATTGGGTGTTCTCACGAAGTATGTCTTGATTTACAATGTTCTCATTGCTGTTCATTTTATGTTTATGGTTCCCACCTGTTAATTTACAATTGTGTCAATTAAGTGAAGAAGAAGAGATTTTTACAAAAAGGAGAAATCTTGCAAACATGTGGATTTCAAATAACTTAATTTAACTTAATACTTTGTTGCTTCACTTAGAGCAACATTATTTACAAAATTTCCTCTATTGAGGATGTTTAC
The DNA here is from genome assembly GCA_028749045.1 of Cupressus sempervirens. NCBI lineage: Eukaryota > Viridiplantae > Streptophyta > Pinopsida > Cupressales > Cupressaceae > Cupressus > Cupressus sempervirens. The sequence goes on from CM053789.1 coordinate 929,644,493, forward strand.
ATCAAAATAAATTTTAGTCTTACTTTGTAACACCTAATTTTGGTTCAGATTGGTAAATATCCTGCACCATCCAGGATCTATGAAACTATAAAAGAGGATTGCTCTGTCGAGCATTCCAACTTTGGATAAGCTTGTTTCTATATGCTGCTTTGCTAGCAGGAGTCCACTTGACTCTTTCTTTCTTCATCTATTGAATTGCCCGATTCAAAGTTTCATTGTATTAGGGTATGGAACAATAGGTGTAATCATATTTAATCATGTTTTTAATGAGATAGGGAAAGATGGGGTGTTGAGTCTTCTTGTGGGGTGTTTTACGTACTTGCATCCTCTATAGTTAGTCCAAAATCTTTTAGTTTTCAAGAAGGTAGGGTGCCCTAGGTTCAGTGTCGAACTCAACTCTTTGATACCATATGTAACAAACAAATTTTCTTAACCAATTTAAAAACACCTAATTAACAAATAACCGATTCCATTTCACATGACAATGACTTCCATTACCTAAATCTAACTAGAACGAAGTAATCGTTTCCTATTCTTTTTGTAATTTATATTCAATTGATGTAACGAAATACATTAATAAAATTTATTGCTAACATTTTAATCATTTCTAACTGATAACATGTTCAGCTAAAAGTAAGGTATCAACTATCTTCTTTATCAACTAATATATTCATTCAAATTATGCTTTAAAAATCTAAACTATCTATTTACTCTTCTATGAATCTAAAGGTAAAAGTGTAAAAGAAACATATAGAAATAATGGAGAAAATCCTTTTTCATGTTGTTCAAGCCTTGACATTGGTGAGAGGAGAAGCATTGACATAGGCTTAACCTCCCGATCGTGGACCATACTTATCCCTACACATCCTAATTAAATAGAATGACCCTCCCTACCTTGGGATTGGGCTTGGGATATTCTTAAGTCTAACCATCCAAGCTACTCGGTGGTTTGAGTGCCCCATCAGTTATTCCTAAATAACTGAAGCTTATGGAGAAACAAAATGATCTCATGATTGGCACATATGCCTATAACTACCTTGGCCAAGGGTTTTAATTTGGGTTTGTAAACCCAATCTCCACCACTCAACTTGACAACAGATTTCACCATAAGGACATGCATGAGCTATTATGTGTTTTTCATTTCATGGTTATTTATATCTAATTCCATTCTTGGTTCTTGAAAATTATCTCCACCTCTTCACCATTCATGGCTTCTTTTTTGGTGAATCCTAGGTGCTTGAAAAGGTTTTGCAAGAATTTGGTATAGCTCTAATACCATGCAAGAATTTGCCTTAGGGAAAAATCACCCAAGACCAAGGAACTCAAGCATAAGCACAACAATAGACGAAAGAGTATGATCAGAATAACGATATGATATTCAATTCAATATAATTGATTATGAATTGATTGATATGAATTGATATGAGATTACACTAGGAGTGCTTGTATATAAAGGCCTCTAGAATGCTTCTAGAATGCCTAGGAGTCATCACACTAATAAGTTTTACAACCAAGCACATGTCCACCAGAAGTGGATTATCCTCTATTAAGCATAGGAGTAAGTGTGATGATGAGAGGATAAGCCTACAAAGGTGTAGCATACAAAATTATGTTGTAGACACCATGTGCTACAATAAGAGTGAATAACTATGTTGTCTACATGAAAACTCAGTTAAATATGCAAGCTCCAGTGTTGTAGACACCATGTACCGAATTAGAGTTGCTTACTCCAGTGTTGTCAACATAACAACTCATAAGAGTACACAAACTCCTAAGTGTCTTACCTAAGAAATAATAAAATAATGCATAACAATATAATAATATATTAACGTAAGTAAACTTAAGTAAGGTGTAATAAGTAAATACTTATTTACACCAACACCCCCCTTTAAGTGCATCTTAGGGAATGCACTTAAGCTTACGAAAGCTAGAATGAAATGCATGATGGGTCCCGACTACTAGGCCATCTTAGACACCCATGTATATAATGAAATGCAGTCTCTCATAAAGTAGAGAAAGAGGGAAAACCTCATCGGAAAAACTCTCCCCAAAAAAGAGAGATGAAAAAACAAGATGCATGGATGAATGGAGTAATCAAGACCCCCCCACTATGACATACATCAAGTATATACAAAAGAGAAGAAGGAAAAAACCCCATAAGAGGAAAAAGTCCTCCCCATAAAAGAGAAGAAGAAGGAGACAAGGTAGTCCCCCCCCTAAATGTAAAGTGCCAATCAGTGAGAGCTGCTCCAATGTAGAAGTTGATCCATGAGCGCTGAATAATGTTTCTCTCCTTTGGAAGAAACAATATCATAGGTATATAAGAGATGCTTCCCCTGTGTGTAGAAAGAATCCTGATGATCAATGATGCCTCTGAAACCTACTCAATTGTCCCTATGTCAATACTGACTGTTGCCCCTTCCAATGCTATTGAAAAGAAAAATGTTGGATCTAGCAAGGATGTATGTAGAAAATGTCCCAAAGAATCTACTATCATGACTAATAAAGAGACCTCTTGAAACTGCTGTACATAAGGATCTACAATGATATCAACTTGTGAAGATCGATCATGTAGAGAATGGACATGAGGGTCATAGTGAGCCCTTGCAACAACTAAAGAAGGATATTCTCCATCAAAGAGAAGATGGATATCATCAATGATGTCTTCCAAATTTGCAATGTATGACTCCACAAACAAACCTGAAATATCTGTCAAGAAGTCATCCATTGATGTTGCAGTTGGAAGACAAGGTGCACCCTGCTGTGTTGGATCTATCATGATGGCAATAGATGAAGTATTCACCTCAACAAAAAGAAGATTAATATCATCAATGATGTCTCCCACATCTTCAATGTGAGACTCCACAAATAGACCTAAAATATCTAAAAAAAAGTCATCCCATCAAGCTAAAGTAGGAAGACATAGTGTTTCTTGTTGTAGTGAGTCAGAAGCATCTATGGCTAGAACTAGATTAGTAGTATCAATAGGAGCATCAGGAGGTGTGATCTCATCTAGAGTTGAAAGAACCAATACTGAAGCTTCTAAAGATAGAATGTCCTCTAGAAATGGAGGAATTTGTGGATCTCCATATGCTTCCCAAAGAGCCATCCAAACATCATGAGTAAAACTAGCCATAAGAAGAGGAGCAAAAGATTCCTTACTCATACTTTGATACATAAAGTGAATAAGATGGTGAAGATAATCTACCCAATTTGGATGAGGTGGTAGTATCTTCGAGCAGAGATAAGGAATCACATCCTAATGCTCTCTTAGATGATCAAGCATCAAAGTACTCCATTTTTGATAGTTCATGGGTGTCAAATTTAGTCTTAAACTATATTGACATATGTGATAAGATGCCATGAGATCAATGAATGTAAGCACCCCCCAAAATGAAAAATATTCAATCAACCCCCCCAATGTATGATTTGGCACTTAGTGCAATAGCCACATGTCAATTTAGGGTGTATTTCTGAAAGTAGTATTTCTGTCCACAGAAGCCTATAATTTTATTGTAGATCTAGAAAGTAGACAAAAAATTATGAACTTTCAAAAAAATTGAACTTGATTATGTGTCTAGATGACCCCGTACTAAGCATTTGAAGTGGAAAAAATTAGGATTTACAAGTTGCAAAAATATTTAGGAACATAGATCTCAAACCACCTGCACCAATGTGTAGATCATGAAATTCTACCCAAAAAAAAAAAAAAATTGCTCGCAAAAAGGAGTCCATATGAGGGAGATATCGTTGTTTGAAAATTATAGCTATAATTATTTTTCCTGAATTGCCGCTGTCATGCCTCCAAAAAACAAATGGCTCTAGATTTGGCCTCAGATGTCTAATTTGGATGAAACAAAATCTAATCTGGGGGTTTTTTGACCTTCTAAATGTGATGCAAATATCTGATTTGCACTAGCAAGCTCCAATCTTTGCCTGCAAAAATCTCTCCTACTAGCCAAATTTTTTTTGGAAAATAATGCAAATCCGATTTTTTTTTGTAGAGATGTAGATGAAAAAAATGCAGATCTAAAAATTAAATTTACAGATCTAAAATATCATACTGATTTCACAAATCGGGCCTTTGGGTTCCGGTTTGCAAATTTTTTTTGCCTCAAAATTGACTATGGCCCAACATAGGAAAATTTATAGTCAATTTTCACCAAATCAACATTTTGAACACAATGGTGAGGTTCGCTTTAGCTTTAGACACTTCCAATATATGTGGATTCTTTGGATCTGGGTCGAGGTGCTGAAGCAAGAATGGTCTCAAATGGCTATGTGAAGAGAATCTCCCTCATCTCTGATACCATGTAAGAATTTGGTATAGCTCTAATACCATGTAAGAATTTGCCTTAGGAAAAAATCACCCAAGACCAAGGAACTCAAGCACAAGCACAACAATATACCAAAACAATATGATCAGAATAATGATATGATATTCAATTCAATGTAATTGATTATGAATTGATTGACATGAATTGATATGAATTACACTAGGAGTGCCTGTATATAAAGGCCTCTAGAATGCTTCTAGAATGTCTAGGAGTCATCACACTGATAAGGCTTACAACCAAGCAAATGTCCACTAGAAGTGGATTATCCTCCATTAAGAACAAGAGTAAGTGCAATGATGAGAGGATAAACCTACAAAAGTGTAGCACACAAAATTATGTTGTAGACACCATGTGCTAAAATAGGAGTGTGAATAACTGTGTTGTCTACATGACAACTCAGTTAAATATGCAAACTCCAGTGTTGTAGACACCATGTGCTGAATTAAAGTTGCTTACTCCAGTGTTGTCAACATGACAACTCATAAGAGTACGTAAAATCCTAAGTGTCTCACCTAAGAAATAATAAAATAATGCATTAACCTAAATAAACTTAAGTAAAGTGTAATAAGTAAATACTTATTTACACCAATAGGTTTAAACCATTCTATTTTATTTACACCTCTTCACCCTTCATGGCTTCTTGCCAGTGAATTCCTCAATGTTTGATCATTATGATATTATTTACATCTTTGAAGATTGTTGGGAAAAAGATGATATTCACATGTGTAGATATTGTTTTATGCAACTCAATTGAGTTCTCTATCCTCTAAATAAAAAATTTAAGTAATCTTAAAGTTATTTGGATTAAATCAATGAACAAGATATTAGTCTATTTATAAAAATGACTATGGATGGGAGTTATGTATCTGACTACACTTTTTATTCAATCCTCTGTTCATAATATTCAAAAAATCAAAGTATTTAATGGTAAACGAATCCTACAAAGGCACTAGCAATATTTAGAAAGAAGAGTATGGAAGCCAACTAAATTCTATTTAACAAGGAATTACGTGACCTGAATGCAAGCTTGGGTTTCTCCTTCCGCCGGCTGGTATTCTTGACCTCCATTGTATATGCTTTGTTCTAAATTTCCAACACTGTTAGACCTAGAGGGAATCAGAAGGATAAATTGAATTTTAGAGCTAAGAAGGGTTTTATTTTGAGAAAATTGTTTACTGGGCTTAGTAACAAGACATAGTAGATTGGGAGGAGAGTAGAGAAAAAATAGAAAGGAAGAAGGGTGTCTCAAATTGATTCATGATGTTCTTTTTAATGGTCTACCGTGACCTTTTGACTACCATTAGTTATCAAGAAGGCTATTCAAACACTTCATAAATTTGAATTTAAAAAGGAGAGAAATAAAGAGGGAAAATAAATAAGGAGTTGAAGAGTTTACATTTTTATTTATTTATTTATTATTATTATATGCTCTTATATATGTTCACATATGTATATTGATGAGGTGACATCATTAGATTATATAATTATAATTTATTGGTGCCACTTCATTTTTATATATATGTGTTAGTATTTAAGGGTTTATAATAATGATTAAATAAGAAAATTCAATAATAAATCTCCAAAGGTATGAATTATATTTAATTTAGATTATTTTATATTTTTATTATATTGTTTTCCTAATAGCTCATGTGGTCCCATAATGTAACTTGTGGTCAAGTCTTCGTATCCTTTCCAAGGTAGTCTTAGGTCATACTTGCTGATCCTGATGATTGAACAAATCGACCATCCCCTTCCAATGATCCTACTTAGCAATGCTTCCCCTCTCTTCAGTCTTCTTCCTACAATCACCCAAGCAAAACATTCTCGCCAAGACATTAATTCAAAAATATATTGATTGTTAATTCCAATCAAACAATTGTTAATCATCTAATGATAGTTATAGGTTACTTGATTATTTTCATCAACATCTATAATAACTAACTCATTTCACATGATCATGAAAGAAATAATTCATTATTAGTTGGTACAATGTATATAATTAACTAACTCATTTGACATGATCATGAAAGAAATAATTCATTATTAGTTGGTACAACATATATAATTAACTAACTTATTTCACATGGTTAGGAAAAGAATATTCTGTTAACAATTGATACAACATATATAATTAACTAACTTGTTTCACATGATCAGGAAAATAAATAATTTGTTAAACCAACGGTTATGATCAAATTTAAAAATTAGGGAAAAATTTGGGATGTAACAATATTTTTTTATGGATAGCTAGTATTTTGGTCAAAATGGCTTCAATTTCCCTATTGGTATTTTCTCCTTGACCATTAGCTTGAGGAAAGCAAAAGATGTTCCATGTCTAATGGTGTATTCATTCATAAGGGCAATGATTAGATTAGAAGTGAAATGTGCACCCTGATTAGTTACTATTTCCCTAGGGACATCAAGTTGAGTGAATATTGCCTAATACAAAAACTCTACAATATTGTTATCTATAGCATGTTTCATAGGTTTACTATCCACCCATTTAGTAACATAATTAGTGCAAACTAAAATGTATGACTTACCATTTGATGGATGTTCTATGGGTCTAACAAAATAAATTCCCCATTTGTTAAAAGGAGTAACAATTCCCTGTGGCTACGGGGGCATTTCATCATATTTGATAGGTCTTCCCATCCTTTTGCATCTGTCACACTTTTTATTATACCTCGTTGCATCTTTGTGTAGAGTTAGCCAATAGTAACCCGAATTCAGGGTTTCGAATGTTGCATATTTTGCTACAAAGTGTCCTCCACATGGTTCATCATGACATGCCCAAAGGATGTCATATGATTCATAGTCCCTTATACACCTATGCATAACCTAATTAGGTCTCATATAGAACATATAACCAACAATCCATGAAAAATTGAAACTTTTCTCTATTAACAACCTCCTCTCCTTAGGAGAAAAATGAGTCAAAATTCTTCCTATAGTAAGGTAATTTGTAATATCAACATACCATGGGTCTTGTTCTCATATAAAGAATATATTTTCAGTTAGAAATCTATCATCAATTGTGGTAGGATCATGTAGAACATGTTAGAGAGAAATAAAATCAGCTAGTAAATTAGCTTTCCCAGGCTTGTCTACTGTTGTTAAATCAAATTCTTGCATGAGTAACAACCAATGAGAAAATCTACCAGAAAAAAAAGGCTTATTCATCAAATATTTGATAACAGAGTGGTCTGTATGCACAAATATTTCATAACTAGATATGTAGTGTCTAAACTTATTAAATGCATAGATCACTACAAGTACCTCCTTCTCAGTGTCAGTATAATGGATTTTTTTCCCTTGTAAATTATTATTGATGTAATAGATTACATGTTCTACAACTCCTTTCTATCCCAAGATAGCTCCTATAGCATAATCTAAAGCATCAGTATGTATATGGAATGGTAGGCTCCAATTAGGACCCCATAATAAAGGTGTTCTAGTCGATACTTCCTTTGACTATTGAAATGCTTTTTCACACTCTAAATTCCATGAAAAATTAGGATCCTTTTTAAAATGATTGTACAATGGAGCAACAATTTGACTAAGGTCTTTGATGAACCTCTTGTGGTAACCAACATTCACAAGGAGGCTTCTAACATCTTTTTGCTTTTTAGGGGTTGGCAATGTGCTGATTACTTCAATCTTAGCTTGATCAACTTGAATTCCCAAGGAAGAAATACAATGCCCCACAAAAAATCCTTCTTCCACCATCATATAACATTTCTCACTATTTAGAGAAAGATTGTATTCTTGACCTCTTTTGAGAACCTTCTCTAGGTTAGCTTGTGCCTCCTTAAAGGTGGAACCATACACAGTTAAGCCATCCATGTAGATTTCCATAAAATCAATAGATATGTCAGAAAATATGTTAATTATAGCTCTCTAGAAAGTGGTAGGTGCATTGCAAAGACCAAAAGGTGGAACCGGTTATCTTTATCTGATTATAACCACTAAACCCATCTAAAAAGGAAAAATATTTCTTACCAACCAAGATATCAAGAACTTGATCAAGGAAAGGCAAGGGAAAATGGTCCTTCTTAGTTGTAGAGTTTAATTCCCTATAGTCCACACAAAATCTCAATTTACCCCCTTTTTAGGTACTATAACCAAAGGGGAAAATTATTGACTATCAGAGATTGGATAAATAAAACCTACATTTAATAAATTTTGTAATTCAGTTTTATCTATAATATTTTTTCACTCTAGAATTATATAAATCCTATGGGTATAAAGTTTAGGTTCAAGATCTTTCATGTCAGTATAGTCCCATGCAAATTCTTGCTAATTTTCTTGTAGGAACTTGAGAAGACTCTGCTGGTGGACCAAAGAAAGTCTTTTTCTAATATTCAATTCTTTCCCTAGACAAAATTCAGATTTGGCCACCTTTTCTAACATGGTTACTTTAGAAAATGTCATTGAGTGAATCTCATGAGGTAGAAATGTGTAAAGAAGCTGAGATGTCTTAGAAAAGAAAGATACATTTGGAAGTGGAAGAATTATTTCTAAGGAACAATTTTTGTCTTGATACAGTGGAAGGGTGACACCATACTCATTGGATAAGATAGCTGTAATGATATCACCATCTTCTTGTGAGACCATAAATGGATTCCTATCAATTACCATAAGTTGATTGATTGAGTTAACTTCCAATTCATTATCTCCTAAGTTAGGCCATACAACTTTGTCATCTTGCAGGAGTGGTTCATAAGGGGAATACAAAATTGATTTTTTTGTGTTCATTCCATTGGAGATTGTCATTTTTCTAGACTTACTAGCTATAAAGGCATTAACAGTGGTGAACCATGGTCTTCTTGGGATAATGGGATAGCCGCCTAAAGTATATTTAGGGGAAAAAATGACAAAATCCACTAGATATTCTTGGAAATTTAATGTGAGCATCACATATTCAACCATTCCATCAGGTTTGATAGTAGAGCTATTAACAAGCTAAAGGCTTGTGGGGGTTTCTCTTAGGCCAATGATGTTGAGGTGAGACAAAACTTCCCTTGTTATGAAATTAATTTATGCTCCAAAGTCAACTAAATCATTTTGAACCTGAACCTCGTTAATAAAAATAGTAACCACGTGGCTTTCATGATCTAAGTATTTGGGTATTGACAACTTATCCAACATCAAATTTGATAATTGACCAATAACATGAACTATTTGAGGATCCTTTCTCTTCCTACTAGGTTGGTTGATACAAGATTCTTTAATGACCTTTTTTGTATGTTTCAACCTCTTTACTAACATCCATTAATAGAATTTTGACAGTCGTCTACCTCAACTAGTTAAGAAACTCTTCTACTATTGGATATTCAACATGAATAATAGGAGTAGAAAGCCTATGAGGAAAAGGTAGAGTCTTAGCTACACGAGTGGATGATGGAGAAGTTGTTGCAAGAGTGGATGATGGAGTAGGTGCATCCTCATTTTTCAATAGGAGAATCATCAATAGTTACTTTTGTAATGACAAAGCCCTTGGATGAAGGAAGATAAGTTCTTGACCACAAGTTTATATCATTAAGAGTAATAGAAAATACTTTTTTTGATTGGGTTTCTTGTCATTAGGATTAGAATTAGGATTAGGTTGGGAAAGAAGTTGGGTTTTCTTTTCCTAATTTGCATTGGCTACAAGAGGAGGAGGCAATATAGCCTGTTGTTGAGGTGGTGATAGTATGGCTTGTTGGTTTGGCCAATTAGTTCCCCATTGAGGTGACAATTGCCAATTGCCTTGTGGAGGCTGTGTTACAAGTTAGAGTTGTCGTTGCACTAAAAGATCAACTTGTTAATGCTCAATACTATAGACACCTAAATTTGATTACATTGCTTTGGTAATCCTATTTAGTTATCTCTAAAGGCATCATTAATTAAATTTCTATTTAATTAATCCTTTGCCGTCCCCTAGCTGATTAATTTAATTAATCATCTATAGTCCTAATTGATAAATCAAATAACCTATTATTTATCAATTAAATCCTATTCTTCTATCTAAATCCAAAATCCCCATTTATTAAATAAACCTATTTGATAAATAAAACCCTCAAATCTAATAACCCTTAACTTATTCCTAAACCCTCTTTTTAGCCTAATCCACCCCATCCACCCATACTAACCAAGCTTAGCCACTAACTCACTCACCCTCATGAATGCCATCCACTTGAAAATCTCTAACATCCCTAATCTAATCCTAAACCCAAGCCTAATCCACCCCCTAATGTTGTCACATTCCCTAAACAAGCTTAAGACTTTCTTAAGCCAAAGAAAGTCAACAATCTCAACTCCCCTCAAAATATCCCAACCACCCAACAATGAATGCTCTTACAAAAGCCATAAAGATTCTTACAAGCTCTTACAAGCCATAATGAAGGGTCTTTATGAATATATTATCCTTTGAGACTCCTTTGTTGACTCATCCTTCCCCTTTCCTTCATCCACTCACCTTGTGACATGTGTCACTCCCTGATTGGTGCTAAACAAGCACAATCCATGTGCTCCCTTTTGAGTGCATCCTAGCCCTCCTTAAGCTTTCATCTTTCCTTCCATCTTAGTCCTCCATCTCTCAAGCCCTTAGCCTATAAATTGAATCCCCTCCCAAGCCATTTCATCACAATCTTGGAGCTAAAGTTATAATGCCTTTTTGAGAGCCAAAAGCCATCAACCATACCCTTATGATGCCAAATTGAGAGCTCACAAAGCTACCAATTTGGCATTTTTCATCTCCATTGAAGCTAGTTTTTGGGAACCTTGAGCATACATCCCAATCTTTAGACCCATCTACCAAGCAAGGAGCTAAATCCCATTGGGAGAGTCCATTCATTTGGCTCACATTTCCAATTGGGGTTTCCTCTTTAGTCTCTCATTTATGTTATGGTTTATATGCTAGTTAATGCTTTTGTTTTTGAATAGATTAGTATTACTTGCTAACATATTTCTTATATACATTTTGGCACGTCCGGTGGGACCCCACTATAGGTCATTTAATCCTCTATTTCTATCTATATGTTGTTTTTTGCTATTAATCTAATGTTTCTTGTCATTTGAGTGAGTTGTAGGGTTTAATCTTGTTCTTGTAGGTTAAAGGAAGCATTAGGAAGAAAAAATGAAGCTTCAAAAATCAAATTTCAAAATTTTTCTAAAGAAAATCTGCGTGTTTTAAACCAAATTCTACGTAGTGTCGTCTCTGTAGATCGACGTCTCCGACTGGTCGACTGTCGTCTCCGAATCTGAAACTGTCGTCTCCGAAGTGAATTTTGTCGTCTGCGCAAATCAGGGTCTTTGCATTTCAGCGTCTTCGCCTGGCTTTAATCATCATCTCCGCCTCTAACCACCATTTCCACCTGGTAATTTTCTCATTCAAAATCCACTCTGTCGTCTCCGCTGCCACTTCAGTCAAACTGTCGTCTCCGCCGCTGCCAGCAAACAAACTATCGTCTCTGTAACCTAGACTGTCGTCTCTGCTGTTGCCAACTTAATCTGTCGTCTTCGCCTCTTCCTCTGTCATCTCCGTGGATTAGCGTCTCCACTGATCAGCGTCTGTGCCTGATGAACTGTCGTCTAAAAAAAAAAAAAAAAAAAAAAAAGTATATAAATCAAAATTTGACTTTTAGTGGTTCCGTAGGATTTAGACCATTTTAAGCATTTTTACGCATAGAAAAAACAGCAAAAAAAGTTAAATTTTGGTGACTAATCAATTTCTTTTTTGTCTTATTGCAGGTTGGAGCAACTTTTTGGGTGACTAATCATGTTTTTTAGGTTTTTCATGGAATGAACTTGAATGGTTAAACACATTTTCTATTGAATGAATGTTGCTAAAAAACACACTCTTGAATGCCATGGGTTAAAATCAAAATTTCCTTGAATGCATGATTAAAACAACAAATCCAATCTTGAATGCCAAGGATCAATTAACCATTGCAATATCAAACACTTCATTTGGAGCTTCTAAAATTGAACAAAACAAATCTCTTTTCCACATGCAATCTAGGTAAAGTTTGATTTTTGGACATTTAAGAAACTTTGTTAAGTTAAAATACAAATTTGCAAAAATCAATTTGAGTAGTTCCTTGGACTCACCTCTTTTCTAATCACCCATCAATTCAACCATTGGTTGCAATCTCAGCGCCATTTATGGGGATGGGTCCACTTGAAAAAGGTGTTAAATGTTCCACAATCTAACTCACTCACTTGGTCTTTGAACGTTTGCTTTAACTTTATCAAAATTTTTAAATGATCAAAACTTTAGATTAAATCGATCACACTTCAAGTTTGGGCATTAAAATTGAACAACTATTGACGTGGAGGGCCTCCGAGCGCGTGCTTGATAAATCGAGTCTCACACATCTTTGCTTTGGGCTTTAAAACAAACTCACACTCAATCTTGAATGCGTTAAATAAAATTAATCGATACTTGATGTGGAGGGCCTCCGGGCGCGCGAGTTTTCTTTTGTTGACCCTAACTCTTCTTCTTGTTTGCATTCTTCGATCGATTTACTTTTGTTGGCGCTTCAAGTTGGAATTGAACATTGTCTCTTAAACATGAGTGCTTGAAAAGTATAGATTAGCACACATAAGAGTTAGTTGGTAAAAGAACAAGCATGTTTTTTAGCCCAAGGTCATCCAAGTCTTCTCTCCCCTTGTCATCTTTCGAGGCCATCTTGGGTGCATAAGATTAGGATCCAAAACCTTGTTTCTTTTTAGGAGGCCTGCTTGGGGATTTCATCACCCCTTGGGATGACCTCAACTCTAGCGTTCCGACAGAGTATAAAGATTGGGAGGTGAATCCAAAGACACCTCTCTTGAAATCAAGATTTTTGTCACTCAGGCTAAGCCTCAAGGAACTTTATACCCTTGAGAAGTGAAAGAGGAGAAGTGGGTTACCGCTCCTCTCGGCTATGTGACATATTTTTGGTTTCATCTACGGATTTGGGCCTCACGTACCTTTGGGTATATTGAGGACTCCCTAGCTAAACCAACTGTCAGCCTTGTAGACAACCATCTAGGATGTTAATGTGTTTGAAGTGACTGATCGAAACATTTGTAGAACACACACACTCCTTGGCACAAGTATCACATTCTGGGAATCAAAACTTCTATCTGGTTGTTTCTATCTATTGCTTGGTCTTTTACTTATTGAATGCATGTTTGCCAAACTTGGTCAATCCTAGCTTAGGGCATACTTAGCGTAGTCACTGCCTATTCCAGAAGTTGAACAAGTTGAAGCAAAATAATCGAGGTCTCTCAAAGCCAAGCAGATTCAAGAATTCATGTTAGAGCAACCTAAACCCAAACAGAAGTTCCACAAAGTTAAACTCAAGCCATCTTAGGCATACCAAAAACTTTCAGCCAAGAGAAAATAACTAACACCAAGTCCTCAAATTGCCAAACTCCACAAAGTAGAGGACAAAGCTGCCGACAAAGCAGTTCAAGAGGCCTGGTTAGAGTGCACCATCAAATTTAGCCAAAATCCAGGAGTTAACAATGCTTATGCCTTACCAACTAGGCATGATTTCTATGATTAGACCCCCTTGTTTCTCCACATCTTCTTGGATAAGCTTCATTTTAGAGTCATCTTTGTAGAAAATCTAGCCATTTTAGGTTATCCCCTTTAGCATTATTAGCTCATTCATCTCATTTAGGACCAAACCATCTAGCCAGCAATCCAAAATCTTCACATCCAAGCCTTCAAAATTTGTTGTCACCTTGCCAAAAGTTTTCCATTCCTAAAAACTTTCAAATCCACCAACCTCACCAAGGTTATCCCTTTGACAGAGCTTTTTCTAGGGTAATCTAGCTTTCTCACTTGTCATCCCTCATCACCTTGAGCTAAAGGTTGGGATCCACAAGTGGTCAATCTTGTGTTCTTCCTAAAGGATCATCAATCTATCCTTAAGTTGACACAATCACCACCAAGCTTGCACATAGGAAAGCAGACCTTTTGTGCTTTGGCAACATATCTTTGAAGTTAGAATCCCAAACCCAATCCTCTTTAGGTTTTGTCATATAGCTTTGCCTCAACCTAGGAAATCATTTGCATAGAAAAGCCTTCCCCCCTTTTTTGCATCTACCAGCGTTTGTTGCATCCCATCCCTAGGAGCATTTTTCATGCCACCCATCACTCGCTTAGCCAAGAAGAAAGAAACAATGGAGCCCTATCATTTGGATCAAGTAGCCTCACCCCCCTTGAGCAATCAGCCATCCTTTGGCCTAGAGAAAGCTATGCCATCACCTACTGACATTGAAGCTTTCATGAACCAACCAGGAAATGCAGTATTGGTAAACACCATTATAGACAAGAATAAAGAGACAATCATGGCTAATTTTCGAAGGGACAATGTAGGAACCTTTGACTTTGGAAGACCCCCTCCATTATCAGATCCATCTCACCCATTGTTTGGGTAGCTGCCACCACCCATAGGCCCTTATGATCCAAATTATCCTCAATATATGCCAAAAGAAGAACCTCCAGCCAATCCATATGATCCAACAGACCCAAACATACAATCATCCACCCAAGTTGAAATCTCCATGTTGCAAGCCAACCCAACCACCGCCACTCCATCCTTGGTTCATACCTCTCTGCTCCAGACCCCCTTTACCCAAAACACCTCATCATTCACCCCCTTCACTATTGGTGTTGCTGCTTCCCAACCCAGCCTTCCAAATCCGTCCATCTCCCAAATCAGTGCTAGCATCTTTGGCCAACCTCAACAATATACAACAGTGATTCCGCCCATGGGGCCAAGTAATAAACCTTTCATCACCCCCAGCTTGTTCACCATAGCCCAAAGCACAATCCCATCATTTCCATTAGGTCTTGGGAGCTCAATACCATCAGCCAC
The DNA here is from genome assembly GCA_028749045.1 of Cupressus sempervirens. Lineage (NCBI taxonomy): Eukaryota > Viridiplantae > Streptophyta > Pinopsida > Cupressales > Cupressaceae > Cupressus > Cupressus sempervirens. Next base: position 929,659,689 of record CM053789.1, read on the forward strand.
AAATCTACAAGCTACTACCGTCACTCCACAAAGCTATCAAATCCCACAAGCTACTACCAATTTTCTACCAAGCTCCCAAGTGACCCCAACCCCTGCCACCACTCTACCAAGCTTCCAAATCCAGCCACAAAGCTATCAAACCCCATTAGTTCCATTCCCAAGCTTTCAATTCCCACCACCTCCACCACCAACTAATCCATTACCTCCAATTACCAACTACTTTTCAATGCCACTTCTAGGAGGTAATCCACCATCGCAGCCAACCACCAATTATTTGCAGATACCATCCCAAATGGGGGCACAACCCACATATATTGGTCAAACCCCAAAAGCCCCCCGATCCTTTCCCCAAACCTCACAACCATCTTATACCTTACCCCCACAAAGCAATCCATTTATCCCACAGCCAGCTTATGTTCCTCAATCCCAACCTCAAATCCCATATCAACAGCAAGCCTCGTAGCACATGCAGCAATATGCGCCACCTCCCCCTCAACAACCTGTCATCCACCATGTAGCTGCCCAAACAATGTACAATCCCTATCAGCAAATCCATCACAAAAATCCATATTCAGTGGCCCCATATAGCGCATACCTACCTCAAGGCACTCCTACATTGGGGGCACCCCAGCCATCACCTATCAATTCAGAATGGGAGCAAATGAAGACAACTCTGAAAGCCATCCAAGAAGGTAATGATCCAAAGACATTCAAGTTTGAGAATGTATGTCCTTACCCATTTGACAGAGCCATTACCATGACACCATTTCCCAAACACTTTGAGGTACCCAAATTTGACAAATTCAGAGGAAAAGGAGACCCTGTCACACATATCAAAGAATTTTACATGGACTTCCAGGACGTGGCATACAATGATGTCTTCCTCTTGCGCCTTTTCCCCAAAAGCTTGGCTGGACCAGCTCTTGAATGGTTTTACAGAATCCCCTATGGCATAATTAAAAGCTTTGTTGAATTATTTGAGGCATTCGTAGCCCAATATGCCCATCTTGTTGAAACAGAGCTATCAATAGTTGACCTTGTCCACACTAAGCAAAAAGGTGGAGAAAACCTTGCTGAATACCTACAAAGATGGCAAACCCTTACCACCCGCATATCCTGTACCTTGCCGAAGCGCCATGTGGTGAAAATTTTTATTGATAATGCCCATCCCAACTTGGCTCACCACATGACCATGAACTGTTTGCAGACCTATAAAGATATCAAAGAGAAAGGAATGATCCTTGAGCAAGGACTCATTAAAGATGGTGTGGTCAAGATTTACAAAGAGGCCAACCAAAATCAATCACATTCCAATGAAAAGTCTAGGTATTGGAACAAAAACAAGCATGTTGCAACAGATGGCGTCACTGACACCAGACATGTGAATATTGTTGGTCCTTCTCACAACCAGTCCAACCCACCATATCAACCACATAATCAAAAAGCTATCAACTACCAACAACAGAATCACCAAAGCTATCAATGCCACAATCCAAGACCTAACTTTCAAGGGTCTAACAATCAAGCTAATGCCATCAATGTAGCTGTAGGACAAAAGCTCAGATTCCCACCTACACCTAGAAATTATACACCCCTTGGTGAGCCATTGGATGTCATTTTTGAGAAATTAGTCAAGGAAAACCTCATCAAATTTCCTCCTACCTAGCAAATTGACCCAAGCCAATCCAAAGCTGCATGGTACAAGGACAATGAGTACTACAAATTTCATAGGGTAAAAGGTCACACTACCCTCAGATGCATGAAACTGAAAGACTATGTGTAGGACCTCATTGATTGGAAGGAAATCACTGTTGGTGCCCAAACCTCTCCCAATGCAGGCTTAAAGATCTATCAAAATGCTTTTCCTCCTCACAACAATCAAAATCCTAGAAAAGCACCTATCCAAACCAACAACAACAACACCAACAACCGTCAGCCAAACCAACAACATGGGAAGAACAATGACCACACTTCATCCTATATAGACTATGGTAGCCTTATAGGTTGTATATCTAAGAAAGAGCCTTCTGTCAATGTTATCAATATCCAAGGACCAAACAATGAGTGTGCAGTCACCACTTGAAGAGCGCAATTTAACATCGCAGGCCCACCCGTTACACCAGCACCATCAACTCCATCAAAAAGCCAGTACAATATCTTGGAACACCTTGGGAACATGCCAACCCAAATTTCCATTTTAGACCTTCTTCGCACTAGTCCTATGTACAAGAACATCCTTGACAGTGCTCTCATAGAATCCCGTGTCCCTTCTGATATCAATGCTACTAATTTTCGTAATCTTGTTGGACACCTTTCATCCTCATGTGCCCTATCGTTCAAACCCACCGACATACCCGTGGTTGAGCTAGATCACACCCTTCCACTTCGCATAGCCATCATGGTATCCAACTTTGCCGTGAAAAGAGTAATGATAGATAATGGATCAGCCTTGAATATTTGCACCCTAAAATCCATAAAACAAGCTGGGTATATTGAGGCAGATATCATCAGTGAGGTTATCACCATCAAAGCTTATGACAACTTGGAAAGAACCACAAAAGGAACTATTTTGCTGCCAATCAAGGTTGGGCCAGTCATCCAAGAGACACTCTGCCATGTTATTGACCTAAACCTACCATTTAACATCCTCCTCAATCGCCCATGGATTCATGCCATGAAAGCCATTCCATCCACTTACCATCAGTGCATCAAATTTTTGCATCAAGGCACTGAGGTAACCATCCATGCCGATCTAGAACCCTTTGCTTATTGCAATGCAGTTGAAGCTTCATATACAAACCATTGCCCTGGAATTGATATCGGCACATCCATCACTAGCTCATCTCACACTTATAATGACCCAGAAACCATTCTCGCCTCTATTCTGTCTACCGTGAAGATCAATAACAAAGGCTGTGGAGAGTATGGTCTATCGGATGCATTTGCTGTTGGGGCACTCCCACTTGATCCACATGCCCATGGATGACCGACATATCACAAAGCTAAGGAGATTCCACCTCCTCGATACAAACAGTTTGGCCCAACAACCTTTGTATCCTCGAAAATCCCTCTTCATGAGGAGCTCACTCTAGATATCAACAAATGGTTACATAAGGATGCACCTCAAAGAAATCAAGCATGCCTTGATCACTTCAGCCAAAAGTATCCCCAAGAACATAAGCTCATCACTGACAAATGGAACTATCAAGGTGGTGGTCTAGGACTGGAAGAAAGAGGCATGCAGTGCCCCATCGACGCACACAAGTGGGAATTGAAGTCAGGTCTTGGCTTTGGCATACCCACAACTAGGGGCACCAATGAGAATGGTCACGCTTTTTTGAACATTCACCGCGACCTTGTCGAAATCGAAGACATTCCTGAGGAAGTTGAAAAGAGAGCCTACGACGATATCCTAGACCAAATCTCCCTCGGAGACTCTGTTCTCCAAGAACTATCCATCCACCTCATTGACCTACCACTCGCCCATCCACAAATCATAGATTGGGACCAACCAAGTGTCATACACATCGATGAGTTCACATCAGAGGAGGAAATTCTAAGATTCATGGGAGCTAAAAATCCTCACAAGAAAAAAAAGCTAGATTCTACCTATATCTACAAGCTAGATCCCAAGGGGTATTTTGGAGAAAATCCCCAACCTAGTTCTGATACACCCAAAATTGGAACTAAGGTGAATCTGGGACTAGCTAAGGCAACAAAGAGAACCCCTCAGCAAGAACATCCAGAGCCACAAGTAGAATATGAGGATTTAGCATTGCCTCCTCAAGATAATCGACCAGAGATATCTTCTATTCTAATTGAGGATACTAGGGAAGTCAACATCGGTTCTTCAGAGATCCCTAAGCTTATCCACATTGCTGCATCCCTATCACAGGACCAAGCTGACCTCCTCTTTGAGGTCTTAAGAGAGAACATTGGTCGATTTGCATGGTCATATCAGGACATGTCAGGGCTTGATCCAAAGCTTGTAGTTCATCATCTTGCAGTCAATCCAAAGATCAAGCCCGTTAGACAAAAGCTTAGAAAAATGCACCCCAAGGTGGCATTATTGGTCAAAGCTGAATTAGAAAGAATGTTAGCTGCTAAGGTTATCCGACCTATCGACTACTCAAAGTGGATCTCTAACATGGTCCCCGTCACTAAACCTTTCGGCGACATCAAAATCTGCACTGATTTCAGAGATCTTAACAAAGCTTGTCCAAAAGATGATTTTCCCTTGCCCAACATAGATATGATTATAGATCTTACAGCTGGACATGAAATTTTGTCCCTCATGGATGGATTTTTTTGGGTATAATCAGATCAAGATTGCAGAAGAGGATCATCATAAGACAACATTCACTACGCCTTGGGGAACCTTTTGCTACAACATGATGCCTTTTGGCCTAAAGAATGCTGGGGCTACCTATCAAAGAGCTATGATAGCCATTTTTCATGATCTCATCCATAGCATTTTGGAGGATTATGTGGATGATATCTTGGTCAAGTCTCATACCTTCATGGATCATCTTGCTGACCTGAAGAAAGTCTTTGATAGGTTAGCCAAATATCATCTCATGCTAAATCCCAAGAAATGTGTCTTTGGGGTCACATCTGGCAAGCTTCTAGGCTTTATAGTTTCTAAACAAGGTATAGAGATCAACCCCAAGAAGGTCAAGGCTATCTTAGACATGCCTCCTCCCCAGACACTGTGACAGCTTCGCTCTCTTCAAGGAAAGCTCCAATCTGTTCGGCGCTTCATCTCCCAACTTGCAGATAAGTGTACACCATTTTCACATTTACTGAAGAAGGATGAGAACTTCAAGTGGGATCCTTTATGTCAGTGCAACTTCGACCATCTCAAGAAGTATCTCATCAATCCCCCTATCTTGGTTCCACCAGTTCCTGGTCGTCCCCTGATTTTGTACATATCAACAACACCTACTGCTCTAGGGGCACTTCTAGCACAACTCGATGACTACAGTAGAGAAAGAGCCATCTACTACATCAGTAGAACCCTAGTTGGTTATGAACTCAATTACACTCCTATGGAAAAAGCTTGTTTGGCAGTTGTTTTCTCAACTCAAAAGCTTTGCCACTACATGCTAAGTCATACCATCCAACTAGTCTCCAAGATTGACCCTCTCAAGTATATGCTCTCCAAAACAACACTTATAGGTCGTTTGGCCAAATGGGTTATGCTCCTTAGCAAATTTGACATCCAGTATGTGGACAGAAAGGCAATCAAAGGGCAAGCTATAGAAAATCACCTAGCTGATGCACCTCTAATAGATGTTTATCTGTTGATCACAGAATTTCCAGATGAGCATATCTGTCTAATTGAAGAACAACCCCCATGGAAACTTTATTTTGATGGCTCATACACATCTCATGGATCAAGGGCAGGAATATTGTTGGTCACACCTCAAGGAGATTACATTCCAAAAGCCTTCAAGCTACAATTCCCTAGCACCAACAATATAGCAGAATATGAGGCCCTCATTGCAGGATTAAAGATAGCTGCAGAATGGAACATTGCTAAGCTACAAATCTTTGGCGATTCTCAGCTCATCATCAAGCAAGCCCTAAATGAATATCAAACCAAAGATGAAAAGCTATTGCCCTACAAAGAGCTAGTTGATCGGCTAACCTAACATTTTACAAAGCTTCAGTTTACACAAGTGCCTCGAATACAGAACAAAGCAGCAGATGCTATGGCTACTATAGGCTCGCTCTTGGAAATTCCCCAAGCAGCTACACATTATGAGTTTATAGTGGAGCAGCTCCTCACACCTACCTATGCGAATGAGGATTCAAACCGTGTTTGTATCTTGGTTGGTCCCCAATCCCCTTGTTATCATGAGATTCACGCTTACCTTAACGATGGTATCATATCCCCTCACCTCACACGTACCCAACGCCAAAACCTCATCCAAAAATCCTCCCGCTATGTTATCATAGCCAATACCCTATATCGTCGGGGTTATCACGATACTCTCTCTTGATGTTTAGACCAAAACGAGGCCGCGATGGTGTTATTGTGGTGCCCACATGAGTGGTATTGTCCTAGCGCGACAAATCCTTAGAGCAGGCTACTATTGGCCTACCATTGAAGAAGACTCCTGTGACTTTGTCAGAAAGTGTCTCCCATGTCAGCAGCATGCAAATCTTGTGCACACTCCAGCACAGGATCTACAACCTATTGCACCACCTTGGCCTTTTGCTTGTTGGGGCCTTGATCTAGTTAGAACTATCACACCCCTCTCATCTAATGGACATAAATGGATAATAACAGCTACAGACCATTTCACTAAATGGGTGGAAGCAGTCCCCCTAGTCTCAACTACAGGAGTTTAGGTCTCCAAGTTCATCTTGTACCACATTGTTTGCCGCTTCAGCATCCCATCCACCATCTTCACCGACCATGGAGGTAACTTTGAAAATCTCAACATGGAAGAATTATGTAGTTCCCTCCACATCCATCACCGCTTTTCTAGCCCATATTTCTTGCAAGGTAATGGACAAGCAGAGGCAACTAACAAAACCCTTCTCAAAATCCTAAAGAAAGTTGTCAATGATTCCGGCCGTGATTGGCACCTACAAATAAATCCAGCCCTATGGGCCTATCAAACTTCCTTTCATACATCCACAGGCACAACTCCATACTCCCTAGTCTATGGTACTGAAGTGGTACTGTCTATAGAGGTTGAACTTCCCTCCTTGTGCATATCTTTGCAAGGGCAAATATCAGATGAAGAATATAGAGTAGCTCGGCTCACCCAACTAGATCTCTTAGACGAGAAGCGACAACAAGCCTATTATCATCTCACAGTCTATCAAACTCATCTCAAAAGGAATTTCAACAAGAAGGTGCTTCCACGACACTTTCAGCCAGGTGACATGGTCCTCAAAGAAAACATGAAAGTCCAAGCAGATCGAGAAAAGAAAGGAAAGTTTGAACTTACATGGCTTGGTCCTTATGTTGTCATTGCATCCTTTGGCTCCGGAGCCTATAAGCTATCTACACCGGAAGGAGAACTCTTGAATGATCCTACTAACATCATTCATCTCAAGAAGTTCTATGCTTGAAGATCCTTGGTATACCCAGCTTTTAAAAAATATAAAAAAAATAGTAAAGAAAAATAAGCGTCCAATGGTGAAAACTTGGCAATTCAAGCGCCTTGGATAGGTACCTTGGTGAAAACCTAGTAATTCAGGTGACTTGTGTACTAAGACTAATCCATTATCTATCACTATCCTATCCCTCATCCATTCACCCACCATCCCATAAAACACCCGCTTGTTCCCTTGGTGTTCGAACCAAATATCCAAAATCTAATGGAGCTTGTAAAATACCTCCTGTACAGCTTGTAAAATCTTGTACCAAAGCTTGTATTATACCTTTTAAATCTTGTACCATACCTTGTATATTTGAATCTTGTCCAAAACTTGTACCATACTCCAGCTTGTAAATAATCTTGTATCCTAGCTTGTATACTATCACATCCACACACAAAACCCCATTTTCACTTAAGCTTTTTGCAAACCATCTACCTATCCACCTATCACCTATTATAGACATCCCATCCTTCACAAACATTTCCATCTCACAAAAACCAAAACATGAAAAAACTTGTACATTTGTAACATATCTTTGTCCATCAACTTGTACATCCTCTTTAGCTTAGTACCATTGTATCTATCTAGCATTCATGTCAGTTCGTCCTTGATCAACATCTTGCACACATCACACAACCCTTGGTCAGCTATTCCAATGCATCTTTTAGCTAGATCTCCTGTTACCAAAGTGTTATCCTTCTTAGTTCAGCTTGCCAGATGCATTACTCATCCAAATCCACTAGCTTAGGTGCTCTCTGATAGGTCCATACAGGATATAGCTTTCCTCATGTCTGATCTTGGTCCGTTAGTACCTCGTCCTACCCATCTCGTTGGCAAACGGTTCTCTTTTGGATTTTCACTTTCTTTTGATTTGGAATCTTTCCTTTTGGGTCTTGAAGTATCTTTTCCAAGCAATCTCCTTGTTCCCTCCTCAAGGTTGCCATGATCTTCCATATCATGGTATGCTACGAATGGGGCAATTAGAGCGTAAGGTCTTGATCATGTCTTTTGTTTGTTTTTTTTTTTGCTTGTGGGTTACCCAGTGTCAGTTCCGCACTGCTTCCTCTGGGATTCATGTGTGATGCTGGGGCAACCCTTGCATGTTTGTTTCGAGTCAGTTTGTCAGTCCTTTGGACAGTTGGTGAACAGGCCTTGATGTTCTTGGTAACCTTGGCAATTAACAAACAGTACTATAGCAAATCTAGTGCTCAACTACATGGTGGTACTTCTATTTGAAGTATCCCCCCGCTCAAAAAGCTTCAATGGTTTTCTTTCATCTCCATTATCCCCCATCCATATCCGACATCCGTCTCTCCTATCCCAGCTTGTGCATCAGTAACTCTTTGAATCACTCCTCATGCTTAGCTTTAGGGATCCAAAATCCTAGTCTTGGGGATCCACCAATCAAATCAATCCACCAAGCCTCATCTTTCGAGATCCACAATCCTAGTCGTAGGGATCTCTGAAAACCCATCTTTTGCCAATCTGACTCTTTGAAATCCTGTTGCGTTAGCTTTTTAATCCCCTCATCCATCTCTCCATCCTGGATTCCTTTTATAGCGCTCTACTCCTTCATCCTCCCCCCAATCCCAAGAGTCTTAAGCTTGTTTCCTCTTGTGCATCTAATAGCCCTTTATCATTCTCTTGTAGTGAGAGTTTGAGCTAATTCAACCCCTTCTCTCAGGCCAATCTGAGTCTCCTTGCTCATCTCAAATTCTTGTACTTTCCAAGAAACTGTCGAGCCTCATTTCTCTCTTCGCCACCTTCTTGAGGGGGCATCATCTAAGTCTAGTCTCTCCTCTTCTTATTCGAGACTGGGGTAACCTTGTTGCTAAAAACATCTTTCTCGTGTCGTCTTCATTCAAACTTCTTTGAAATAGTGTTTTCTCAACACTATGTCAAAGAGGGGCAAAATGTAGACACCTAAATTTGATTACATTGATTTGGTAATCCTATTTAGTTATCTCTAAAGGCATCATTAATTAAATTCCTATTTAATTAATCCTTTGCCATCCCCTAGCTGATTAATTTAATTAATCATCTATAGTCCTAATTGATAAATCAAATAACCTATTATTTATCAATTAAATCCTATTCTTCTATCTAAATCCAAAATCCCCATTTATTAAATAAACCTATTTGATAAATAAAACCCTCAAGTCTAATAACCCTTAACTTATTCCTAAACCCTCTTTTTAGCCTAATCCACGCCATCCACCCATACTAACCAAGCTTAGCCACTAACTCACTCACCCTCATGAATGCCATCCACTTGAAAATATCTAACATCCCTAATCTAATCCTAAACCCAAGCCTAATCCACCCCCTAATGTTGTCACATTCCCTAAACAAGCTTAAGCCTTTCTTAAGCCAAAGAAAGTCAACAATCTCAACTCCCCTCAAAATATCCCAACCACCCAACAATGAATACTCTTACAAAAGCCATAAAGGCTCTTACAAGATCTTACAAGCCATAATGAAGGGTCTTTATGAAGATATTATCCTTTGAGCCTCCTTTCTTGACTCATCCTTCCCTTTTCCTCCATCCACTCACCTTGTGACATGTGTCACTCCCTGATTGGTGCTAAACAAGCACAATCCATGTGCTCCCTTTTGAGTGCATCCTAGCCCTCCTTAAGCTTTCATCTTTCCTTCCATCTTAGCCCTCCATCTCTCAAGCCCTTAGCCTATAAATTGAATCCCCTCTCAAGCCATTTCATCACAATCTTGGAGCTAAAGTTATAATGCCTTTTTGAGAGCCAAAAGCCATCAACCATACCCTTATGATGCCAAATTGAGAGCTCACAAAGCTACCAATTTTCCATTTTTCATCTCCATTGAAGCTATTTTTTGGGAACCTTGAGAATACATCCCAATCTTTAGACCCATCTACCAAGCAAGGAGCTAAATCCCATTGGGAGAGTCCATTCATTTGGCTCACATTTCCAATTGGGGATTCCTCTTTAGTCTCTCATTTATGTTATGGTTTATATGCTAGTTAATGCTTTTGTTTTTGAATAGATTAGTATTACTTGCTAACATATTTCTCATATACAAATACAACCACTAGATATATAGAATATATGAGGCAGTTAAGCCATGTCATGAATCCTGAAGGGGAAGGATGGCAATTAGTTCAACAATTCCCCCCTCAATGTTACCCAAGTAGATTCAAACCTACGACCAAGGTCTGATACTACTTATTACAAGCTAGAGTTGTTGTTGCACAAAAAGATCAGCCTATTAATACCCAATACAACCACTAGACTTATCAAACATAGGAGGTAGTTAATCCATGTCAAGAATCCCAAAGGGGAAGGCTGGTGGTTAGTCCAACAGGTTGCCCTTGATTAGATTTCTACCAAGATTGCTAAGGTTATTGCCATTGGTTATGTTTCCAATTTAGGTGATTTTGATTCCATTGTTGGTAAGGTTGTTACCATTGATTAGGTGAGGGTTGTTGCCACTAGTTATTCCATTGAGGTTGAGATTGATTAGACCATCTATTATTCTAATTAGGATCTTGGGGACCATAATTTTGGAAATATTGGTTTTTTAACTGACTACTATTATAGCCAAAACTTTGCAAAGGGTCTTGAGGCATACCTTATCTTTGGGCCCAAGGTCTGCATTTGCTACAAAGTTGCAATTGTAGAGGCTGAAGCATCCTAAACCCTATTGGTGCAGGAGCACCTAGGAAATATGCCAAGTTTCCTAAATCATTTTTGGATTATAGTGGTCTTGGATAGACCACATGAATAATGGCTATTTGATAAAGACCCAAGTTTGTTATTTGTGTTTGTAAATAGGTTTTTGTGGTGTTTGAGTCCTCAAGTTGCTTCTATGTTGGTAAAATTACTTAAATTGCTTGTTAGAGCCTAGAATGGTCAAATGTTGACCAAGACCCTAGTAGGATGGAAAACATGAAAAAAAATGTTAAAAGTTTTAATTACATGAAAATATGTTCATTTAACCATGTTTGAGGTCATGGAGCCATTCAATGCACAATAATGCAAAAGTTGCACTTGGCAACTTTGCAACTTTGTAAATTTGCTTGACAACATTGACAAAAAGTGCTAAAACTTTATAATGAATCCAAGAATCAATTGGAAACCTATGGGATCTGTTTATTCAAGTGGGTAAGAGGTATTTAAGAATAATCCAATTCAATTTGAGGGGTTGACACATGCATTTTTATGAATGTTGGTATTGGAGTGAATAGTAAACTAAGCATATTTATGATAGTTTTCTGATTTCATTGTTCATCCACACCTCTAATGGATTGATAGGGTTTTTTTTTTTGCATGGTTTGATAGTGTATTTAATTTAGTTTCTTTGGTAAAGATTAAGATATTTTTTGATCAGTTTTATTGCTAGTTTAATCTTTTTGAAGTTGCCAGTTTGCTGGTTTGTACAAAGCAATCAACAAAGAAACCTCTATAACTTGAATTCCAATGGTGGAACCATGATGGAATTTTGGAATCAAGTAGTATACTATATAAGAAATTTAAATATTCATTTTGGTCTTATTTTTTAGAGGTTTTCTATTTTTACCAAGAGGCCCTAGGCGAGTTTGCATACTTGGCTAGGCAATGAAACCAACAAATAAGTATTATTGGAAGGTAAGAGTGGTGAGTGAAGGTAATTAATTTGATAGGATAAAATTTTTAGATTCCATTTGAGTGGTGAAAGAACAAACCCTCTATATTGTTGTTCATACAAACAAGAAACCCTTGTAAATAGGCATATTTTTGGAAATCACTTGTACGGATGACCTGGGTGTTGCAGACCTGAAAAATATTCAAGGGGATCCAAAAGGGTATTATAATAATCTATTTTTTGAGTTATCCTTAAGGGTTTTGAGGAGATATAAGCCAAAAATCAGTTTTGGAGGCCTAATTGGTTACTAGTCCTGATAGCCCTCTTAACTATGCAATCAATAAATCAATTGGAAACCCAATATTCCAATCAACTTAGTGATCCTAAGAACTATTTAATGATAAATAATACAAGCCTTGGAATTAAATCTAGCCAATAATGCACTCTTGGAAGCCATTTGTGAAGAATGGTGCAATGATAGCACTAGGGAGCCCCAAGGGTGAAATAGAGTTTTAAGTTGATTGACGAGGATTAGTGTAATAAGGGAATATAGAGAATATTATTTTGGATTAAGGTATAGGATAAATACCCTAAGGCGCTAGGAGAAAGCCTAGAGTGAGTTCTATTAGTTGAGGCTATAACCTTGTTCAAGATCCTCTCCATCAAATTGGTATTAGAGCCTTGAATGTTTTGGGACAAGACATTGCATATGTCTGATTTTGGAAGTGAGTCAGTGGGAGAAACCACCATGGTGAAAAATGTTGAGTTGGAAAAGGAAGTGATAGAAGAAAGAGAGAAAAATAGGCTCCTTAAAGAAGCCTTAGAGGCTATGAAAGATAAGCTTGATGAAGTGGCAGAGACAACTCGCAAAATGAAAGAGAAGTTGAAAATTAGTGAAGACAAGAGCAAGGAAGTGGATGAAGAGGACTAAATACTTGATCTTGATGCTCCATTACAAGAGGAACCTTTCCTTAAAGCCATCAAGGCAATGGGTGGCAAAGCTCTTGAGGGGATACCCCTGTTTACTAGTAAGATGGATTCAGAGTTGGTCATGGAATGGATTGAAGGGATGGAGAACCATTTTGAACATGAAAGCATATCAGAGGCACAAAAGGTGAATGTTTCCAAAGAAAGGTTAAGGGGACCAGCCCTAACATGGTAGAAGTCCATTCAAGAAGAGAGGGAAAGATAAGGCAAGAATCTCAGTTCTAATTGAAAGGATATGGTGGCAAAAATCAAAGATAACTACCTACCTGGAGACTATGAAATCCAGCTACACAAGAAGAGAAAAAGCTTGAAGCAAAAAGATATGGATGTGGCATCCTATACTGAAGAGTTTCAAGAAATTTTCTTGAGATCCAAGGTCTAAGAAGAGGAGAGCATCAAGGTGGGCTAGATATTTAGGTGCCTTGAAATGGACTATTCAAGAGGAGATCAACCTTTGAACTCCTACAAGTGTTCATAAGTGTTTTCAATTGGCACTCAAAGTGGAGGATAAGAATAGAAGGAAACAAGAGTCTAACTCTAGGGGTAGAGGAAGAGGAAGAGAGTCTAGAGGACATAGAGGTGGTTATGGGGGGAAGAAGCAATGAACCCAAGGCTACAGGAGACTCCAAGCTGATTGAGAAAAGTGGGGAAACAAGTGGAAGAGATAATTTCACTAGAGGAAGAGGATTTAGTGGTGGAGGTAGAAGTAGATCAAAAAACTTTAGTAGGGGTTTGCATTTAGAAAACATGAAATACTATCATTGTGGACAACTTGCTCATCTAGCCTATAGATGCCTTGAGAAGGAATCATCTTCCCAAGGTGAGAAGAAGATAACATATGGCCAAGAATAATGCAGCAACAATACAAATTTAGAAGTGAATTTTGATTTTGAGAAGGGAGAAAATCTGATGTTTAGAAGAGTTTTGATCAATGAGCCTAGCACAGAAGAGCCTAAACAAAGAAGGGGACTTTTTACAATTAAATGCAAGATACTTGTTAAGGTTTACAAAGTTATCATGGATTCAGGATCAAATGATAATATTGTCTCTAAAGAGGTTGTCCAAAAGCTCAAGCTAACAAAGATTCCTCATGATCATCCCTATAGAGTCACATGGTTGAGTAAAGGGTAGAATGTGTTGGTAAATAAACAAGTTTGGGTGGAGTTTTCAATTGGAGTTTATCAAGACAAAATTATTTGTGATGTGTTACCCATGGATGCTTGTCATCTACTCTTGGGTAGACCATGGCAATATGATAGGGATGCCATCTATAACGGGAAGAAGAACTTGTATACATTCAAGAAAGGAAGAGTGACATACAAAATCCAATCACTTATTGAGGAAGGAATAGATGCAACAAGAGATCCGAGTAGTCTACTCATGAGTGGCAAAGAATTCTTGCATGATTTAAAGGAGAACAATAAAGTTGGGTTTTCCATAGTTGTGAAACCAAAGGAGGAAGATGTTGTCAAACAAACACCATTTCCAAGAGAGGTAAAAGAATTATTGGATTAGTTCAAGAACATCATAAGTGATGGAGCACCAGCCACACTCCCTCCACAAAGAGCCATTAGTCATCAAATAGACTTTGTTCCCAGAGCCTCATTTCCCAACAAGGCTACCTAAAAGATGACTCCATATCAAAATAAAGTAATTGCAAGACAAGTACAAGAACTACTTGACCAAGGTCCATTAGGAAGAATATTAGCCCATGTGCTATACTAGTTGTTTTGGCATCGAAGAAAGGAGGTAAGTGGAGAATGTGCACTGATTCTAGGGCCATAAAGAGGGTAACAATCATATATAGGTTTCCTATTCCTAGAATAGAAGACCTGATGGATTGTTTGTGGGGTGGTAAGTATTTCTAAGAGATAGATCTCAAGAGTGGCTACCATCAAATTAGAATGAAGGAGGGTGATGAATGGAAAACAACCTTCAAGACTACATAAGGACTTTAGGAATGGATAGTAATGCCATTTGGCCTCTCTAATGCACCTAGTACATTCATGAGGCTAATGCATGAAGTGTTGAAGGACTACATAGGAATTTTTGTAGTGGTTTATCTTGATGATATTCTTATTTTCAGAAAGACTAAGGAAGAACACATGAAGCATTTGGAAATTGTTTTGAAGAGGCTACAATAAGAAAAGTTGACCATTAATCTTGAGAAAAGTGAGAAGTAAGAATTGGTTTACCTTGGTTTTGTAGTTTCACAGGGTAACTTGAAGATGGATGAAAGTAAGGTAGAAACTATTCTAAACTAGCCTACACCTAAAACAAGGACTACAGTAAGAATTTTTCATGGTTTGGCACAATTCTATAGGAACTTTATAAGGGGTTTTAGTGAGAAATGTGCACCAGTATTAGAAACCATCAAAGGAGGACTAAAAAATAAGTTCTTATGGACCAAAGAAGCCAATGAAGGGTTTGAAAGGTTGAAGAAAGAGGTAGCTACTAAACCAATTCTTATTTTACCTAGTTTTGACAAGTTGTTTATTGTAGAATGTGATTCAAATAATATTATTTTTGGGGATGTATTCAGCCAAGAAGGAAGGCTTGTAGAATTCTTTAATGAAAGGCTAAATGAAGCCAAGTATAGATACTCATCCTATGACTTAGAATTGCATGCATTGGTGCAAGCACTCAAGAAGTGGAGGCACCATCTTTTACCTAAAGATTTACTTATATACATTGATAACCAAGCATTGAGTTACACCAATACTTGAGAGAAGTTGAGCCTAAGACATATCAAATGCACGAAGTTCCTACAATCCTACACATTCACAATCAAGCACAAGAAAGGGTAGATTAATAAAGTAGCTGATGTAATAAGTAGAAGGCTTCTTACTATCCAAGAAATATAGTTAGAGAGCATTGGAGTTGAAGGTTTCAAAGACCTATATGCTAACAATGAAGACTTCTCAGAGGCTTACAAGGTATGCTTAGAATTTAATAATCATTTTCATAGCAAGTCTTCTTATTACACTTTGTAAAATGGGTTGTTGTTTAGGGGAAATCAGTTATGTGTGCCTAGAGGATGAATGAGAGAAAATCTGATCCAAGAGAATCATAATGGAAACCTTAGTGGACACTTTGGTTTAAAAAAATATTGGAGTTAGTGAAAAGATTCTACCATTGGCCTAGGATGCAAAGAGATATCCAAAAGTATGTTGAACAATGCATGATTTCTCAAAAGGCCAAGGGCACTTCTTCAAATGTAGGATTGTACCAGCCCTTACCCATTCCAAATAGGCCATGGGAATGCATCAACATGGACTTCATAGTGGGATTACCAAGGACAAAATTAGGTTTGGATAGTGTGTTTTTAGTTGTGGATAGATTTAGCAAAATGAGTCATTTTATTCCTTGTAAGACTACTCATGATGCTAGCTATATTTCTCACTTGTTTTTCAAAGAAGTTGTAAGGATTCATGGCTTACCAATCAATATAGTTTCAGATAGAGATGTTAAGTTCATGGGGCACTTTTGGAAAACCTTGTGGAGAAGGCTAGTTACAAACTTGGCACATAGTTCAACTTACCATCCCCAAACTGATGGTCAAACTGAGGTGATTAGAAACCTTCTAAGGTGTTTAACAAATGAGTATGAAAAAATGTGGGATCGAGTCCTACCACAAGCTGAGTTTTCCTACAATGATAGCATAAATAGAACTACTGGTAAGAGCCCTTTTCAAGTTGTTTATGGTTATCACCCAAGAGAAGTTTGTGAGATATGGGAATTAAAGAATCAAGAGGAGATTAGTGGACATATAGATGATTTTTCCTAGTCCACAAGAGAGGTACATGATTAGGTCAAGAAGTCCTTGATAGAGGCTACTCAAAGGTTAAAGAGTAAAGTAGATGAAAGGAGGAGAGATTTGCAATTAGAAGTAGGGGATTTGGTGATGGTAAACTTGAACAAGGATAGACTTTAGAAATATGTTCCAAGAGAGATTCAAATGAGGAGGATAGGACCTTGTAAGATTCTAGCTAAATATGGCCCAAATACCTACAAGATTGAGTTGCCAAAAGAACTAGCCATCTCTGCCATCTTCAACATTCAAGATTTGGTTAAATACAAGGGTTCTAATGTCATGGAAGAAGAACACATAACAAAGGTAGATAAATTAGTCCAATAAATTGGTATTCCTATCCAAACCAAGCCCCAAGATGAAAAAGTTCTAGATTTAAGAGTAAAGAAGAAGACTAGGCATGGAATTTACATGTAGCATCTAGTGAAATGTAAGAACCAACTTGAATTTGAATCCACATGTATAGCTGAAAATTATTTCAAGAAGAGAGATATCAATCAAGACCTCTTGAATACTGACCCACCTTAAGATTTTTTTTTCATAGGGGGAGAATGGTGCAGGTCACCTAGGAAATATGCCAAGTTTCCTAACTCATTTTTGGCTTGTAATGGTCTTTTCCAGACCACATGAATAAGGGGTATTTGATAAAGCCTCAAGTTTTTTATTTGTGCTTGTAAATAGGTTTGTGTGGTGTTTGAGTCCTCAAGTTGCTTCTATGTTGGAAAAATTGCTTAAATTGGTTTTTAAAGCTTGGAATGGTCAAATGTTGACCAAGACCCTAGGAGGACGGGAAACATGGAAAAACATGTTAAAAGTTATAATTACATGGAGATAGGTTCATTTAACCATGTTTTAGGTCATGGATCCATTAAATGCACAATAGTACAAAAGTTGCACTTTGCAACTTTGCAACTTTGTAAATTTGCTTGACAACATTGACAAAAAGTGCTAAAACTTTATAATGAATCCAAGAATCAGTTGGAAACCTATGGGATCTATTGATTCACATGGCTAAGAGGTATTTATGACCAACCCAAGTCAGTTTTAAGAGTTGACACATGCATTTGTACGAATGTTGGTATTGGAGTGAATAGCAAACTAAGCATTTTTATGACACTTTTTTGATTTCACCCTTGATCCACACCTTTAATAGATTGATAGAGTTGTTGTTTTCACATGCTTTGATAGTGTATTGAATTTATTTTATTTGATAAAGAGTAGGAGTTTTTCTGACCAGTTTTATTGCTAGTTTGAAAACCTTTTTGAAGTTGCTAGTTTGCTGGTCTGTACAAAGCAATCAACAAAAAAACCTCTATAACCTGAATTCCAATGGTGGAACCATAATGGCCTTTTGGAATAAATTAATAGACTATATAATAAATTTAAATATTAATTTTTTTCTTGTTTTTTAGAGGTTTTCTATTTTTACCAAGAGGCCCTAGGCGAGTTTGCATACATAGCTAGGCAATGAAATCAACAAATAAGTGTTTGAAAGGAGCATAGAATGGAGAATTGGGTGCAATATAGATTCATGGAAGGTAAGAGTGTTGAGTAAAGGTACTTAATTCTAGAGGTGAAGTCATTTAGATTCCATTTGAGTGGTGAAAGAACAAACCCTCTATATCATTGTTCATACAAACAAGAAACCCTTGTATATAGGCATATTTTTGGGAATCACTTGTACGGATGACCTGGGTGTTGCAGACATGAAGAATATTCAAGAGAATTGAAAAGGGTATTCAAAGTATAATTTTTTTTGAGTTTTCCTTAAGGGTTTTGAGGAGATATAAGCTAAAAAATAGTTTTGGAGCCCTGATTGGTTACTAGTCCTAATAACCCTCCTAACTATGTAATCAAAAAATCGATTGGAAACCCAATACTCCAATCTACTTAGTGATCCTAAAAACTAAAAATGAGACCTAATACAAGTCTTGTGGTGTAGGAGCACCTAGTCATAAAGATATTGGAGATGATCTCAAGAAATATTTTAATTATTTAATGTAATTCCATATGTTTTTATGTAATATTCCATGTAATGGAATCAAAAAAGTGCAAAAAGGGTTAAGAGAATGTAAAGTGTTGGTTCAAAAGTTGTAGATCACCAATGAGCCTATAAAAAATTATGTATGGTTAGACTAGAATGAAAAAAGAAAGAAATATTCACATTTGAAACAAATTTGGAGTGATTCTAAGTTGTTGTTTTGATTTGTTTTTCAATATTTGCATTGGTTCCAAATCTTGTATGACAATTTGTGGCCTGATAATCATGTAAAATCCATATGTATGGATAGTAGGATGAATAAAATTCCTTTTGGATTTGGTTCGGAGTGTTTATGTGAAGAAATGAATAAGTTATGAGCATTTTGGTAAAAGTGCTTATTTTCAGATTTAGGATTCCTTGACAACAGTCATGTTTCAGCACTTGGTACTAACACATATGGAAGAGTTAAAAACTATAAATGGATTAATTGGAAATATATGTGAATCTAGTTTCATTTCCTTTTTGGTTTGAGTCTTTTTCATTGAGATTTGTGAAATTTAATCATTTTTTAGTGAAAACTAATTTTTTAAAATCTTCAATGGAGTTGCAGGCATAGATTTGCATGCATGTAATGATTTATGCATTGTAAGATTAAATTTATTACATTTTTGGAAACTAGATTCAGTAATACTTATTATGAAATTTGTTAGGGATCAATTGGTTTTGTATTATGAAAGATATTGGATGCCCTAGGCATGGTTACAAGTTTTGTTACTGGTTTATGACAGTTAAAATGGGTCTTGGTACAGAGACCATAAATTGTAATATATGTATTGGATTAGTATAAGATATAGATATAGTTTAGCAGGGATAATTTGGAACAACTCATCCAAATGGTTTTTCAAGAAACATCCAGAAACAAAAGTTATGAATAATAGACCCTCGAATAGATGGCAGACCATGTGAATGGTGAAGTATTAATTAACTTGTGTTGGAAAGTGTTATGTTTTACCTCATGAGACATATCTAAGAATGAAATTTATTTAATAGATTGTAAAGGGATGAGATGTATCTTTGCATCACCTTGGAATTCAATCTAGCCAAGAATGCACTCCTGGAAGCTAGTTGTGAATAATGGTGCAATGAGAGCACTAGGGAGCCCCAAGGGTGCAATAGAGTTTTGAGTTGATTGGTGAGGATTAGTGCAATAAGGGAATAAAAAGAAGATTAACTTGGAGTAGGGAAAACACCCTAAGAGTCTAGTAGAAAATCTAGAGTGAGTTCTAGTATTTGAGGCTAGAACCTTGTTCAAGTTCCTCCCCATCACCTATCATGTTTCATGGATCAAGGATAAGCATAAGATATTGGTAAGTGAACAATGTATTGTGAAGTTCAAGATTGGACATTGTTTTGATAAACTTCTGTGTGATATTATGCCTATAGACTATTGTCATATTCTATTGGGTAGACCTTGGAAATATGATAGATATGCTATACATGATGGAATATTGAATCAATATACTCTTTAGATGAATGAAAGAAATCAAGTATTGTTGTCTTTGATTGAAAGTCCAGATGAGGTTAATTGTATTACTGTGAGAATTTGTATGGTCAATGGGAAACTATTTGAAAAATAAATAAAAGGAACCAAGTTTGTTTTCTATAATTCCTAGAGAATTGAGTTTTAGTAGTAATGATCGAGCGACAGAATTTGGTAGAGACTGAGTGACAGTAGAAACTGGTAGAGGTCGAGTACTAGTAGAAATTGAAAACTTGCTGAATGAGTAATAATAGATTCTTGTAAAGGATATACCTAATGGTTTACCACTAGTAAGAAGTATAAATAATTATATGGATCTAATTCCTGGAGCTAGTTTGTAGAATAAAACACCATATAGATTGACACCCATAGAGAATGAAGAACTTAATAGGAAAGTGCATGAATTGTTGCAAAATTTTTTGATCAGAGAAAGCTTGAGTCCATGTGTTGTACCTATTGTATTAGCACCTAAGAAGAATGGAGAATGGAGAATGTGTAATGATTCCAAAGATATTAACAAGATCATAGTGAAATATGGGTTTCCTATGCTGAGGATGGATGACATAATGGATTGTTTGAGTAGAGAAAAGTATTTTACCAAGATTTATTTGAAGAGTGGTTATCATCATATCAGAATCAGAGAAAGTGATGAATGGAAGACTATTTTCAAGACAAAATATAGTTTGTATGAATGGTTCGTATGCCTTTTGGTTTGACTAATGCACCTAATACTTTCACGAGGTTGATGAATGAAGTTCTCAAGATATTTTTGGGTAAGTTTGTGATTGTTTATTTAGATATTCAGAAAGACTAAGGAAGAACATCTTGAGCATGTTAGGCAAGTATTGTAGAGATTGAAAGAGGAAAAGTTGACAATTAACTTGAAAAAGTGTTCCTTTATGCAAGAGGAGATTGTGTATTTGGGATTTTTGATCTCAGATGATGGTTTGAGAATGGATCCTGAGAAGGTTAAAGAAATTTTGGAATGGCCTACACCTAAGAATGTGGGTGAGGTAAGATTGTTTCATGGTTTGACTAGTTTCTATAGGAAGTTTATAAAGAATTTTAGTTTTGTTTGTAATGCTATGAATGAGACAATGAGTACAGACAAAAAGGATTTCAAGTGGACACATGGAGCTGATAAGAGTTTTGAGACATTGAAAAAAAAGGTTGTTGAGTTACCTATATTGGCTTTGCCTAATTTCAATAAGGCATTTTGAGTTGAATGTGATGCAAGTGGCAGTGCAATAGGAGTTGTGCTTAGTTAAGAAGGTAAACCATTTACTTTCTTTAGTGAGAATTTGAATGATGCTAGGAGGAAGTATTCTATGTATGATCAAGAGTTTTATGCAATTGTTCAAGCCTTGAAGAAGTGGAGACATTATTTGATTCCTAAGGATTTGTGTCATATAATGATCATAAAGCTCTACAGTACTTGGGAAGTTAACATAAATTGAATTAGAGACATATGAAGTGGGTTAAATACTAGTAGAATTTCACATTTGTGATCAAGCATAAGAGTGGAGTTACTAACCGAGTTGTTGATGCATTGAGCAAAATACATTCTTTGTTGATCGAGATGAAGGTTGAAGTTCTTGGTTTTGATGAAATGAAAGAGTTGTATGACACTGACCCTAATTTTTTTGAGGTGTGGAGAGAGTGCAGAGCACCAAATCTATTAGATCACATGAGTAAGTCTGATGAGTATTTCATTCAAGAAGGTATATTGTTCAAAGGAATTTAGTTGTGTATCTTTAGAAGTTCTATGAGAATTAATTTGATTAAGGAAAAGCATTGTGGTGGATTGGCTGGACATTTTGGAATTGATAAGACATTGAGTTTGTTGAAGGAAAAGTATTATTGGCCACAGATGTATAAGGATGTTCAGAAATTTGTAAAGAGTTATAGAGCTTGTCAAGTTGCAAAAGGAGTAAGTCAAAATACTGGTTTGTATACACCTATTTTTATTTCTGAGAAACATTGGAGTGATATTAGTTTGGATTTTGTTCTTGGATTACCTAAGTTAGTAAAAGGGTATGATTCAATATTTGTTGTCGTGGATAGATTTTTTAAGATGACTCATTTTATACCATGTAAGAAGACATCAAATGCTGAGCATGTTGCTGAAATTTTCTTCAAAGAGATTGTTAGATTGCATGGATTACCAAGAAGTATTGTTTCTGATAGAGATAGTAAGTTTGTTGTTTACTTTTGGAGAAATTTATGGAAGAATATGGTATTGAGTTGAAGTTTAGTTCTACATTCTATCCATAGATGGATGGAAAAAAAAAGTTTGTGAATAGAATCTTGGGTAATTTTTTGAGATGTTTAGTTGGAGATAAACCATACAATTGGGAGCTCGTGTTGACACAAGTTGAGTTTGCATATAATAATTTTGTGAATAGAGTATAGGGAAAAAACCTTTTGAGTTTGTTACTAGAATGCAACCTAGAGGAATGCCAGATTTGAGGGATGTTGTTGGTGAAGAAAAGGGAAGTTCTATAGGGGAAGAATTTTCTGATTTTATGTATTCTTTGCATAAGGAAGTGAAGTTGAGGTTGAAACAAAGTAATCAGAAGTATAAGGAGAATGTTGATAAGTCTAGAAGACATCATGTTTTTGAAGTTGATGATGAGGTGATGGTTCATTTGAAGAAATGTGGATTTTCTATTGGAACATATAATAAGCTGAAGATGAAGAAGTTTGTACCTTGTAAGATCTTGAGGAAGTTTGATAGTGGTAATACTTATAAAGTTGAGTTACCTAATGACATGGATATATCTCCTATATTCAATGTTTTTGATTTGTATAAGTATCATGAGTCAGATGATGAAGTTATTGTACCTGATGATTATCCTAAGAAGTAGATTGAAGAAGTTAAAGACGTATTGGATTTGAGAGTTGGTAAAAGCATAAGAGGAAAATATTACTATGAGTATTTGGTGAAGTGGAAGAACAAACCAGTTGAAGATGCTACATGGATTTCCCAATTTGAGTTGGATTCATCTCAAGTTGTGCCAGTTCCATGATTTAGGAGAATAATTTCTTTCAACCCTGGTTGTCTGATGCAGGAGCATCCTAGGTTACATTGCTATCCTACATGTTTTCATGTTTCTATGTTTCTACTAAGCTCCTAGTATGTGTTGAGTTTCTATTGGTGCCAAGTTCCTGTTGGTGCCAAGTTCCAATAAATGTTGAGCATTTTTGAGTAATAGTATTTTTCTTGGTCCTTCTTTGACCAAGTTATCTGTTCTATGTCTAGTTCCAATTTGGGTTGACTTTGCACATATTTAATTTTAGTATTTTTATTTAGTAATTGTTGCTAGTTGACTTGTGGTTGTGCATGTATTTAACGTAGGATTTAATTTCTATGATAGGATGACTTGTGGCTACACAAGTATTTAAGGAGGTTTAGGATCAAGTTTTAGAGAGGAGTAGGAGTTAGGGGGAGATAGTCTGTTTAGAAGAGTTAGAATGCGAAGATCATCATTGAAGATCAAAGTCTAAATTCTATTGTTGGTCATAACCTGGAAGGCCTCACAACCGAGCATGTATGTTGATAATTTGATGAATCAATAAATATTTTTCTCTTCTATCTCCTTTGGTTGTTGTTCTCTGTGTTGTGTTTCCATTGTATTTCTGTTGTCTTTACTCTTGCAGGTGGCTTTGGTAGTTGAGTGTGCCTTTGGCCCTAGTTTCCTTCAATCTCCCTACGTCAAGTGGTGTTAGAATATGAAGATCATCATTGAAGATCAAAGTTTGAATTGTATTGTTGGTCATAATCCAAAAGGCCTCATAGCTGGGCATGTATGTTGATAATTTGATGAATCAATAAGTATTTTTCTCTTCTATGTCCTTTGGTTGATGTTGTTCGTGTTGTGTTTCCATTTTGTTTACTCTTGTAGGTAGCTTTGGTAGTTGGGTATGCCTTTGGCCTTAGTTTCCTTCAGCCTCCCTGCATCAGTTACATTATTGCAAAGATGGAGAATGTTGCATTCAAGATACCCATGTAAAATCCCTAAAAAGGAAAAGATTGATATATTTGTGAATAATCTTGTTCCCGAATTGTATTTTGACCTTAGAAACCAACAATTTGACACCATGATAGAGAGTGCTTTCTAGATAGAGGATTTCTTGGTCAAAAAAGGGATACCAACCCTCAAAAAATATAAATCCAATAGAAATAACAAAAATAAAGACATGGGTGAGAATAATTATTTGAAAAAGAATAAGCTCATTATTAATGATGGTGTTGTTGATACCTCTAAGCCTAAGGAGCTGATCTTTAAATCATTCAGTGGTGTCCAAGCTATGGAACTTCAAGAGGCTTCTTCACTACCTAATGCCACCAAGAAATCTAATGATTCCAAGGGAAAAACTTCATGGGCATTAGAGCATAAATGCAATTTTACACCTTTAGAAGACTCATATGATGTGGTTCTAAAGACCTTGCTAGATAACTCCAAACCTTATGAGCTAGAGATCAAGCCTAAATGGTGCAATGATGACCACTATCACATATGCTATAGAAAAAAGGGACATAAAATTTATAGTTGCATGAATCAAAAGATTATTATTCAAGATATTATTGATCATAAAAAGGTTGGTGCAGATGGATTAATGTCTAGTATTGATTATAAGGATAGGAGCAAACCTTTCCCTAAGTATGAACAAGGGAAAATCTCTAAACCAAACAATGAAGATGGTAAGATCAACTACACCTATACTAGTCATAATGTGATCAACATGCTTGAACCAAAAGAGGAGTATTAATTATAGGTAGGAAAGGTTAAGTACTAAGGAAGGAGGGGGGGAGGTGAATTAGTACTTAAGAAACTTTTTCTTTTTCTATCAAAGTTTCAATTGATAGTCAATTTCAACATTAACCTGATAACTCACAGATATAATCGATAGCGTAATCATTAAGCATGAATAGTTCAGATGCATAAATTTAAATAAAAACTCATGAAATAAATTAGTATCCACATAAAAATAGATTTGGTATCATAGAAAACCCTTGGTCAGAGGGAAAAATTATGGTGCAGATGGAACCCACAACTTTTTCACTGTAGTAAAAAAGGTTCATTGATTAGGCCAATAGTAGTGTTTCTTTTTGAAAAAATCACCTCGTAAGGAGTGATTGATACAATTTTAATTGTATCATTATCCTATGAAGACTACTTAGCTAGAGATTTTATCCTACCTATCGAGGCATTCACCTTGTTAAAGAATTTAGAAAAAGTGAATACACTAACTTAACTAGTCCTGTAAAAGCCTTTATAAATCTTGTAGAAAACTCATTAAGTATTTTTACAAGATAACTTGACTTGTTCAATGCTTCTCCCTTAATCTTGTTAGATCCTCTCATTCCTCTGTCATGTGATAATCTCTTTTGTTGTTCTTTCTTTTGTTTGTAATTTTTCTTCTCTCTCTTTCCATATGTGTTTTAGTCCCTTTTATTATAACTTTCCTACCAACCCTAAACATAATATTGACCATAGATCTTAGGGTTAATCCCATTCTCCATCTTATTGTTAACTTCAAAACTTCTCTCACAAGATTTTGATAATACCAATCATAAACTTCTTTGATAGTAAAACCTCTAATAGTAACTCTTATACTCTAATAGTAACTTTTCCTTAGTAATACCAATAATAAGTATGCCTTAGATATTTTGGCATCAATGAAAAATGTTTCATAATCATTCTTAACTAACAGTGTCCATGCAACTCCATGTAAATGCCAACAATCTCCCCCTGTGGCATAGAGGACAAAACACTGATATCCTCTATTTTATGTTGTACTATGTGCTCTATGACTCTTTCCTTTTCTGATGAATCTATCTTCACTTGAGATATCTGCATCATCTCCCCCTTTTTGTTTATGATAGTCAATGCTAGTAAACATGATGAAAAATAAAAAAATGTAATGAAAATTTCATAATTTGCTATAATTTTCTCACACTAATTGAATACTCAAAATCAATAAGCTATAAATTTTTTTCTCATGTCTTCTTCAAAAATTGAAGAGTGAGAATGTGCTTTTGAAATTTTACAATTTTATTCTCCATTTTGCTCATTGTATTGTCCTCTAGTGCCTTTACAATATTTTTTGCTTCCAATAAATTTTGGTTTATAACATAAATATGAAAACTTAGCATACCTTTCAACTCCAAAAATCTTCCAATAAATTTATGTCATTCTATTGTGATATCTCATTCTTGTGCAACTAACTCCTTAATTCTCAATGAATGTTATATAATATTTACAGATGAGTCCAATCCTCCAATATGACTAAGTCTCTCATTTTGAATTTTGATAATAGAGTTGTCTATCTTTGTAGTAAATGTGTCATGGCTACACAAAGAAGTATATTTCCTCATTATTATATTTACAATCTCTTATAGTGCAATCAAATCTTTCTATAATTTCCCTTTTAAATTCGTAAGCTTGGTCAACAATTTTTGTTGTTGTTTGCTCTTCTAGTTTGCTTGCAACTTCCTTAGCTAATTGTCTTTCAAGATTTGTTCCTACTACCTCCATGGTGTCCAGATAAACTTTCAATTATCTTTGGAGTAGTATCTCCTTATCCATAGTAATATCTAGCATGAGTTGTTCAAACATTCATAAAGTGTTGTTTAATACACCTCTCTTGATTCTCTTTGATCTCCTTTGATCAATCTCAGTGTTCAAATCTAGGACCTACTTGAATTTTTTTATGTCCTTCAAAGTTAGCATAGTTTCCTTCAGTATGTCAAATTGGGGGTCATTTCTAGGCGGATCATTTTCTTCCTCCTCCTCCTCCTCTTCTTCTCATTTACTCTTGCCTTTAGCATCAATTTGGTGCAAGCCTTTTCTGTGATCCTTCTTCCCATCTTTGTCTTTATCCTTATCATCATCATCATCTTTGCATTTATCAATTATCTTATCTACTCTGATAGTTATTCAATTAGATTCACTCAGACCTTGGGTTTGAGTGTCATCACTCTTCCCTTGTTTTTTTTGAGTTCTTGAGTCTTTAGATTTCTCCCTACATCACCACTATCTTTCTATTCATTAGTATTTCACTCAGTTATATGTGTCTCTATTGTTGTTTTCTAGTGTTATTTTTTAGCAAATGTCATATTCTATTCTTCTTGCCTTCTCATAACATTCAATACTTATTCTATGTATATTAGTGATTGAGTGGTTAGGGCAAGTGATGGAAGACCAACACTATTTGTCGGTACTATTACATGTTGGCTTGTTGTAGCCTTATAAATTGTATCTACTCCACTTTGTTCAATATTAGTCATTATCTTTATGCTTGTTGCCTATGTGCTCATCTATACTTATGTCAAATCTATCTAATTATCACCCTTAGAATTAGATCCTCCTTATTTGTTGGTAATATCTTCAATAATGACTAGTTTTTTTCATACTTATTCTTAGTTTTTGTAGTGGAAGTTTGTTAACTCACTATTACTAAATACATCATCAAAATTTGAAGGTTTTGCCTCTTTATAGGCTTGATTTTTCTCCTTCTACAAGTCCTCAATTCATACTTCTAATATTTTGAATCAAAATAGATTCCTCATCAACTAATACCATAGCAGTCAATACCTTTGTTTTAAATTCCTTGTGATATTTATCCATCCAAACTTCTATATCATTAACCGATAGATCAAGACATAGTTCTTGTAGTATTTTCTTTCTCGATTCTTCTACTCTATAACTTGCAGAATGCCATCTTGCTAGAAAAGTAGTGTAAAATTCATGTGGCACCCTATCCTTCACATTTCTAGGATACTTTCACGCTTCTCTAAAATGATTAATTAATGAATCTTCAATCATTTTCTTATCTGCTTCAATTAGATTGGTAAATACATCAGGATCCATCTTCCCAACTAAACCTATTCTAGTGACATATTTGACTATTTCCTCAAGGTCAAAAGGAATCTTGTACATTATCCTACTAAATTTTCTACCCCATGAACTCATTTATTTCTCTTGTTCAACTTGTGATCTATTTGATGCTAGTGGAGTCTTAACTTGACTCTGAGTAATCCTTCTATCAATAGTAATAGGTTGAGTTTTTCTTCTTTTGAACATTTTGCCCTTATTGGTCTTTATAACTATTTCCTCCATCACTTCACCAAATGTGCTCATCTCAATTTCTTCTCGACTTTCTTCTTCCTTGTGTTCCAAAATAATAACAATAGCCTCTTTAGCAGGTTGAGTATCTATGTCTTTTTCCTTCCTTATCGGTGTAGATAGATAAAGTGTTGATGTTTCTTGTTTGACTTCTTGCATCAATAGGGTATTGGATGCATCATGTGTAATATTAGATTTTTTCTTCATCTTTTCTTTCTTTTTTGACAATTAGGGCCTCTAAAGATTTACTACATAAAAATTCCTCATAAGTCCCAAATCATGGGGTTGAGGTATTCTTTGGCAAGCTTAGTATATAGTTAGCATATCTAACCAAATCCTATTCTGAGACCTTATAGTCCAGATAAGGAAACCAAGATGTTCTTGGCTCCACTAGTTGAATCCTACAATTATTAGTATCAATAACAAACCATAAAGTGTCTTTATACCTTTTTACAATGGTGCCTAGAATCTGATAGCACTTTTGCAGTCTCAATTAAAATTCTTTGAAGTAACTCCACATGATTCTCTTAAATTATCCTACTAATTGCTCAACATACTCATTAATTGGTAAATAATGGGTCTATTTTCATTTCATTCTACCACTCCTATACTAGGGAAAAAATTCTTAACATAGAAATAAATACATACAAGTAAATCTCTGTATTTTATATCTTGTTGTTCATCCTTCTTTAAACATTTGATATTTACACTTAATTGATTAACAATCATACCTGATATATCATATGCTTTACCATGTGTTTCGATCTCATGTGCTATCTAGATAGTTGTTCCCAAAATATTATTGGGGTGACTCAATTGATATACCTTATACCCAATTATCATCACAACAAATCTTGTTCCTTCATGTTTTACCTTGTCAACCTCATGGCTATTTTATCTGATGTAGTCTATGTTATCTGACTCAACTCATTCATATTACTTACTCCCAATGGAGATTCCTTTCCTTGTGTTAATAAACCCTTGACTTTGTTGACAATTTCCTTTGTAATCTTCACTGGTTCTTCCTCGTCTAGATAAAGTGCTCCATTGTGTACATGGCTTAGAACATATCTAATCCATACATCAGTGGAAACCTTAGGTATGCATGCCATATGTGTAAGGCCTTGAGCTTCCAGATACTTGTACTCATCTTTTAGGGCTCCATCTAGACACAATAGCATTTTATACATCTCATCAATTCTTGCAATACCCAATACCACAATCTTGTTATGGATAAAAGTAGTATTATCCTCATATAGTATAACACTTGGTGGTAGAGATGATAGAGATCCAACATCATCTTGTATGCTCGAATCCACTAGATAAATTTTGCATTTTGGCTTTGGTCTCTTATTAAAGCTCACAATGAAAGGTGTCTTGAATTCAACTTCCATTTCTTCAGATTTACTTGTTTTAACATATACTAAATAGAGTATTTTCTGTACTAGAAATGTTAGGAAAAAAATCACTCTATGTAGTTTCTTGCTTTGTAACACTTGTAGATAATCACTTCAAAATTCTTTTAGACGTAGTAACTTTTATAAAGAAAGGTGTTGAATAAATTATCCTCTTCATGTACTTATAATCTAAAATGTAAGCAAACAATTAATAATGTAATTGATGTATTTACATTAGTAACATTTCTTCGATAGTCTCCAAATTGATAGAGTTTACCTTTTTCTTACTAATAGCATTGTACTTTCTTACCCATCACACCTCTTTATCTTATAGGGGACACAATAGAATTTTATCATTATTAACAATCCTTAAGCAATACTTTTATTATCTTAGTTTGAGGATGTTCCTTCCTGACTTGAATTTTTTGAATTATTGTTGGTTACATGCCCATTATCATTCTTGATCCACACTTGTTTAACATTTTTCTTCAGTCTTCCAATATCCATAAAGTTCCTGTCCATAGTTTTTTAGTATTTGTAGACTTATGCTATATGTCCAATTTATGGAAGACATAACATGGTGTACCAGTCAATCATGTACTCATATTTCTATCTATAAACCTACACTCTCTTTCATTTTTCCATGTTTTTCACAATTATTGCATTGTATGTTTCTTGGTTTCCTTATTGATCACATTCCATTTCTACAATATTCAACTTTATGACCAAATATGTTGAAAGTATAGCAGTAACCTTTAAAGTTTCTTTCAGTTGAAGTGGTTGATACTCTAATTTTTTAGTCTCTTATTTTCTTTCCAAATTTGTAACAATTGTAGCAGTAACCATTAAATGATGCTTTTGATGAGACATTTGATGATTTTCTTCTACACACATTTGTTGTATGTCCTAGTTTTTCACAGTTGTAACATGTGGGTTTCTTATGCTGGTTCTTGTTTGGTTGAAATGTCTTTTGTGTGACTATTTTAAATGATTCACTGATTTCAAATTTTCTATTATCGATATGACAAAGTCTGGTTGTATCACCTAATTTTCTTTGCCATTTTAATTGTACATTAATATTTTTCATGCTTAGGTCAAAATTGGTAAGTTTTTCATTCACCTCTTGTTCTATCTTTATCTTGTTTGTTAGATATTCTACTTCCTTTCTCAATTTCTTATTCTTAGTAAGGATTTGTCAATTTTCCTCATATGTGTCACTCATGTAACCATTTAGTGTATTATTTTCATGTTGTAGTTGTAGGATAACATTGTCCTTCTCTTTAATTCCCTTTTCCATATTATTCTTATTGGCTTCCAATTTTCCTTTTCATCTTCAATAGTGTTCATTGTTTCTAATAGTTCAGTTATCCTTAAAGTTTGAATTTCAAGTTCCCTTTTTTCTTGTTGTAGATTTTCCCCCATAATAGTGTTTATGTCTGATAAATCAGCTACTCCAACATTAGTTTCTTCAAAACTTGTATTATTTTGGGAAAGTTCTTGAAGATCCTCAAGACTTGTTTGCAATATTTCTAATAGTTTCTCCCTCTTTGCAAAGAATACCTTTAATTTCTTCTTTAGTTCCTAATTTTGGGCTATGGCTTTATTTAGGTCTTCTTCAAGTTGCTTTTCCTTCTTGTACCTTTCCATTTTCCTAGATCTACTCTCAAGTTGTCAGACTTCTTCTAAGAGAACAAAGCTTTGATACCAATTCTAATTATAGGTAGGAAAGATTAAATATTGAGGGGGTGGGGGGAGAGTGGGGGGTGAGAGGGTGGTGAATTAGTACATATGAAACTTTTTCCTTTCTACGAATGTTTTAGCTAATAACCAATTCTAACATTAATCCGATAACTCGCAGATATAACTGATAGTGTAATCATTAACCATTAATAGTTCAAATGCATAAAATTAAACAAAAAATCACAAAAAAAATCAATAGAAAAATAACACATAGATTTGATATTTCCAAAAACCCTTGGTCAGAGGTAAATATTGCCGTGGGGATGGAACCCACAACTTTTTCAATGCAATCAAAAAGGTTTTTTGATTAGGCATACAATAGTGTTTCTTTCTAAGAAACTTGCCTTGCAAGGAGTGATTGATACATTATTAATTGTATCATTAACATGTTAAGACTTCTCGGCTAAGAGATTTTATCATGCTTATCTAGGCATTCACCTTGTTAGAGGATTTTACAAAAGTTCATACAAAAACTTAACTAGTCTTGTAAAAGACTTTACAAATCTTGTAGAAAATGGATTAAGTATTTGTACAAGATAATTTGACATGTTCAATGCTTCTCACTTTGATCTTATCAGATCCTTGTGTTCCTTTATCATATGATAACCTATTTTGATGTTCTCTCTTTTGTTCACCATTTTTTGTCTCTCTCTCTCTTTCCCTGTGTGTCTTAGTCCCTTTTATTATATCCTGCATGCTAAGCCTAAACATAATCCCAACCATAGACCTTAGGGTTGATCCCATTCTCCATCTTATTATTAACTTCAAAAATTCTCTTGCAAGCTTTTGATAATAGAAATCATACACTTCTCCGATAGTAAAACCTTTAATAGTAACCCTTATACTCCGGTAGTAAATTTTCTTTAGTAATACTGATAATAAGTATTCCTTAGATTTTTTTCACCAATGAAAAAGATTGCATTATCATTCTTAACTAACAATTTCCATAAAACTCCATGTGAATTCCAAAAATCTCCAACAAGGATAGTGTCAACATGATTCAATTGAAAGGAAAGAATACCAACTATGATTTAGATATCAATAAACCACCTAGAGTGTCCCTTAGTGGTAGACGGCATGAATCTATATACATGGATTCACATGAAGATAAAAATGGAGAAAAAAATTCATTATTCTTAGAGGAGTAAATGTACCTTCCTTTAAAAATCTAAATGTAGTTACTAGGAGTCAACCCCAGATCATACTTAAGGTTCCTAACTCCTCTGAACAATTTAAGGTTAAGAAATCCAAATCCAAACAATCTATGTCTAAGTAAGTGTCCACCTCAAGTAAGTCAAGCTACAATTTAGTGGACTATTTGCAAATAACTCCCACACATACATCAACCTTTAATTTTTTAGAATTGTCTCCCACTCATGATAAAATCTTAGAGAATTCTCTATATACAAATAGTGTTCCCAAATAAAATGATGCAGACCAATTCTAGACTACACTTAACCATATTAATACACCTTATCACCCTTAATTTTTTAAAGATGATGATAAATCACTAGTTCATTCACACAATCTTTCCTTGCACATGGAATTATTAATCTAGAAAACTTGTGGTTAGACTCGTGTTGATAGATGAAGGTGTAGGGATAAATATCTGTACATTTAACTTAATCAAACAATTGGACTTTTTAGAGCACATTATCTATCCTAGGAATAAAATTAACATCAAGGCTTATGATTAATAAGAGAGTTCTTCCAAAGGATTAGTTGTTCTGCCTATTCATATGGGTCCAGTAGAAAAAAGGCATTGTCTTCCAAGTACTTGATGTGAGTCCACTTGCATACAATATCTTGTTGTAGAGACCATGAATCCACAACATGCAAGCTGCATCATCCACTCATCACCAATGTATCAAATTTTCTTATAATGAAACCAAGGTATCTATTCCTAGGGACAATACCCGATCAATCAATGTTGTCACTATTAAACCATTTGTACCTCACAATAGAGTTGCAAAAGAAATCAACAATAGGAACTCACTTGCCAAATGTGAGAAAAGGCTTAAATGTTGAACATATAAATGGGGGAGTATAAATTGGAATCTATTGCTACACTACCATTTCTCCACACTCATATGGTCAACCCTAAAAAAAGATGAAAAGTTCTTCCTCAACTATGATAGTTTATGGTACCTTTGTCCAATCCTTCCTACCACTTTGTTGCCAGATTTTCAGTCCATCCCTTTTGAACTTCTAGATTGATGTGTTTTCATTACAATTATATTGAGTTTCTTATCAAGATAGTCCCTTTGTGGCTCTCTTCTCATCAAGCATCCTATGGCTTTCCCTTTGTGTCTTTTCTGGGTTTTCCCTGCTCCACTTCCACTTATACCTCCATGTGGGATTCTTATCGTTCCACTAGATTAAGGTCTTATGTGATCTAAGTTTAGAAAAATTATTATCTGAGTGTCTTTTTGATGAGAAGAAAGTCCTATTTGTTCTACAACTTTGTTACTACCTCAAGTAAGCATGCTTCCTAGAGATTTTTGATTCGTTCTGCTGGCTATCCATCTTTGGCAAACTTCATTAAGAAAGAGTCTAAAGAAAAATGTAACAATGACATCTGCATATATATGTCCATTTGATTCATGATAAAAGAGCAAGGTAAGAAAATATATAAAGCTAAGAAACTCTCAGATCAAAGATTCAAAGTTAGAATTCAGTTTTGTTCAGAAGAGATGAAACTTCATGTTTTTAGCTGCTCATCCTCTGGAAGCGAACATTTTCTAATGTGTTTCCAAAGCTAAGAAAACCTGAGCTCTATTCAAAATATTTCATGTTTCAGTGGGACCTAGGTACACTTTTATAAAGAATTTAATCCATGCCCTTGATACACATCGCTAAATGATGGATCCATGGCTAGCTTTTCATTTCGAAGATATATAAGGAAGAGTGGCCAAGTTAAAGGAAAATGTTTCAAAATGTTTCTCTTTTCAGAAAGTGAAGGTCGCAATGGTGCCTTTCCATCTAATAGAAACATCCAAGTCTTCCTTTCTGGAGGATAAGGAGGAAAACAATTCTAAGAACTACATATGAGGATATTCTACAGAGATGCTAGAAAGATGCTTTTGGTGAAGTTAGTTGCAAGCTTCCATCCCCGATACAAAGGAAATAAAGTATTTTTTATTGAGGTGGAGAATCTAGTCTATGACTTACCCAAAATGAATTTGTGAAATTAAGAAAGAAAACCCTTGCATGGAAAAGAGGGAGAAATAAAGTGCCAAGGTGTTGAAGGAGTATTGCTCATGCTATGATCTTGAATCAAAGGAAAAGGCAAGCTTGTAGAAAGACAAGTCTAAGATCTCCTTCCCCACACATAGGAAGTTGTGATGAGAACCCTTGTTCCAAATTCTAAAGTTAAGAAGGGAGTTTCCATTAGGCCAAATTCAATTGATTTAGATTTATGATCTTCATATGGATGGAAGTGGAAAGTTTTAAGTAGTCATTAACCATCAAATTTATTACAAATCCTACCATTACAACCATTGGTTGTGATTTATTTCATTCGTGTGGTGCAAAAATTTGGATTCCCACATATATATGATCAATTTTTTCCCAAATATAGTTTTCATTGTTTTAATGACTATTTATTGAGTAGTTTGTCCCCTTTATGAAATTGTAAGCTAATGGCAATCAGAGCAATAGGGTATGATCATTTGATTAGTTTGGAAAGTGAATTAAAGAGCTTCTCAAATACCTCATTCAAGTTTTATGATTTAGGTGATCTCCATAGAAGGCTCAACTATTAATCAATTCACCTAATAACCCATAAATTGAAGGAAATTGGATTAGTCAAAGTTGTCAGATTCCCCATGGCTGCAATAATGCTAGAATTGGTAAAGGAATGTATCAAAAAATATAATCTGGAGAAAAATAAAATATTGCTACCTAGTTAGTCTATTCTACTATCTATAAACAAAGCATCGACACAATCTGCATTTGGCATTCTAGTAAAAGAGGAATACTGTGACATTGACTTCTCATCCTCTCCATCGGTCTTCAATAAAAAGAAGACTTTGAGAAGAGAAGACATGCGGAAAACTTGGTTCTAGAAACCTCATTCCAAAAAGAGTAAAATGCCAAAGACTCCTTTAGGAACCAATTTAAAAAGAGAGATTGTGGACATCTTGGCACTATTGCTAAGATTGAAAGAAAGAGAGGAAATCTTGGATTTCATTGAACATCATTTTTTCTTGGTACATGCCGTATGTACTGATAGATTGTAAATTGATTGGGCTTAGATCATATGTGAAGAGATTTCTTCTTGGCTAGGTTTGGCTAAGGCATTCAAGCAATTCTATATGTCTTCATACTTGAAATATGCCTTAGCTACACATCACCTCTAGCCAAGTCTTCCCAATATCAAAGACTACAATGAAAATACAAAGGTGTATGAGTTCTATCCCCACCTATAGCTGTAAAAGAGTTTTGAAGAATATGTAAAGGTTAATGATGCCTTTAAAATGAGGAAGTGCTAGAAATTGCAAGGATTCCCTGAGCATAGGTTTTCGCCTGAGGCTATATTAGCTATAGGCCTATTTGGATATTGTTTCATCTA
Organism: Cupressus sempervirens; assembly: GCA_028749045.1. Taxonomy (NCBI): domain Eukaryota; kingdom Viridiplantae; phylum Streptophyta; class Pinopsida; order Cupressales; family Cupressaceae; genus Cupressus; species Cupressus sempervirens. The sequence continues at coordinate 929,695,568 of CM053789.1, forward strand.
GTTCCCATCTTTCTCATGCCTGAGAATTGGTGCATTTAATGGTTTCCCCAAAAGGATTCCCAGGTATCCCAAGTACAATGTTGTTGTTATTGAACTATGCACACAAATACTGGAGGTGAACACCTTGTGTTTTAATGTAAAGTAGATAGCTAGGCTTTCCTTCCCAATAGTGGTAGGACCTTATTCCTATGCTTCTAGATCTGATGCCCAAAATCTAGTCAAAAACTTTGAGAGTAAGATTAAACTAACTGATTACGAGGTAATAAGGCCTCAATATGACCTAATGAACTTTGCGAGAGATCATCTGAAGCTTGGATATGCTCACAGGCATGTCCTAGACATTGAAGACTATTGGGCTAGATGTTATGATGAATTCCAGACCAGGGAGTGGTATTGGTGCAAGCTAACATTAGATAAAATTAAATTGTATAATGATACTATTGATGTTTTTGATCTTGTAGATGATGGATCCTACATGCATCCCTTAACCTATGAGAAAGTCAAGAAGACTCCCATTGTGTCAACTCCACCTAAAGGTCCTCTTGTTGACACAATGGAAGTCTTGATGTGTGGAATCATCAAAAGGATGAACAAGTGGGTGGAATGGACTATAGTAAGAAAGAAAAGAACTAGAAGTACAATTTCTACTGATGGAGTAGCTTCTGGAACATCTCAATCAACTGCTGCTACTTCCACAACTATTGCTACTCCAACATTAGCCAGTCCAACACAGTCTGTCAATTTAGGAGGAAACCAACCTCCTGAAAAGAATATTCAAATTAATCAAACTTGTGGAGGAGGATCTCTACTAGAAACAGGAAAGGTTGGTGATGATGAGAAGAACAAAGAGAAGGCACAAGAGAAGTCAGTGACTAAGCCTTCTCCCCTATGCAAGTCATCAACTTGGATGGAGATAATAATCCCTTGGATGGTCAAGAACAAGAGATGTCTCAACACTGTGACACTTTATCCCTCTCAATAACCAAGGTAACTACTTTTCCTACTATTACCTAGAGAAAGGAGACACCCCCAGTGGTGAGGGAGCTCTTTGATCCTACAAACTACAGTCAACAATCAATGTCCTTTCAATTGAGTAATGGTTGGAAAAGACTATTGATCGAAAGAAGCGAAGATGTGAAGAAGCTTCCCCATCCAAGGACCTCATTGTGGAAGCAACTTTGGCTTAACCAGAATCAAAGAAGGCAAATAAGTAGAAGATTATAATGACTTTGGCCACTTATTCTTCTACTAGTCATATGCTAGTAGAGATTGTAGTACCTCAGAAGAAGGGAAAGTTGTACAAGCTAACTACACGTGATTTCCAAATTAGAACTATTGACATAGGTATTCCAGTGCATGATTCTATGGTCAACATCTAAAAATCAACAAATGAGAAGATCAATGATAGACTAGAAGAGCTAAGGGAAAATGAAGAGGTACTCAAAGCCTTAAATAAGGAATTGATTGAGTACATCAAGGTTACATTTGGAAGCATCTCTACAAGCACATTTGACCTAAGTGCAAATGAGAACAAGAATCTACTACTAAAGCTACAATAAGAGAGGCAATATAGTCAAATTGGCCATGCCTAGATTGATAAAATGAAGGCTCAAGCTCCCCCTGTCATTGAGAAACATGGGATACTATTGTTAGATATCAAAAAATTGAGAGAAGTAGTGTTCGATCATCAAACCTCAATGCACAAAGCATCAGAGGGTCTAACAGAGTAGTTAGTCTTGTTGTAGGAGGTAATTGATATGAAAACTAATGATTCCATGATGCATGGGATTCTCAAAATAGGCCAAGAACTATGGATTCTCAAAATAGACCAAGAAATATTTCTTCATTGGAAGCAATCATTTGAATTCATAGTGGAGAGCTCAATAAGGTTTGGAAGTGAGCTAAAAGATGTACGCAATTTAGTGTAAAAATTCATGGATAAAATATTCAAACATCTAAAGTTATTGCATACAGAATCATATATCACCAATAATGATCAATTAGTATATATTGAATGAATGAAAGCCAAATTTTTGGCATTCATGGAAGAAGCTACTGACCCATCAAGCTTCCAAATGCCAAAGATCCCATAGCTTTTAGTAGTGGATTTTGTTCTAAGGCGTGCATCAGAGAAGCTCCAATCAAAGATCTCTAGAGTTGAAGAATTGATAGAAATGCATGATTACTGGATGATTTGAGTTGATAACATTCTCATCCCAGGTGTCAATGAACCCAATAGTGTAATTGATGCAATGAAAGCATACAGGGCTAAGGCTGTGATGCCAAAGAAAAATTGATGCTCTGACACTCTCTTTAACAACTGTTACTTCTTCTATTTCTCAATTTCTAATATTATAGCCATATTTGGCATTCTTCTCGAAAGCTAACATTTTGTAATAGATGACCCTCCAATTAGTCCTATTATTAGTATGATTTGAAGACACTCTATGGAGTAATCATTAATGTAACTAGTCATTCCCATGAAGGCCTATAAATGTAACCTTTTGAGGAATATATCAGATTGACAAATTATTATATGGGAAAGCCCCTGTAGCTAGGAATACTGTGTGATAATCTACATCTGCATTTTAATATCATTAATCATTTAAGTCTTGTATTGTGCTTGGGATGAAATTTGTTGTTAATGAAAACTGAGATATTGTAAATAAACTTGGTATTCTTTCTTTCTTTTCAGTGGTTGTAAGCTTTACTCCCTTCATTATAGTATTTCTTATTTCTCTTGTTTTGTACAAGTTAGTTTATTCACATTCTATTTTTGTATGAGAAATATGGAATTTGGTTAATGAAAGCAACTGATTAGGAAACAATTTAGGTATTTTGAAATCTTAGTCACTTGGGCAATCTGGGTATTGTCAAGTTGATCATACTTTCCCTTCTTATGCAGTGTGCATTGGTAGGTAGTTCAAAATTGTAATTTCTTGCATTTAGAGGATAGAGTAGATTGCATGATAGATGTTATATGAGCTTAAGAATGAATCATTCACATTCATGTTTGTAGACATTGTAAGTCATCATTTAAATTAGCCTAGATTTCTTGAAGTGTGAAGTCAATCTGGATACATCTCTCCTAGTCTCTAGTTAAGAGCATACCCCCCAAACCAAATAATCTACTAAAAAAAAATTCATTTCAAATCTTTGCACTACAAGGGAGATGTACCTTTTAATTTAGGGATCTTTGATAGATTACTACATTGACCCATTCTATCATTAACCATTTTTTTTTCCACCATACTGGGCATATTAGAAGTCAAGGTATCAACCAAAATAAAAGGAAGAAAAACTATTAACCAACACACTTGAAGATTAAAATGAGGAAACAACAATTAAAAATTAGATCTATCATGGGAAAGAGGAAGAAACTGAAGAAACTATTATCTCAGTTGAAATATCTCCCAAACAATATGTAAAGGGCTATGAATTTCTTCATAAGATGAGTTACCTTGGTCATGGTCCTTTGACTACAATAAATAATGCTCTTGTTGAGCCCCTAAGTCACCTTAATGGATGCAAGTCTATAGATACCACTAGCTTAGGATTTTCCAATGCTGATGATAGACCCATTTGTTACGAAGCACCTAGTGATCCTGATGAGTTTAAAGAAGAGATCCAACCCATAAATTGAGTTGCATAAGAGGATAAGAGGATGAATTTATCCCTTTAACTTCTCTTCTTTTGGGGTACAAAATAAATGAGGAGTATCATGTTGACTATATCATTAAAGCCTCTACATCACATCAAAATGAAGTTAGCTATTGAAGATACTAATAGATAGAGAATTCAAAGAAACACTACATGATTATTAGAGATACATCATAGTACATATTCACATGAGTAGGAATGGTATTCAACTTTAGTGGAATCTATAGAACTTGGGGTAGACATCATCCATACTTACACAAATCAACTTGAAGTAGATTATGAGTCACACATAGGACTTGACAAGTTGAATCCTCAAGTCACACTTATTGATCAAGTTGACCATGCAAAGGGACCAATTGATATAGGTATCATTGAGGGGGACCTTATAGGATTCTATTTTCTTATCAGTCAAGACGACTCTTTCCATGTCAACAGTCTTGAACCCACCACATAATTTTCACTTATACACCATGATCTTATAGATTGGTCTCAAGAAAACCAAAAACTAGAGCTAATGACTTTCCAAAACATCTATGAGATCACCTATTACCTAAATACCTTTGAAACAATAGTCTCTTCCACCAATGAAACAAAAATGAATATGATTGAGTTTGATAAAAAGTATCTTAGTCATAAAATGAAAAGAAAAATGAAAATAAGCATTCTGATGGAAAAAACCACTTTGTGGCGATGTCAAAACCCAAAAAAATAAAACAAAAAATGAACTCAAGGGTGAAAACCTCCTTAAGGCACCCTAGAATGAGATACTTGGTAGGTTGTCCAATTATTTATAGGAAAAATATTTAGTCTTGATAGAGCCTACACAACTCGTCAATCTTGGAATAAAAGAGACTCTGTAAGTTATTCATCTAGCTTAGAATTTATCAATGAAAGAAAAGAAGGAATTCACCAAGGTCTTTAGAGATTAAAAAAAAAAAATTTCTTGGACATACTCTTATATGCAAGGGCTTGACACTAATCTAGCTATGCATCATTTGTCCATAGCTCCTAGAGTTAAATTAGTTAAGAAAAAGCTAAGAAGAATGTATCCACATGCATCTCTCCTAGTTAAAGTAGAATTTGAAAAGATCCTCAAAAATTACCTCCACCTATCATTCCAACTAATCCTCCACCAATGGCCTTCTTTGAAAATGCATTAGATTCACCAATTAACTTTCCACGTGCACTCAATGACCTTCCCAAGAACCAATTGACCTTCTCAAGAATTGAATGACCTTCCCAAGAATCCTAAGAAATTCTACCCATACACATTGGGAGAGGTTTCCTTTAATTGGTACATGAATTTTCCACCAGGATCCAACCATGACCATTTCACATTTTAATCATTGCTTTCCACTAGTACATTTGGGTTCATTTTTTGACCTTTATTGGTCAAATTTTTGACCCAAATTTTGACCAACTTTTCACCAACTTTGACCAACTTTTCATTGGTTGGTCAAAATTTTGACTAATTTATTGGTCGAAAACCTACCAAAGCCATTGTATGGGTTCAAATAGGAATTGGTCAAAATTTTGACCAACAAAGGTAGAAAAAAATTTGCACATTGGTGGAAATTTCAACCAACAAAGGTGGAAAAAAATTTAAGCGTTGGTGGAAATTTTGACCAATGAAGGTGGAAATTTTGACCAAGAAAGGTGGAAAAAAAATTTAGATGTTGGTGGAAATTTCGACCAATGAAGGTGGAAATTTTGACCAACAAAGGTGGAAAAAAAATTAGACCTTGGTGGAAATTTTGACCAATGAAGGTGGAAATTTCGACCAAAAAAGGTAGAAAAAAAATTTGCGCGTTGGTGGAAATTTTGATCAATGAAGGTGGAAATTTTGACCAGCAAAGGTGGAAAAAAAATTTAGACATTGGTGGAAATTTCGACCAATGAAGGTGGAAATTTTGACCAGCAAAGGTAGAAAAAAATTTAAGCATTGGTGGAAATTTCCACCAACAAAGGTAGAAAAAGCCCAGGAGTTGGTGGAAATTTTGACCAATGAAGGTGGAAATTTCAACCAACAGCTAGGTGTAAATTTTTTTCAGGCATTCTATAAAACAGTTCACATGTCTTGCTTATGATATGACATTTTACATGCATCCTACACTCTCTCATCCAGCTGATGATGGATTACGCAAAGTGATCTGAAACCATGATTCTGAAAAACACACAATCAATTCCAAAATGAACTTGTACTACAAAGGGATTGTGGAAATATGATATTGTTAATTTTGCATGCATGTCTACTAGGACAAATGTATGCTTAAGTTGTGATTGTCCTGGTAGAAATGCATGCAATTTTACCAATATCAGATTTCCACAATCCATTTGTAGTGCAAGTTCATTTTGGATTTGATTGTGTGTTTTTTAGCATCATGGTTTCAGAGGAATCAATGTAATCCATCATTAGCTGGATGAAAGAGAGTGCAGGATGCATGCAAAATGTCATATCATATGCAAGACATGTGAACTGTTTTATAGAATGCCTGAAAAACATCGACAATAACTAATATGAAGAATATATAATTAGTTATATGATTGAGACAAATCGTGTACCAGTGAGTTGGTCAAAATTTCAACCAAATTTTTTTTGACCAATGGGTTGGTCGAATTTGGTCAAAAATTGGGTCAAAAATTCGACCAATAAAGGTCAAAAAATGAACCCAAATGTACTAGTGCAAGTATGCTTACCAAGTTGACTCTTTGAGTTCAGCCATCAAGTCACTCCACCAAAGTGCCTCATCAAGGTTAGTTGTTAGGTCCACTGATTGAGCTTGCTCACCAAGTCAGCTCGCCATGTCGTGTCTCTAAGTGGCCTCACTAAGTTGGCTCACCAACTTGCCCCACCAAGTTGCCACTTTAAGCCCACTCACCATGTTAGATCACTAGGTCGGTTCCCCAAGTCAGCTTGCCAAGTTGACAATTAAAGTATGCTCACCAAGTCGACTCTCTAAGTTCACTCACCAAGTCTGCCCCCTAAGCCAACTCTCCAAGTTAGCTCACCAAGTCACCCCCACTTGCCCCACCAACTCGCCACTTTAAGTCGACTCGCCATGTCAGCTCGCTAGGCTGACTCCCCTAATCTGAACTCCTTATACAGAAATAAATTTTATAATCAAAATCTACAAATCACGTGTATTTGTTCATTGACATTTTTGCATTTTAAAGTTAATACTAGCACCACCTTTGACTGAAGATAACCACCAAATGTTTGTTGAATGAACATAGTCACATGTGCTATTAGATGAATGGCTTCCTCTCCACTAGCTTCATCAAGGCATATCGACTGCATAGTATCAATTGCAAATCTAAAAGGAAAAAGAAAAAAAAGATATCAATTTGTGTGTGTGCACGCACATGCGAGCATGCATGCGTGTGCCATGTAAGTATGTTTAAGTACATCAATGGAGATTAATTTTTTTGTGCACATAATTTGTAGCATATCCTTAAATACTCCTTTCTATGAGCATTTCTATCTTGATATTTGTTGGTATGATTTAAAAATTGAAAGACTCTAAGCACTTTGCAATTCATGTTACCTCAAAAACTCATGAGCATCTTCCTATTTTCCATATCCAAGGTGATTGCCAATGTTTTTAATTCTAGAAAGTATTCTAATTGGTGATAAGGCACCATCTCCTCCTCTCACCCTCGAGACAAGAAACTCAAGCTCACACATGAAGCACCAGTCTTTCTTTTGACCTAAGAAGACCCAAAAAATAGTATAGGTTATTGTTTTTGCAAGCCACAACTAATATTGCAATGCCTATGTCTAAGGATAAATCTATTGAGAAATGATAAAATACATTTTTGAGAATGCGATCCATGGAGTAGATAGGCTGCAAGAGGTTTTCTATATATCAGGCACTAAAGCACCACGTTAGCAAAGCAACTGCCAATAGACCAGTGGAAAGGCAAAGATCATGAATAACAATCTACCCATAAACTAATTCTTTATGTTTAAAAATTACAAGAATTCACAAACAAGATGTACCCTAACCCCTCCCTGAATTGAACATACAATTTAACCTATTATACTTATATTTCAATGTAAATGACATAAGATTATAAATCAACTCATGAAGATATTATCATTCTACCATTTTGAACTTTGAGATTGGTTTTTCTAACAGTCATTTAGATTGCCATAGACCATAAAACAAGAGGGAGAAGCATGTGCTCTCAAATAGAATAAAATGTTGGCACATACCTATCTTCCACATTTCAATTCCAATGGACAAAGTTGCCAACACAGATATTATGCCGAGTTATTGATAATAGATTCTAATGCATACATTCAAATGGAAAATATGAAAATAAACAAGTGGAACAGCCTCAGTTATTTACCTTTGGGAACACCTAGTTTAGGGAAAACTCTAGTGCATGTTCTTTCTCTATTGCCTACGTACCTTTCTATGCAATAGTGTTCTCTCTCACATGTGGGGGTAGGGGAGACAAGGAGGCTCCTTTGTTGTCTCCTTGGCTATGCAATAGTTTTGCAACACCCTACCCCCCTCTCTCTCTATGCAAGAGTTCAAAGGTATAATCCACATTTGAAATGTGGAAAGTTACCAAATTTATTCTAGTTTACTCTCTTTTGTTCTTTTTCATGTAATAGGAGACCCTGTAGTAATGGAGTTGTGTTTCCCTAGCACACTATCTAATTCATCATTCAATGCAAGACCCTGACCAAGAAGCTCCTCGTCCCTACATTAAATTTGAAATAAAGGTGAACCAACTAGATAATGGGCTAATAAAACATGCTTTATTGCTAGTGAGAAGCATTAAAAACTAGTTCACTTTGCATTTGTAACCTTGGGCAAGGTCTTAGCAACATGATCGCATTGAACCTTTGATGTAAAGGATAAGTACACAAGCTCACAACCCTCAGGAAGGCTTTCTTAGATAAGAAGTTCCTGAGTAGACACAAATCCTCACTAATAATGCTGCTGCGATTTTCTTATTTAAATCCAAACAAAGTTGTATGATCTTGGGTAGAGGAGACTACTGTTGTTCGTGGTTAAGGATCCTTTAGGTTAGTAGAATCACATGCAAACTGGATGTGACATTGTAGTAAGAAAATTGTAATAAGAGCTAGGAGCTTGCCTAGTGATCAAGGCTTGAGACTGGACACTGCATGAAGTATTTGTAGGCATTTGAGTCTCAACCATCACCAGCTCAAAATCAAACTAAAAAGGAAACTTTGTAAATAAACCTAAATAAAAATAGTATTCTTGAGTAAGCTTCAACATTGTATGAACAATACCATTACAATGCACTATACTTGGTACAAATATATTGTTGGCTGAGTATAAAGAACATTGGTGGTGAATTCAAGTCCAAACTGCAAAAGCAAAGACATTTACATAAAAACTAAGCAACCCTATCTGGCAAGAAAAGATATATAGAGATTTCCGACTGAAATTACAAATTCATGCTAAAAAACTTAAACCATAAGAATTGTTCTATATAATAATAAAGAAGAAAGCTAAAGAATCAAACACCTGAAGGATACAATGTTGATGCAGCTTCAGAAAGATCGTAAAAAAGACATCATATGCTTAGGCTGAAGGAGCTTTGAGATTCATTACTACACTCAGAATGGGCTCATCTTCAATCTTTTGAAGATTGAAGATGAGCCCATTCCCGAGTGTAGTAATGAATCTCATATAAAGCAACAAATAAATAACATCAATGAGAGTAACCATGCCATCTCTTAGCATTCTAAGTATTGCCATTGGCACATAAAGAACTAGGCTACACTTCACAATGCCAAAACCTTGAGCATAATTCATTGTGGGAAGAAGCAAGTTATGTTTCCTTGGCAGGTGTTAGCTAGCAATCATTTCATATAACATCTTATAAATGAATTCCTAAAGCTAACCACATTTTGAAATGAGACAACAACTAATATATATCATTTCAAACTCAATTTATTCCTATTTGTGCATAACAAATTTGCATAAAATGCCAAGCAACCCCACTGCTTTAATATCAACATTTTCTCAGCAAAAACCCAGAAAAGCTTACCTCTGCATTCCTTATTTATGATTCTAATGATGCAAAGTAATCTTGTTGTTGGCAGATATAAACTAAAGTCTGAAGGATACAATGTTAGAGCAGCTTCAGAAAGATCGTCCGAAGGACATGATATGCTCACGCTGAAGGAGCTTTGAGGTTCATTACTACAATATGGAATGGGCTCATATTCAATCTTCTGAAGATTGAAGATGAGCCCATTCTTGAGTGTAGTAATGAATCTATAACCTTGACACCCATCTCTTTGCAGACTTGCACACAGGCTTTAGAATACTAATGACACAATTCATTTGTCCATACTATTGGAGCAAAAATACTATTGTAGAATCCAAAAAAGTTAGGCCAAACATGTAGATTACAGAATCATGAAATTGTGAACCATTACACACACACAAGAAGAATAGTACCTTGAAGCACTACTAATCAAATCTTCATTAATAGGTAGGCAACTTAAAAAAATCAAGCATGTCGACTCTGAGAGGTCCTGATTTGTTTACCCCAAACTCAAATTAGATGATTGTCATCATAAAAATTGAAATATCTATATCTTTCAAATGAAATTGAAGAAATCTAAACATAGAATACTGATGAAAATTGTACCTGGAGATAGGTTGCCATTCTCTTAATGTTCTCAATGTATTCAGGAAGTGGTACATGAGGACCTAATCCTGAGGGGTGAAGATCCAAAGAATCATTTCTACCGAAATATACAATGATTAAAAAGGCCTGCTGAACTGCATCCTAGGTGAGCCAAAGCAATAAATATATTAGACTGAGAATATCCAACATTTGCATATAGAGCAGCTGCAACACCAATCTCATAAAACCTATAAGGCAAGCATGAATCTCATAATCATAGGTAGTGTTACTATTTATAGCCATTGAATAAATATGTTGACAACATACAATATTTATAAATATATCAAACTCCATGAAACACTATGCAGTAAAAAGCAATAATAAAATAACTGTGCTAGAGGTACACAGTTACATGACAGATCCATTTTTACTTATGAACAAAAAGAAACAAATAATAAACAACCCAACATATGTAGTTTTTCTATAGCCTGGTGTTAGTCCTTTCCCATTATCTTTTTTCCAACAGTTCTAACAAATGCGTGTAGTTGTGATTAATCCAGGCAAGACCTGCTGTAAATTGCCTTATGGAGATCACACAAATCTGATATATAATTTGATAGTTGTAACATATGATCCATGAGAGAAATTTAGCTTAAAAGATGCACTTTCTAAGACTTCTATAAACTCAAGTTTGAGGATCCATGTAGTATCCATGGAAATATGTTTGTAAAACTATTGTATTGCAACTAGAACAGATTCATAGTAAAAAATTTAAAAAGGAACTTGAAGAACATACTAACCACTCATCTTCATCATGTTGTCCAGATGAACAGCTTTAGTAGCCATATGTTGAGATAAATGACTTTAATTGGCTAAATAATTGAAGATTTTCACCTCGACAAGTACCCCACATTTTCCCTACACTACTAGTCTTCTATGAAACACAGACGTACTTCCTATGGGGTGTATATAATTTACCCTGATGCAAATTCTTTTTGAAAAAAGGGGCGAAGAACGGATATTCTTCTCTCGCCTATTTGGACGCCGTGGTTGAGTCTTATGAAAAAGGGTTTTAGTCCTACCATCGGATCCAATTTGAATCCACGATTGTTGCATACTCGCTATGGAAAGATGCTCATATGTTACACATAGCGAGATAGTGATTAACGAAAAATTGCCTGTGATACTGAAAAGTGGAATCCAATGCCGTGAAATGTGTTCACGGGATGATCTTATGACCATGTGATATGTCCTAGACCTGTCAGTTTCAAGAAGGAATGCATGTGGGAAAAAAATTGCAAGTGGTGTCACCAGAGTTCAAAATTATCCGGCGATTTGCCACGTTGCTAACGGGAAATACTTGCAATTTGTCGGTGGTGGTATAACAAATGCTCGGATACTGGCTAAATAGCCACGAAAATGCACCGGCTAAATAGCCTGTGCCATTACCTCCCTTACTTTCGTCAGCTCCTACAATATGTACTGCCCTGCACGATTTTGGGTTGTGTCCTTTTAAATAGGCCTGGGGCAGCATGAGGGTGGGGGAAAATATTTATGGGGCCCTGAGCCCACGTGGTTGGAAGTTGGAAGTTTGTGGTCATGGGCAGTTAGTGTTAGGGGTTAGGGGTTATAGTGTAAGTTCTAGTTTTAGTATAAGTTAGTTTATATATATATATTTGTTAGTTTTGATTATGTTTTTATTTATATATATATAATTTAATTAATATGTGTCTTTTAAAAATTAGTTTGGAATTAAGTTAGTTTGTTTTTATTTAAAATTATTTAAATTAATATTAAATTAAGATTAGTTTTAAATTTAAATTAGTATTAGATTAGTTTAATTTTAAATTAGTATAAATTTAATTTAGTTTTTAGTTCTTAATTAAATTTATTGTTTGTGATAATTAATTTAGTTTAAGTTTAAAGATAGATTAGTTATTTAAAATAAGTTTAAAATTTAGATTTTAATTGTTAGGTAGTTTAATTTAAATGTTTTAAAACATTGAAAATTTATTGTTTGAAAGTTAAGTTAGTAGTGTTAATGTATTAATTTTTATTTTTACTTTTTATTAATTTTAGTATTATGAGTTGTTAATGAGTAGTATCAGATTTTAGATAGTTTTAAAAAAATTTAGGTTTTTATTATGTTTTTAAATTAGGATATTTGGCAATAGAGTTGTTTGTTTTGTATTAAATAAAGTGTTAGTTTAAATGATGTTAATTAGTATATATTTTTTTTAGTGGAATCAAATATAATTGCTTTAAAAGCATAGTTGTGTTAGTATTATTAAATAGTATCATTGTTAATTTATTTTTTAGGATTGTATCTTATAGACCAAATTCAACATATAATTATCTCTTCTTACACAATAATAAATTTACTTATCTATTTACCTTTATAATATATTTTGACAATTATATAAATATTATTAATTCTTATTTTCAATTAAATTTTATAAAAAAAACTAATAATTAATATAGTGAAGTTGTAAACTTGTAATAAATTAAATTTTAAATAGGAAATTTTTGAAATAAATTTTCTAAAATTTAATTGATATAAACTCTTGGAGAACTACTATGCTAAATCTATGTGAATAGTTTTTTTAATAAAAAATGATATAAGATTTAGTTGAAACTTTAATAAACTTATTTTATACTCTAATTATTAAATTTAATTATTTTTAATTATTTTAAAAATAAATTTATATAATAAACTTCCCTATCTAAAATCTGATACTACTCATTAACAACTCATAATACTAAAATTATTGCCAAATATCCTAATTTCCTATTTAAAATTTAATTTATTACAAGTTTACTACTAATGTTTGCAAGAGCAAGACTGCAAATTAGAATCCTAAGCAGAAGTTCATGGGTCACTGCCACAAATGCAACAAACAAGGACATTAGGCACATGAATGCAAAACCAAGACCTTGAGCACACAAAGATTTGAAGGATACTCCTATAACTATCAAAAGTATGGAGATAGAGCATATGAGTGCAGATCCAAGCCTAAGTGGTCATTAACAAATAGACAAAGGTAAATCACAAACAAAAATCTTATAATTAGGATTACAATACTAGGTATAGTTGTCACTACTATCAAGAGTATGGACATGTTCCTAAGAATTGCATAAGAACACACTTTAGAAGTGACTACAAAAAATGGTTGAGTCAACTACATGTTTTAGTTGGTTGAAGATTGGTCACATAAGTAAGAATTGCCCAACAAGGTCAAAAGTGCCAAGCAGTGATTCAACAAAGGCAAAGAAAAGGCAAATGTTGAGAATGTCAAAGATGAAATGAAAAATACATGGAAGAGAAAGGAAGATTGCAACACATCAAGTTCTGATGGGATCTCTTCACCCAATGGGTCAGTTGATGACACCACCTCCAACTAAGAAATCAAGAGGTATGTGTGGGACTGATATTTAAATAATATATCATAATTATTTCCAAGGACTTAGTTTTGAAAAGATTTTATTTTCATGAAGAAAGATGCAAAGTTTTGTTTAGAATCTTGAAAAAATCTTTTAGTTTTTCAATTTTCATGTTACTGTCAAGCATGAAAATTTTCACTTAAGTTGTCGAGTGAAATCTAGTTGATACTAAGCTATGATGAAAACCAAGAGTGCACAATGCAAGTTTGGATCAATACTTGTATGTATATTTTTCTATGTGTAGAACACATTTCTTTCCTTTGGAAAAGTTTCATGGAAGAAAAACAAATTCATTGTAGTACAAATAGGAGAATTCATTGAGAAAATGGGAGAGAGCTTTGAGTCTATTATGACTATCTATTTTGAGGACCTTAAGTAGTCAATGAAACAAAGACACAAGATACCAGTGTCACTAGTTGAGAAACATTTCAATGAGGTTTTCTTTCTAGTTGATACTGATTTCACAAATGTACAAGTTGTAGCTTCAAGGGTTAACGGTTGAGATCACTAGGATATGAAGTCAATGTGGATGAGGCATCTATAGTAATTGCATCCTTTCTTACAGAAGAAGAAGTAGATAATAAGGCTACTGACTTTGTAAATTGTGATGTTGCCAAATCAAAGATAACTATGGATCTAAAGAAAACATTAGTGATAAGGAAGAAGAAAAAGATTGTCAAGAAATTGAAAGAAAAATATGGTGAAGGGGCAAAGGAAGATGATGAAGATGATAATTATGAAGAAGAAGAAGTACCAGCCCAAGCACCATTGGCACTAACACAAGGCCAGAGAGAAGATCAAGGAGAAGAGGAAGTTGAGCTTGAAGAAGGTGTCAAAGGAGAAGAAGTTAGTGAAGAACCTATAGCCATAGAGAAGAAAAGAAAATATAAAGCCTTAGTAGTCAAAAATTAAAGAAGGTTGTAAAACCTAAGCCTACAGTTCTAGCTGCAGAAACTAGCACAAGACCTACTACTAAGAAAGCTCAAGAAGTAGCCAAGCAAAAACAAAACAAAGCTAGGAAAGCTATACAAGTTGATGTGTCTGAGAAGAGACAAAGGAGAAAGTACATTGCTCCAACTAAATCATATGAAGAGAGGATAGAATTTGATGATAATAGCCAATTTAAAGTGGTAAGTCACAGTCCTTCTAATTTAGATTATCTATGTGAAAATATAAAGAATAATGTAGATTTGAGTGGATTTTCACATATTGGATTTGATAGAATTGGAAAGCTAGAAATGGATAAAGAGTCAGTATATGCCATGATGGTAACATTTAAGATGACTCTAATTGAGATTTCAAACTCTGTACCAAATACTTTATATGATAGAGTTGAGAAAAGATGGAAATATAGTCTTACAATAGAAAGGAATATTAGAGAGACTACACTTGTAAGAGTGATGCTAGATTTAGGTAAAGCTAAGATGACTAAAGACATAAAGAAGTATGCAAGGAGATTTTATCCTAAGTATCATGCATTTAATATTCTCCAAACTAAAATTGAAGATGTTGTTCAGAAAAGTATCCAAATCTGGAAGGTAATTTATGGGCTGACAACATCTAAGGTAATTGAGGAGAAACCTATTAAGGTAGGTGAAGATAAAGATGAGCAAGAATTAAATGAGGTTACTAAAGTTGATACTGAGAAGGATGAACATATGGAAGACATTGAAGAATGGGAACAAAAATAGGCAATAACTAAAGATAAGTAGCAACTAGAATAGAGTATACCAGATATACAAATGTTGAGTGCCAATCCACTACATGTGACAAAAGTACACACTAAAATCATATAGATCAAGGATGTTTCTGACACTATGACTCAATAAATTAATTCACTAATAGAGGAGGACATGAAGAAGATACTACTAGAAACCACCACCAAGGAAAACTTATGTAGTCACCCTATATTGGTGAGTGTAGATGAACTTAAGGAGGTAGAGAAGACATTTATAGAGGTGGAAACTCGAGACATCAAAAACCCTTTAATTTACCATGATGCAACCTACATTACCCATTGTAGTGTATCAAAGGAAAGAAACAACCACCATGGCTAACATCAACAAATTGGTGCAAAATTTGTTAGTACCAAAAGTTTCTACTCAAGCACGAGATGGAACACAAGTTCAAACAATACAGGTAGATACTCATCTACCTACAACACAAGTTCAAGATGCAATTGAAATTGAAAAGAAAGAAGAGGAAAGATGGAAGATTCAAACTTGAATACATAGCCTTGTTGGAAGATTGGAGAGATTTTTGGAATATTGGTTTGATGATAATATGTAACACTCATGATTGAGTTTTTCATTGATGTCAATATAGCATGTTTGATGTCTTATGTGGTATCTGACTGAAGAACGATGGAAATATCAATTTGATATGCTTGACTAGTTGAACATAACAACCACTCATGGTTATGAGAGATAACTTTGAGTATCTAGCATATTTAGTTAACATCGGAAGTAGAAAGGCTAAGTCTAGAAGAAGTTATGTAAGTTTTGGTAATGTTTGTTCTAAGATAGAGTTTATAGAGGCATGTTTGGGTAAACTTGTTATATCTCTTAGCAGATTTGATATATTGAGGATCAAGGTTGAGGACTTGGAGAAGACATGTTAAGGATGGCATGGCTAAGGTCACTTGTAATAATATCATATGTACAAAAAGTTATTCAAGTTGCAAGGTTGAAGATTTGTGTTATCGCTAAGTATAACATGCTTTTAATGTGGTCCTATAATAATTAATTGAGAAGGATTAACAACCAACTCAAGGAATCGTTTAATGGACTTGGTATAAAGGAAGGATATTTTCCTTTATCATGGCATGGATATATGCGAATTATGAATGTTTGGAAAGTAGTAGAGAGTATGGAATGTGAAGTTGAGAAAAGCAGTGCTCAAGTAAAGGAAACGTCATTGCCAAGGTTTTTTTGAGTGATCCAAGGTTTGGTATTTGGATTTGAGGTTTATGACCTGGTCTACAAGGTCTAATAGTAATTAGTCTTGTTGATAGGATAGAGGAAAGAACAAGTAGGGAAGATAAATAACAGTAAATTACTTGTTTGAGCAGTGAGCTCTTCTTGTAGTTGAAATTGCATGTTTTGGCAATGGGATCTTCTTCCATACATTGTACCACAACTCCTAACAGGGTTGGAATCTCCTAACAAGGATTCAAAGTCTCCTAACAGGGACTAATTTCACTAAATGTTGTAACAGACTCCTAACAGGGTCTATACTCTAACAAGGAATATTTATATTAGTACATCATCTTGCGAGCATCATTCCCACTAGGGTTTTCCCTTTAATCAAAAGTTTTCGTAGTCAACATATCTAGTGTATTTTTTTATGTGAATCTTTCTATTGTTGCTATTTACTTTTGTTGAATGGTTAAGTTTGTTTAAAGAAGATAAGTGTTTTAATTATTGGATAACTAATTCACTCCCCCCTCAGTTATCTTAGTGGACTATTGTTTCTAATAATCCTGAGGAGAAATTGTCAATAAAAACACTGGTTACCTTACCAACAACTACTACTCTTCCAAGTCAAGCACTTCAAAGGTCGAGTATAGGAGCGACACCATTATAATCACCAAGGTCTAGTACATCCAAGGTAGGTGAGGTTACATCATTTATTGATGTCAACTTGGATGAAGTGATTGTCCTACCAAATTTTGACCTTGCAAAAATCACAATTGAACAAATGGGCATACTACAAGATGCACTTGCAATGAAAAAGCATCACGAGCTACTTAGAAGGGAGCATAGGTAGAAGCAAGCATTGCAAGACATCAAGAATATATTTATTGATGCATTTAGCCTGCCAGCACCTAAAGAAGACAAGCCTATCATGGAATAGTTGGTATTCATTGTAGAACACATCAATGATGCAAACCTAGATTCAAATGTCAAACTACGTGAATGGTCTGAGAGAAAATTTCAAGGAAAGGTAAATGACAAGGTATCAAGTTCTATTACACTTTTAGTCTTGGTTGAGTTAGCAACCAAGACTAAAAGTGTAAATAAAATCTTAGAGAATATTTTCTTACTTTACACCAATTTGTGTGATACAAATTTGTTCACACAAGAAGTACAGTGCCATATTGACAATTTGGAGGCAAAAATGAAGCTAACAAGTATTAATCCACCCAATTCTCTAGCTCAGAGTTAGAAGCATTTCAAGAATTTGATGAATTCCCAAGGTCAATTGGTTGACCTACATGCTCAAGAAGAAAATATTTGGGCCACACTGATTAGCATCCAATCCATGTTGACCCCACACATGGAAATACTTCACAAGGAGCTAGCCTTTGTAGAGACACTAATGCAAAAAGATCCTCATCTTTTATTACTAGAAGGCTTAGTTTATCTTGTTGCCAATTTGGCCATCCAAATCAAATCATTGGAGGTAGGTTGTGATAATTGGGATGTAGCTTTGAAGCTAATACTTGAGATCCATAAATCTTTTTTGGATAAACACACTATTCAGGTATAACCCTTTGACATAAGTGTCAAAAATGGGGAGTAATAAGATAGGAGGAGAAATAAGAAAGGGGGAGCATAATAAATTTTTTAGTGACATTTACTCCAAGTGATGAATAGATACAATTTTGGGGGAGACAAAATAAAGGGGGAGTCAAAGACATAAACAAAGTATAGCATACACATATTTACTTAGCAATAGTATTGATTCAAGATTCAAGATATAATAATCAACTCAAGGGGATTTATAAGATTTTGAGGTATGATAGTAAAGTCAAGTTTTGCAAAATTTTGAAATTTTGTATTATACCGAGTAAAGATGGTGATTATCTAAGTTATGCTTATAAGTTAAAGATATTCATGCATGACGAAGTGTTTTTTCCACTCATGTCAAAGGGGGAGATTGTTAATCTCAAATTGGTTTTGACATATGAGTGTTTATACACTTAAGTCATTTACAAGATTAGTTCATGTCGAACAAGTAATACATTTGGAGCATAACATGTCAGATAGTACATATCAAGTGAGATTCTTAGTGTATGTTGAGTAAACAGTTGTTGCCAATCCACTCAAGTGTCGACTAGATAGATGATGTCAAGTGATTCAAGAACTGAGTAAAATCAAAGGATGTTGAGTTATTTAGATGTTGAGTTCTGGCATTGAAGTTGTAGTTGATGTTGAGCATCAGGGACTTCTACTATCAAGTTATATAGTTTTGACATAGTTGTTTGTAATGGCACAAACTCCTATGTAAATTATTTTGGGACCAACTTAAGGATATATTTTGAGATCCTAGATGATAACAATGAATCTTGATTGATTATCCCAATGCAACACACACAACTAATCAGAAAAAAGAGAAGGATTAAGCAATAGGTGAATCACAATCGTTGATTCATACCTAACCCTAAGACACCAAGATCTTCATAAGGAGGGTAAACCCTAATATAGAATGTAAGTAAGGAGATGAGTAGAGAGAGAATTTTGTGCATGCAAAAAGAGAATCAAGGTGTGCTTAAGGAATTGTGATCTAGAGACATGAATTATAGAATATGTTAGAGGAGAACATAGTAAAGGAGTTAGAGGATAGAAGAGATACATCTAATCATAGAAGGATCAAGAATACATGAAAAGAGGTGATCTAACATCAAGTAGTAGAGTGCTAACAAAGGATCATTATTGAGACATTTTAATAGGTGAATCATTTAAATCTCTTAATAGAGTAGTCCTAACATGCTGAGATAAATCCTTGAATAGGGTGCTTACTTCATTGTAAGTTGAAGTCCTTTTACTAGGCACACTTCTAATAGGGTCTTGAAATCCTTTAATAGGGTAAGACATAATAGGCTTTGTAAGCTTTTAACAGGGCATACCTTTAATAAGGTAGATCATATTTCATGATCAAACATTGTAACATTCATTGGATATACTTTATAAATGTAGTAGTGAAGATGTATGGGTGTCATCCCCACACCAGTTTTACCTTCTCATTAGAGGGTTTTTGGGTAATCATATCTTGTGTCATATGTGTTAATGTTTATTTACTTTCAAGCTATGAATAGTTATGCTTAATTTGGTATTTTAATTTACATGTATAGATTGTGAGATGGATGTGTAGTGAATGATTTTAAGGATGAAGTTTTCAAGTATTTTATGGGACTTAGTATTATCATATATTTATTGACAAACCTCCCTGCAGTAAGTCAATTTCATCAAACACAAAAAAGAAGAAGT
Source organism: Cupressus sempervirens (assembly GCA_028749045.1). Lineage (NCBI taxonomy): Eukaryota > Viridiplantae > Streptophyta > Pinopsida > Cupressales > Cupressaceae > Cupressus > Cupressus sempervirens. Next base: position 929,715,505 of record CM053789.1, read on the forward strand.
AATGATTCACTTGACCCCATGTCACATGAATTTTGGGAAGGTTGGCGTCAGGTTGGGATTATAGGGACATTAAGTGGATTAATGTTATTTTTATGGGGAGATGTATAAGTAAAGTAAAATGTAGTGAATAAAATATTTGGCTTAAATATTGTTATTTTTTAAAGGATATAAGGGTTAATGGCTAGTGGATAGGGAATTAGTGGTAAAATTAGATAAGGGGTGGTAGGAAGTAAAGCATGATGTAAGGGATAGTTATAGTATAGTTTAGGAATGGTTAGTAGAAAATGTTAGGAGTAAGGAACCGTATATCAGATTACTAATAGAGATTATTTTAATTGATTTAATATTCAAATACTATAAGAAAATAAATTAAACTAAGATAATATACATGTTTATATATATAATAAATATATATAACTAATCAATTTACAAAAAAAATAAAACACACAAATTATAACATTTATAACTATTCACATAATAAAAAAATGAGTAGCTCAAATTAATTTAAAGATAAATTAAAAATCATTTTTATCGTTACAATACTAATTATTGTATATTCTCATTATTTAATTGAATTAATTTTATCTTAGATGCTAAATATTTATTATAATTTATAAATAAATTGAACCTAAAACATGCAACATTACAAACAGAATGGACTAAATTAATACACAAATCTGCACACTTATTTTGATTCGTCAAAACTTGCCATATCACTAGCCAGATTGTTGGTTTTTATGCCGGTAGCGATATAGCGACCCACCTAAAAGTCACAGACACTGCGAGGCCCAAGACATGTGATGTCATGCAGAGATTAGAATATATATATATATATATATGTGCCAGCGTGTTGAGCCATCTCAGCAACAATGATATTATGGACCCACTTCTCGTGTACTAGGTACGAAGATTTTTGATCGTGAGATCGAGCCAGGATCAAAGGGTGGCATTGACTCACTATCAAGAAGTGCTCAAAAGTTAAGTATAGCGAGTTAGCGAGTGTGGCCCACCACTGTTGAAGTAAAATTGCTGTCCACAAGATCAAGTCTGGATTGATGATGCTCATTGACTCGCTATAAAGAGATGTGCAAAAATTAGGTATAGCGAGTTAACAAGCAATGGACCCACCATCGCGTTCTTAAAGGTTGTTTCAATTGTCTACCACATGATTAAAGTAAGACCAGTGATCATTGCTAGTTCGTAGTGGAAAGGTGCTCAAGAATTATGTATAACGAGTTAGCGAGTTGATGACACATGTCTGTAGTCATCCATGGGCCCAATTTGAAGAGCCAACCTTGAAGTAAAGGTACAGGTGGAGGTGTTTTATTGGCTTGATTGCTAATGTGTGAAGAAGAAAGCTGAGTCAGCTTAGTTGTCATTCCTACATCATACGATTTTTCAAGGATCAACGACACAAGTTTAAAAAATAAAGTGCAACGCCACTCTATTTTTTTGTTTGGCACATTTATGATAAGTGAAAGCTTTGCGTGTGGGAGAAATAGAGTATAACACATAGATTTTCATTAATTCTAGTCCCACGCAAATAGAGATTGCAAATTTTCTGAGCACAAGAGCCTGATTGATTGTGTTGTGTTAAGCTTGGTAAAGATGTGAAACTATTCTTTTGTCGTTCGAGAGAAATTTTAGAAGTTTAGAGAAGAACAAGTTCAACAAGTCAAGTAAGTACTCATATTATAACCTCTGTGGCATTCCAATTCTCTCAATACTGTCAAAATGCCTCCTAAGAAACCATTCTCTGGGAAAATTAATTATATGGATAGGAATGTCCACGATGATTTATTAGAATTACTCCCAGAATCTACTGTACAACCTACACAAGTTAAAAAGTTAATTTCCTTAAACCCTAGGCTTAAAATTGGTGATGGCCTATATGACAAGGGGAACTGGGTTAGAGATGCAACAACTACTCAAACTGGCCTTATCTTGTTTAAAAAGTGGTTTTCGAAAAGAAAGTTGCTTGCCCCGCATGCTAATGTCTGGAATTTTGATTTGGGAAAGTTAGTAGTCCCAAGTGTTTTCATGGATTATGACTTGCTTGAAGCCATTGCTAAGAATTATGACCAAGCCATTAGGGTTGTAAGAAGAAAGGATGGTGTGCCTCTGGTCTCAATTACTCCTAAAGAAATTAGAGAAGTTTTTCACCTGGAACCATTATCAGACTACCATGTGCAAATCAATCTGCTAGAATTAGAGAATGAATATAAAGCAAATAAGGATGTAATTAGGGGAGGTGTACTAAGGGCACATATTGGTACAATAGGAACTTTGCCAGTAATTACTTCAGCCTCTAGAGAGCCTTTTGAGAAGAGTCTTTTCACTTCTCGGGCTGTAGAGATATACAAGACCTTATGCCAAGTTTTTGGTGAAGATGAGCAAGAATTTATGCCCATTGGTGTCATGTACATGATGGTTCAAATTGCTTCCTTTGGTGTAGATGTTGTTTTTGATTTTGCTTCCTTTTTGGCTGAAGAAATTCACATTGGTTTAGTTGGGATTGCAAAGGGTAAGGTGGAAAAAACTTTTGGTCACTACTCTCTATTAATGCATATGTTTTTATTCAAAGGAGTGACATATTTTGGTAATGAGATGGAACTAAATAGAGAGGAGAATGGGGAAATACTGCCAGTCTAGTTGTGGAGTGCAGATATGACCTGTGATGTAAGTAATGCTAGTTTTGTCAAATTTGATAGATATTTTGCTGCTAAATTGAGATGCCTCATATTGAGTGACAATCCCAGAATCCCTAGGGTACTAATGAGTCTCATCAGGCCTATGGATAACCCCCATGACTTGAAAGTTTCACATAATTGGGGAGATATCATCCCCTACCCTGTTTCTACTATTTTTAGAATCTATGGTTTCAAGGGGAACCCTCATGTTTTTCCTTACCAAGTTCCTTTGAAGGTGGGAATGGCTGAAGTTTTATGGCAGTTAGGGGGAGTGGAAGAAATATTTTTGTTGAAAAGGCAATTAGGGTCAATTTTCCCTACCTGCATAGTGGCCCATCAGTTTGTGATTACAAAAGGGGGATGGATCTTTTTGCATAAATTTTTGGAGTAGTATATGATGGCTGTCTCTCATCCCCGTTTTTGTGATTCTGAGGGACTTTTCAATCAGATGTTGAGGCATAGAATCAAGTTGGGACTGGTCAAGCACAATTCTTATTATCTAGAGGATATTATAAGGAATGAATTCTCATTGCAGGAGCAGGAAACTAAAAAGGAAAAATGGAGAGTTTATTCCCGGGTCTTAGAATTCATTCATTGTTTTGGTAATAAATATGATCCTTTGGATAATGCTATTACAGACGCTAACAAAATAAGTAAGCTCATGAATACCTTCCCTGAAATAATGGAGGTCATGAATGAAAAGAAACAATTTTTTATTGATTCATATCCTGATGAGGCCAGAGAGGTCATGAGGAGGTTGGCTTTCACTCCAAATGTGAGAACTGATAAAATAATTGTACAAAAGAGGCTCGGATATACTATAATTCAGAATAAAAAGGGTTCCTATAGACAAGGGCAAACAAATAATAGGATCTACTAGTATAGCCCAAGAGGAGAGACCTGAAGAGCCTAGTCCTAAGAGGCAAAAGGTAATGATAGAAGAAAGGCCTCAAGATGAGGAATATTCACCCACCCAGTTCCCTTTGAGGATTGGAGAAGAGCAACTCACTGGTGAACAGGTTGAACAAATGGGATCACAGGGAGATATTTTTATTACTCAAGCAGAATTAGATGAGGGTAACCCTCATAAAATTCCTCTCCCAAGTTTGGATCTAACAATAACTGATTATAGAGGCTGGGAGTTGGACCCTGTATTAGAACAGGCAAGTCATCAATTTTTGACTGATGACAATTTTGTGAAATTAAGGGCTTTTCAGCAGTTTGCATGGAGGACAAACATGAACATTTTTGAGGAGAAATGTAAAAATATGAAAATAGAGCATCCAGAAATGGATGAAACTTCCATGCAAAACCAAATTAAAGAAGAAATGATGAAGGAATTTTAGAATATAAGCCCTAAGGAGGGGAGGAAAATGATAAAGGCATCTAACATTTTATTATTACCCAATTGGGATACTATAGATGCATTAATTTTCAATTTTGTTTCAAGTAGATTGGAGTTGCAAGACCTAAATAGAAGAGACTTCCAAGGCACTTCATTCATTGAAGATCAAGCTGCATTGGTCAATTGGTCTTTGAGAAAGGGATCTAGAGCCACACCATCACAATCAGATGAGTCTGGGTTGATGGGAAATATACCTGTAAGAAGGGTTGCTGACACTTCACATGTACAGGCAACATATTGGAATGTGGATTCTTCTAAGTTTGTGTTGGCCACTGCTAAGAAGGAGGAACAGGTTATGTCTGAGTTACAAAATAAATATGAAACACTTCTTGAGGCCTATAATAGGGAGGTAAAAAGAAGAATTGAACTTGAAAACAAGGCAATGGGGAAATCCACAAGGCCAAGAATAACATACCCCCATCCTCCAGTGGAACCTTTTAACTCCACCCCCCTTGTAGAGATACTAGACACACCTCAAAGGCCTAAATATTATACAGCTGAGGAATTTGAAGAAGAGAAGAGTAAACTATGGGCCTTACATGTAGAGTTAAATACGCAATATGAGGATAAGCTTAGAAAGGCTCTAATGTATTTAGTGAATAAAATTGAGTGGCCCTTATTCTTTGATCAGTTGGTAAAAGTAATAGATATATGGGCGGAATTGAAAACTCATGATGAACCTTGAAGCCGATTGTCAATAAATGGGGAAGAAGGGAAAAGGAAATCACCCTTCTATGTTATTCAATTGTATAGTCTTCCAATGACCATGTTGAATATTTTTATGATATTGCTAATGACCTGTCAGATTTTGATAACAGGAGAGTTGCTCTGCAACTGAAAATTGTTTCTTATTTGAATAAGTACAAGAATAAAAAATTTGATCTATTTCCTTGTGCCTTGGATAGAAAGAAGAAATTGAAAAATAAGGAAGAGTGGAGTAAAGAATTGGATGACCTTTTTTGCACAAGGATAAATAAAGTTATTAATGAAAAGGGGCATGCCTGGTGGGCCACCACGACAAAGGAATTGGTTAAAGTCCAATTATTTTTTGATTCTTTGAAGCAAGAATTTGTTGATTTTGAAAAGGAGGCTGGTTATATTTAGAAAAAGCAAAATGATATCCTACAGTTCAACTGGCCGAATGATATACAATTTGACACTTGGATGGAAGATCTTCTATTGGACAAGTAGTTAGAGGAGGAAAATTCAGATGATGATGAGAAACAAGAAGGCGAGGTGCAGGTTATTGACACCTCTGCACCAGAACTGAAAAAAGAAGAAGGGGAAAAGGTAATAATGATTGCTCAGGGTGAAAGCAGTGAGAACCTGCAGGAGAAAACTGATTTGGAGGTATCACAAGATCATCCTTCTTTGGCTAGCTTGGTAGCCACATATTCTGAGGAGCCGAAATAATGAGAGACAAATCAGAAGTTGATGATTCACAATAGAAACTGGAATGAGCCTACCTGAAGGAATATTTGATATGCTTGGCATTTTGTTGTGATTTTTTTTGTCTTTTGTATGATTCTTTGTCCCTTGGACACTTGTCAAATCACAATTGCCCTTTTCTTGTTGCAACTAATGCTATATAAATGAGTTTTCAAGGCATTGTGATGGTCTGAGACTTGTGCAATTTTTTGTTTCTTTCAAGAAGAGTACATATTCAGTTGGTCCAATAGTATGCAAAGGTTTTGAGTTTGCTTCCATTGTACTGTCTGATAAGCAAATTGAAATGGCAGAAATGGAAATCTATTCTAGGCATTCAATTGGTTTTCTATTGGTTATTGTATTAGTCATTTGAAAAGGATAATACAAAGGGGTATTTACACTATATCTGTGTCATCAATTTCTATCTCCAGTTTATGGGTTTGTTTACTTTGAAGTCATTTAAATAAGGTTTATTTGGCTGAATGCAGTCTGGATGGGTTGTATGCTGGTTTTATTGTTGCTTTTAATTCAAGCAATTATATAAATGCTTCAATAAATTAGTAGGGTTTATGAGTTCATAAAAGGGATATTGCATAAGAATGGAGATGGGTGATTGCAGTTGATTAATTCTTATACAAGTTATTTGAATTAGATCTCCTGCCAATAGTCAACTTCTTGCCCAATGGATAAGGCACTAGTCCTATAAATCAAAAGTAAACAAGGATGAATTTTGCTGCTACATATCAAATCATCCTACAAAATCAAAATTATTTTCAATCCTATTCAAGAATTATAAATGCTGGTCTCAACTCATTTATATCTAATTCCTAAGTCTTAGGTAGCTTCTATTTCCAGGAATATTTGTAAATTTTAGGAGAATTATGACCAGATCTGCTGATAAGGGATGTGTATAAGTTTGAGAGCATTGAAGAATTGAAGTAAGCTATTTATGTATGTGAGGGTAACGTATGAGAATCATAATGAAACTAAGATAATTTCATACATAGTTGCATTAGAATTATCCCTAGGTATACTCGCCTTGGTTTAGTAGAGCCAGAAGAGTAGGAAACCATCATTTGGTTTTGTTGAAGTTGGGTTATAGTGATTCATTCATATAGTTGATATATCTTTTGGCACTGTTACTAAAATCGTTTACCTTCTAGGTAAGAACATAAGTTTGTTTCAATATACAAATCTTCAAAAGGAATTTCATATCAGAAAAAAAAAAGTAACAAGAAATAAATTAAATTGCAGTGCACTAGGAATAATATAACACATAATGAATACTAAACCTCAATTGAACAAAAGACTATACAGTGGCTTTAATACAACTGATGCCACACCTAAACCATCACTTGTAGCAAGCTACTTGAAGATATGTAGTACAAACCATCCTAGAGAACAGGATTATTTTATTGATTAAATTTTTTTCACAATGCCTTGTCTCACCACACCAACTCTACTTCTCCCCCAAACACTTGACAAATCCCTTCTAAATAATCAAACAACAGTAAACAACCACTGCTGTCTAACTATCTGATTGTTACCAGTTAGTTATAAATTGAAATTTGTTGTCTAAGTTGACACAAAGTGTCAACTTCGACAACTTACAATCATATATGCCTTTAATATATTTCACTAACCTTTTCAAAGGTTTTATAACTTCACTAACCCTTCCAAAGACACCTAAAACTCGTACAAGCTGTACTAGGCCTAAAGACACCTAAAACCCTTACAGGCTTTTCTTTGCATTTTTTCTACATTTGATACTTTTCTTATAGGTGGACATGTCTATCACAAACATCCAACATGTCTGTCCTTAGACTTCATGGCAAAAACCCTAAAAACAACAAAAAAAAAAAAGACATGAACAATTCAAACATCTCTAATAGCTTGTGGATATCCCAAAGATGCATAAGTGCATGACTTGTGAAAACCAAAAAGATAAGACTAACTTGTATAACAAGCGAATAGCCAAAATGATTTTATGTCTGTGTTATGTTTGACAATGATAATGATATTTGGATTCAAGTATGAGGAAATTTGTATCAATCAATTCATTAAATATCATTTGAATACAAAGAAGATTTTAAGATATTCAAGAGCATAATTATAAGACAAATTTGTGGAAGACCTAAATTAGACCTAAGTGAACAGACATGTGAAGGCTTATTTTGAATATGATGAGCAGATCTAAGGCAGAATTTTTATGGAGGTATATTCCAAGTTTAGAGCATTTATTGAAAAACACTATTTCAAATCTTGGTGGATTATTCATAAGTACAAGGCAGATTTGTTGAAGACCTCAAAGGAGATCTAAGGCAAATCTACCTACATTATAAACACTGTGCATTTCAAAGGTCAGTTCCTTCTGCATTGTAGGATTTGAGGTTGGTGTCTCTTGCTAATTGAGTCTACACATTTGTTTGAAGTTATATACATACATACGTATATGTGTATGTGTGTACATACACACACAATTCATCTACAAGGATTTCCATGCTAAATAGCATATGCATCTTGTCTTCTTTTGTTAGACATCAACTATGTGAATGCTTTCTACATTTCTTTCAGTTTGTTTAAATATATATAATAAAATATGTAGGTTTCTATGCCAAACTAACTCCAATGTGGACAAATATCTAATAATTGAGATTTAAATTAAGCAAGAACTATATGTTCAAGGAACCAAAAGATGACTGTAATGAGACTATTACAAGCGAAAAAACTTCAGTCTCGTTAAAGAGAATTGGGATGTGTGTTTGAAGACTTAACAAATTTGAGCTTCACTTGGTTTCAAGAATACTATAATATTCTCTACTTAACAAGGCCAACCACGTGAAGGTGGAAGCTCATCTGGCCTCACCCCCCTCCCCCTAACACCAATCTAAAGTACCCATTATCATTTAATTATATACTTCATTCATTCGTTCATCCATTTATGAACTATAACATTCAATCAATACAATCACATAACATTCATTAATATGATATAAAATTCATTAATACACACTAATAATCAAAACTTCATTAACACATAACAATATTCATTAACATAAACTAAAAATCGCTATTAATACGCATCATTCATACAAAATTACTTAAAAAAAAGTTCTTTCATTATCCAACAAGGTTTATCAAAGAAAATTTTTAAAACATCATTTCTTTTTTTTGTTTTTTTGAGCTCTCTTAAGAAAAATGCTCATAGAAGCATCCATATTTGCTTCATTCTCCTCCTCTTCTGGCACGTGTTATGTCAAATTATGATGGCTCCTTCTTTTTGGAGGAGCAGGAGGTTGTTGCACTAAAGGGGGCTCTGTTGCAAGAACAAGTGAATATGATAAATTGGCATACTCTTTTTCTTTTTCTAACTGTTACAAGTTTGTAATTAAGTATGAGTACAACATAAAATGAATTTTTCTTACTTGACAATGCCGCATCATCTACATTAACATTTTGATCTACCACTGCGTCAACATGTTGAAGACTTGGAAAATGGTCCACTGCTTCAGCATGATGTTCAACATGCTCTGAAATATTCAAAAAAAGGATACACATCAAATTTCAATCGAAGATATTAAATTGTATTCATAATTGCATAATTAATTTCCAATAGAAAATTAATACCTCCACCACTATAATGCACATCATGGCCTTCGTCAGGAGCAGGTTCTGTGGTAGGATATGAAGGCTACAGTCAAATGTTATGCACATTGTTATGTAGTCAATTTACGTTTAAAACTAATACCAAAAAAGAATCTTCTCAACTATTTAATTTCATTTACTTTTCATCTGACCAATTTACCTATGAGATATCATTTAGTGCACTGGATTGTTGGGCAAGGCTTATAGATTCTTCATGTATGCATGCAACCACAACTTTATAGCCTTCCTTCAAGGAAAATTTTCTATCTTCATCTATGACCTCCACATTGAAATCTGTGCCCTGTGTTTTTTTCTAGATAACGCCAGTTTTCCATGTATGGTTTCATTAAACAAAACTATTTGCAACATTATATTAATTTTTTTTTACAAATTTCATTGCTCTACTTACAACTCGAGATTGCAGATTCATATAGCCACCAGCGCCAAGTTTGTGTTGGCCAACCTTTTCTATTCTCACTTTTGTAGCCATAGATGTGTCCTGCAATCTATGAACAATTTTAAACATCTTAGATTATATATTTACAAATATCAATGATTAGTGCATGATTACAATGTACTTAATACTATAATGACATACCTCTTTTTGCCCTGTGCTGCGTCATTATCTCTATCTTCACATAGCCTTTTCTCCTTTGCATCTTCTATTATTTCATTCCACTCCATCGATGGAATCATAGGAGGATGGTCATACTTTGGGTTATCCTTAAGATCCCTTCTATATTGATCCCTCACAGTCTTTATATGCTTTGTTGCTCTTTTCAGAAGTAGGCCAGTGTCAAAAATGCTTTTCCCAAATTTCTCCTCAATGGATGCAATCAGCTAATTTTTTAATTCCACAGTTTGTAAATTCCACCTTTTTAAAAAAAAATAGATTTTTAGATTAATAACTTTAATACATTACAATAAATAGAAGAAAACAAAAATTATGTAGCAATGATATGAAACTACGTACCTTTTACATATGGTGGGTCCAAATAGTCTCAATGTCATATGAAAAAGATGTTCAAAGAAAGCATTATTACCTACAAAAACATAAAGGATTTATCAGTCCAAAATCAGTAATGTAAAAGTAAACTAAATTTACACTTTAAATAATATCAATTTTAAAGCACCTGGAAGCTTTCATTCTCTTAATAGAAACATAGTTTTCTTATTCAGCAACAATGTCCCTCCATACAAACCAGTACTAATCACATTAACTGCTCTAGGAAATGGATCAGCTTCAGTAGTACTACTCTCTATTGCTCTATCAACTGAAACATCATACAATTAAATGACAATTTTAGTACTATTCTCTATTGGTCTACCTCCTTGCGTATTTCCATGTCTCTCTATGTGTGGCTATATATATATGTATGTATGTATGTATGCATAGTGTGTGTATGCATGTGTTTGTGTGTATGCAAGCTTCTGTAGACATCATTTAAGCACTAATATGCTACTTCATTGTTCATCATTTTGTAGAAAGACATTACCAAATATAACACATTACAAAATATAGCAAAGCAAAGTTTTACCAGTTCTACTAGGCATAGACAATGATGTTTGCATGGTCTTTGCTGTCGAGAATGCAACAAACAATAGTGGACCGCCAACTGAAGGAGGATTCCGCACTTCATCATGAGCTGAAGAATAGAATATTGTTAGCAAAGACATTTGCAATGGATAAATATCAAATGGGATACTAGCAATAAACATCCACAAAAAAAAGGGTAAGTGTTATAATATTGATCAAAACAAACAAAGTGTTACTTACACGAAGGTACTGCGTAACAATCTTGACCATGTTCACCATGTGACCTCGCAACTGGCACATATGTCTATACAAGAACACATAAAATTAGAGATCATGATCCATAAGATACTATAAAAGATTAATATCTATTGCACTTCTATTACTGCTTACTTTCAAAGATTGGATTCTACGGTCCAATTCTATTCTCGATGCCTCTTTCTCCTCACTTTTGTCACCCTTGATGATAATTCTAACAAGCTTATCAGTGTATCTTTGCGTAATTTGTTGGGTGATGAATATAGGGTCAGTACTAAGGCCAATTTCATGTAGATATGATGCCCATATTTTAGATTGCATTTGATCATCGATCATTGTAGCTTTTTCCTATCATTTGTGACATCAAATATTCGTATACTTTCATCAAAATAACTCCAAAGCCATAAAGAAAAGAACATAATAATAAGACATTTTTTTCTATATTAACATTAAAATTTATAAAAATTAATGTTTACCTCTATTGAAGGTGTCTGAGATGGTCCATCCATATCGCCTTGTGAAAAAAATTAGTAAGTCTTAGAAATCAGCAACGAAATTAAAGTAATAGACTTACCAAAAATAATAATAATAATAAAGTAGATTGTATATGTAAATCATTTGTCTTAAGTTAAAAATTCAGTGTAACTAATGTTTATATCTAAAAAAATATTTGACATGTTCTACTTAATGTTTATATGTGCACATATGGTTTGGAAAGAAATATTTGGTCATACAAGACCCTATCATAGTTGACATTGATCGTATCTAAAGATTTCATTGATAATCATGATCTTCATCCATGTCATCATCATCATCATCATCATCATCATCATCATCATTGAACTTGTCACTTTGATTGTCGTCGTCACCACCACCATCTTCATTACCATCATCATCCTCTTGATCACTATCATCATCATGACCATCATTGCCATGATCATCACCATGATCATGATCATCATCAGCATCATCATCATCATTATCACCATTATCATTAGCATGACCAAAATCATCACCATCTTCTTCTTCTTCATCACTGGGTAACTGTCGTTCCTGATAATCATTTACTTCCTCTTGTGCTTCTTCAATATCTTCTTCTTCGATCACATTATACTTTACTAGCCTTCCTCTTGGGTCATGTCTAACAACAAATGACCAATTTGGTTTGTCTAGAACACCAAAGTAAAATACTTTCTCGCATTGACTTGGAAGAACATAGGGCTCATCTCCGATTGGCTCAAATGACCTTGTATTAATCATAGTAAATCCACTGTCATGTTCAATAACAGTCCTATCAGGATCATTTCGATTCAGTCGTAACCTAAACCATTTGATGAAAAATAGAACTATTTTGAATGAATCAAAGTCGCATTCAAGTATATCATCCAAAATTTCATAGTATCAATTTTCAGATTGTTGAGGATGTATGTCAGTTCTAGATGAAACATTGGTGACTGCGAAGACAACACTTATCTCGGAATCACACGTTTTCTTTGTTTCATCTAACTTTTTTCTGCGGAATTTATAGCCATGGTACTACATAGCTTTGTGGTGTTTGACTTGAAATTATTCAAACATGTCAAGAATCTTCTCATTGATCTGTGAGTTGATATTAAACTTATGTCTCATGATTAGTAATCTTATGCATACCTTTGTATCTCTTAAGCTATATATTAGATCAAGTACCATTGGCATAACATTGGGATCTCCATTACGATGAGCTTCTTTAACCAACAATGCAACACCATACCATCTTAATGAGCAACCATTTTCTTGAGACTATTCAATCTACACTGTCATCCAATCAAGATTGTTTGCAATGTACAAGTGTAGTGCATCCCACTCACGACCAACTATAAAGAAGACAATTACACCAGTTAGAAACAACTTATATATATTGATGATGGATAAGAATTGTTAAATTACAAAAAATAAATTTATAATTATCTGTCACCCTCCTCAATCTACCTTTCCCTGTTAGGTGCTCCCCTTTGAATTTGTCATTATAGTTGGGATCCCAAATGCGATCTACATGGATACCTACTGCAAACTTTGGATGATATTCGCTGATATACACCATGGTCTGGTATATCATATATCCCTCTATCATAAAACCATCAAGACATGCTCTTTGTTGAACCAATCCCTTTATAAATTTCAAGTGCCTCTCAACCATCCACATTGATCTAGCTTGTACAGGTCCACACAATTCAATCTCCTCAACTTGATGTATGAGGTAGTGTTCTTGAGCATTGAAAAACATTGGAGGAAAACACTTTCGCATTTCACACATAAGCTGTGGAATTTTTCTCTTCCAATATTTTATATCTTTTTTATCAATTTCTTTAAATGATAACCACCTAAAAGAGATTCAACATGCAAAAACACATAGAGGAGATTTCAAATAAAATTATACAATAGATTTCAAATAAAAAGCTACAAATTGAAGAAAAAAAACTCTTCTAACCTCATATATTTTTCAAGATCATATATAACTTGTTTAATACTATTGTCAAACTGTTGTGGAAGGGATATAGGTATGACAAACTGCAATCATTAAAAAATGATCATTTCAATATATTATTAAATAATGCAATTGGTACTACATTCAATCTTACCTTGAGGAAGGAATGCCAATCATGTGTCTTCAACCCTGGCCCAAAATCACCTTTCTTTGATGGAAGAGTGCTTGTATTTGTAGCAAATCTTGTTGGAAATTTTGTTTTTTTTAATGACTTCTTTTAATATATCACTTTGTTGCTCCGTTAATAACCAAGGAAGGGCACTTGTATTTATGTGGTCTCCATTCCTATTTTATTCAATGAAAACTTTTAGTGCATGATTAGATTATGAATGTTAGTACAAATTTTAGCAATTTGTTCTCTATCACACTTTCCATCCAACATTTTCCATAGTGTCTCTGTTACATTCTTTCCAATATGCATAGTATCAAACAAATGGCGATTGGCAGATCCTTGTAGTATGGTAACCTACTAAATTGAGTAGGTTAACTTTTCATTCCTCTAGGAAGTTGGTCATTGATGCCTTGATGACCTTTACAAGCATCAGTTACAACATTAGTAAATATAAGACAATATCGAAATACAAATTGTAAACTTCGGACAACCAATTGGACATTACCTCGACGATTTAGTCGATCATATTCCAACTTCCATAAATGAGGTGTCATTCTTCGTGGCCTTGATGATGTCTCTTCTTTCCCATTGAAAAGATGTTTTTCGACAATTCGATACTTATGATTATGGTGGAGAAAGTGTCTAAACTCATCAAACACCTACTTTTCTAAACTTCTCGAATGATGATATTTCATCTTCGGACCACAAACTGGACATGCAAATTTTCCTTTTGTTTGAAGACCTAAAAGATCATGTATAATTGGATCATGTACAATGATCATGCGCAACTTAAGCATTTGATAGTAATTTGTAACCACTATAACATACCAAAAATATGTAATCTTAACAATATAACATACTGCAAAAATGAGTTAGCCCAGGGGCATCATGTATTGTCCATACAAGCATTGCATGGAATTGAAATTGTCGATGTCCTATTGGTCTAGAGATGTCATACATAGTGATGCCATTTCATAACTTCAACAACTCATCAATTAGGGGCTCAATATACACATTCATATCTTTAACTTGGTATTTACCTAGCAATTGAATGAACATAAACATTACTTAGTTATTATAACCATTTTCATGCACTATTTATAAATTAATTTAGATAACTATAAAATAAAAAAATACCTAGCACAATCATTGACAACATTATGTGCTCCCTCTTTATGGACATCCAAGGAGGAATGTTATTGTTAATAACAAAAATAGGCCATACTGAGTAACAGATCTCATATCTCCATATGGATTGACACCGTCTGCCGCCAATGAAAGTTTTAGATTACGAGGTTCTTCTTTAAAGTGTGACCATGTTTCTTCTATCTCTTTAAATGTAGAACCATCGACAGGCATTCACATAATGTCATCCTAACTTCTATTGCGTGCATGGTAATCCATAAATTGTGCCAAGTTAGTGCACTTGAATAACCGTTCAAGACGTAGAATAATGGGAATGTACCGAAGAACCTTGTGAGGCACTTTTTTTGTTATTTGATCTGATCGATATCTACTAACATGAAAATCAGGGCATTCTGTTGTAAATTCATGTTGTTTATGATATAGAATGTGATCATTAGGACATGCATGTATTGTCTGATACTTCATTCCAATATGATCCATAATGTTAGATAATTCTCAGTACGAACGAGGCAAAATGTTTGATGGTGGTAACAAAAACTCACTAATCAACCTACAACAACAAATATGCATTGTTAATATAATGAATAGTAATTGTATGCTAACATTGAAGATGACAAAAATGACATACCTTAGCATACGTGACATTTCTACATTGGATATACTATTCATAACCTTTAAGTTCACGAACAACACTATAGCCGACAATAGAGTTGTTTGGGAGCCTTCGTATAAGGGCTCGTGTGCCTTGTCAAGTAAAGGTATATCAAAACCATCTTCATCATTATTATTAGATTCGCTAGTACCATCATTGTGAACCTCTTCATCACTTGCCTCAATACCAACTTCTTCAATCATGTCCTCTGGCACATTATCATCTTCTTCCATGGGAGTGTTATCCTCAGCTTGGATATTCACACCTCCATGTTCCTCCAGTAGGAAATCCACATTCAGTAATGGACGAAAATCGTGGCCCCCTTCAACATGACTATATTGCCTACAATGACTCTGGGCTATTGTGATTAGAATTCTTCAATTCTTTAAGCCCTTACACTTTTTGCAAGGACAATAACATTTATCAGGTTTTCTTTAGAACTGAGCCCACAATGCAGCCATTGTCTCATTATTTTGTTTTGGGTTCATATTGTCAGGCATGGTCTTTCTTCATAGGAAAATATACCTACAAATAAATTGGACATGTTGTGATTAATGTTTATATCTGCACATATGGTTTTTGTTTAATTAATGTTTTCAAATATAACTAAAATGATTACAAACATATCAAAAAGGACTTTCACAGGGTCTTATTACATCAATTGTTCTAACATGGTCATGTTGGTTATCTTGAGACCTTAATGTCTTCTCATGCCTTCAACCTTGACATTGATGCTCCTGCATCATTCTCCCAAGGATCAAGGAAAGTTGGATCATCATGGAATTAAGTAGGCAAACCTTCTAGGAAGTTGCAATACTTCAACCTTGTAAGTGTCACGTCAATGCAATGGGTACTAAACAAACAATTTAAGTTGATGAGAAATAGTTGTTATGAATTCAAATTGTAAGCATCACCTCAATGCATTGGGTATTAAACAAACAATTCAAGCTAATGAGTATGGGTTTTTATAAACCACAACTCATGAAATATGCATTAAGTCCATACCTGTTGTTTATAATGAGTATGGGTTTTTTTTCTAAGAACATACCTGTTGTTTATAGTCAGTAAGTTTCTATATCCTCTAAGAAATTTATTATGTCAAATCAACGTATGCAACATCTAGCAGATAAATGTGCAATACAATTTGTGTGCTATTCACATTAAATTGTACAAAAATGATCCCTCAATTGAGGACAAAGTATCTTTTAATGAGTACATCAAATATGTTGGTCTTATTTTTTGCGAATCAAATTTTCTTAGGATCATAAAAAAAATCAAATGAGAAGTTTTTGATAAGTCATAGGGCTTTAGGTTTTGGCATAGTATATTTTGATACTTTTGAAAAATCTGTGAAAAGCCATCCTTTTAAGTTTTTCCTGGCGCAAATTTTTTTTAAAAAAAAGAAAAAACAAACAACAAGGAGCGAATATTCTTTTCCTGCCTACTTGATCATTGTTGTTAAGTCTTTTGAAAAAGGGCTTTTAATCTTGCCGTCTGATCTAATTTGAATCTACGGTTGTCGCATGTTTGCTATGTCAAGATGCTCGTATGTTATGCATAGCGAGGTAGCGACCATCGAAGAATTATGTGTGATACTGAAAAGTGGAGTCTGATGCTGCGAAATGTGTTGGCGGGAAGATCTATTGACCATGTACTATGTCCTAGACTAGTCAGTTTCAAGAAGAAAGGCACGTGGAAATATTTGCAAGTGGTGTCACCAGAGTTTAATTTTCCCCAAGTCACTAACTGAAAACACTTGCAACTTGCTAGTGGTGATTAACGAATGCCTATATTTTCCAAAGACGACGTCTTTTTGAGATCAAAAGTAATTTTGAGGATCTCGAGGAAGATATGCTACACGTTTCACTTTTATCCCTCTACAGGTTATTGTCTTTTGTAGTTTCTTTTTTCGGGCATTGTTTTTAAAGTGCTTACTGGAACTCGCCATATCGCTAGCCAGATTTGTGGTTTTTATGCTGGTAGCGATGTAGTGATTGCTTGAAAAATGGTAATGTAACTGAAAAATCCTCAAAGGTAGGCCTGGAATGAGTGACGTGATAAGGCTAAGCTGTGTAGATCAAATTACATGGTGGCGTCCTATTGAAATATCTTTGAGCCAAAAAACATTGATTCATCGGAGCTCACCATGTCGCTAGCCAGATTGTTTTTTTTGCCGGTAGCAACATACTGAAAGTCATAAACACGGTGAGGCCCAAGACATGTGATGTCATCAAGAGATTTAAAAATATATATATGTGCCAGCGTGTTGAGCCATCTCAGCGACAACGGTATCATGGACCCACTTCCTATGTATAAAGTACAAAGATTTTTGATCATGAGATCGAGCCAGGATCAAAGGCCATCGTTAGCTTGCTATGAAGAAGTGCTTGGAAGTTATGTATAGCGAGTTGGCGAGTGGTGGCCCACCACTATTGTAGTAAATTGCTAACCGCAAGATCAAATCTAGATTGACGATGCTCGTTAACTTGCTATGAGGAGATGTGCAATAAATAAGTATAGCAAGTTAACGAGCAAGGGACCCACCATTGTGTTCTTAAAGGTTGTTTCAATTATCTGCCACACGATTAAAGTAAGATCAGTGGTTATCGCTAGCTTGCTGTGGAAAGTTGCTCGAGAGTTATGTATAACGAGTTAGCGAGTCGATGACACGTGTCCGTGGTCATCCATGGGCCCAATTTGAAGTGCCAGCCTTGAAGGAAAGGTATAGATGGAGGTATTTCATTGGTTTGACTGCCAATATGTTAAGAAGAAAGCTAAGTCAACCTAGTTGTCATTCCTAGGTCATAGGATTTTTCATGGATCAACGACACAAGTTTAAAAAAGGAAATATGACGCCACTCTGTTTTTCTGTCCTGTGCATTTATGATAAATGAAAGCTTCATGTGTGGAAAAAATAGATTATAATATAAGAGATTTTCATTAATTCTAGTCCCACGTGAACAAAGATTGCAAATTTTCTGAGCACAAGAGCCTATTGATTTCATTGTGTTAAGCTTGGTAAGAACGTGAAAACTATTCTTGAGTTGTTCGAGATCAATTATAGAGGTTCAGAGAAGAACAAGTTCAACAAGTCAAGTAAGTACTCATACTATAACCTCTGTGGCATTCCAGTTCTCTCAACACTATCAAAATGCCTCCTAATAAGCCATTTTCTAGGAAAATTAACTATATGGATAGGAATGTCCATGATGATTTATTAGAATTACTCCCAGAGTCTACTGTAGAGCCTGCACAAGTTAAAAAATTGATTTCCTTAAACCCTAGGCTTAAAATTGTAGATGGCCTATATAACAAGGGGAATTGGGTAAGGGATGCAACAACTACTCAAATTGGTCTTATCCTGTTTAAAAAGTGGTTTTCAAAAAGGAAGTTGTTTGCCCCGCATGCTAATGTCTGGAATTTTGATTTGGGAAAGTTAGTAGTCTCAAGTGTTTTCATGGATTATGATTTTCTTGAAGCCATTGCTAAGAATTATGACCAAGAGATTAGGGTTGTAAGAAGAAAAGATGGTGTGCCTCTGGTCTCAATTAATCCTGAAGAAATTAGAGAGGTTTTTCACCTGGAACCATTATCAGATTACCATGTGCAAATCAATCTATTACAATTAGAGAATAAATATAAAGCAAAGAAGGTTGTAATCAGGGGAGGTGCACTGAGGGCACATATTGGTACAATAGGAACTTTTCCAAAAATTACTACAGCCTCTAGAGAACCTTTTAAGAAGAGTCTTTTTACTTCCTAGGCTATAGAGATATACAGGACCTTGTGCCGAGTTTTTGGTGAAGATGAGCAAGAACTTATGCCCATTGGTTTCATGTACATGATGGTTCAGATTGCTTCCTTTAGTGTAGATGTTATTTTTGATTTTGCTTCCTTTTTGGTTGAAGAAATTCACATTGGTTTAGTTGGGATTGCAAAGGGCAAGGTGGAAAAAACTTTTGGTCACTACTCTCTATTAATGCATATGTTTTTGTTCAAAGGAGTGACATATTTTGGTAATGAGATGGAACTAAACAGAGAGGAGAATGGGGAAATACTGCCAGTCCAGTTGTGGAGTGCAAATATGACCTGGGATGCAAGTAATACTAGTTTTGTCAAATTTGATAGATATTTTGCTTCTAAGCTAAGGTGCCTTATATTGAGTGACAATCCCAGAATCCCTAAAGCACTAATGAGTCTCATGAGGCCTATGGATAACCCCCTTGACTTGAAAGTTTCACATAATTGGGGAGATATCATCCCTTACTCTATTTCTACTATTTTCAGAATATATGGTTTTAAAGAGAGTCCTCGTGTTTTGCCTTACCAAGTACCTTTGAAGGTAGGAGTGGCTAAAGTTTTGTGGTAGTTAGGGGGAGTTGAAGAAATGTTTTTGTTGAAAAGGCAATTAGGGTCAATTTTCCCTACCTACACATTGGCCCATCAGTTTGTGATTACAAAAGGGGGATGACTCTTTTTGTGTAAAATTTTGGAGCAGTATATGATGGTTGTATCTCATCCCCATTTTTGTGATTCTGAGGGATTTTTCAATCAGATGTTAAGGCATAGAATCAAGTTGGGACCGGTCAAGCATGATTCTTATTATCTAGAGGACATTATAAGGAATGAATTCTCATTGTAGGAGCAGGAAACTAAAAAGGAAAAGTGGAGAGTTTATTCCCGAGTCTTAGAATTCATTCATTATTTTGATAATAAATATGATCCTTTAGATAATGCTTTACAGAGGCTAACAAAATAAGTAAACTCATGAATACCTTCCCTGAAATAATGGAAGTCATGAATGAAAAGAAACAAATTTTTATTGATTCCTATCCTGATAAGGCCAGAGAGGTCATAAGGAGATTGGCTTTCACCCCAAATGTGGGAGCTAGTAAAATAATTTTACAAAAGAGGCCCAGGTATACTATAATTCAGAATAAAATGATTCCTATAGATAAGGGCAAACAAATAAAAGGATCCACTAATATAGCCCAAGAGGAGAGACCTGATGAGCCTAGTCCTAAGAGGCAGAAGGTAATAATAGAAGAAAGCCCTCAAGTTGAGGAATATTCACCCACTTAGTCGCCTCTAAGGATTGGAGAAGAAAATCTCACTGGTGAACAAGTCAAACAGATGGGATCACATGGAGGTATTTTTATTACTCAAGCAGAATTAGATGAGGGTACCCCTCCAAAACCTTCTCTCCCAAGTTTGGATCTAACTGTAGCAGATTATAGTGGTAGGGAATTGGACCCTGTGTTAGAGCAGGCAAGTCATAAATTTTTGACTGATGACAGTTTTGTTAAATCTAGGGCTTTTCAAGAGTTTGCATGGAGGGAAAACATGAACATTTTTGAGGAGAAATGTAAAATGATGAAAATAGAGCATCCAAAAATGGAAGAAACTTCCATTCAGAACCAAGATAAAGAAGAAATGATAAAAGAATTGTAGAATATAAGCCCTGAGGAAAATGGTCAAGGCATCTAACATTTTATTGTTTCCAAATTAGGATATTGTTGATGCTTTAGTTTTTAGTTTTGTTTCAAATAAATTGACTTTGCAAGACCAGAATAAAGAGAACTTTCAAGGCACTGCATTCGTTGAAGATCAAGCTGCATTGGTCAGTTGGTCACTGAGAAGAGGATCCAGAGCCACATCATTAAAGTCAGATGACTGTGGCTTGATGGGAAGCTTAATTGTGAGAAGAGTTGCTGATACCTCACATGTGCAGGTAGCATCTTGGAATGTGGAATCTTCCAAGTTTCTTTTGGATACTGCAAAGAAGGAGGAATAGGCCATTTTTGAGTTACATGGTAAATATGAAACACTTCTTGAGGCCTATAATAGGGAGGTAAAAAGGAGAATTGAACTTGAAAACAAGGTAATGGGGAAGTCCACAAGGCTAAGAATAACATACCCCAATCGTCTAGTGGAACCTTTTAAATCCACCCCCCTTGTAGAACTACTAGACACACCTCAAAGGCAAAAATATTATACAACTGAGGATTTTGAAGAAGAAAAAAATAAGCTATGGGCTTTAGATGTACAGTTAAATACACAATATGAGGATAAGCTTAGAAAGGCCCTAATGTATTTGGTAGATAAGATTGAATGGCCCTTATTTTTTCATCAGTTGGCAAGAGTAATAAGTATATGGGAGCAACTGAAAACCCATGCTAAAATCCTCAAGCCTATTGTTAACAAGTGGGGAAAAAGGGAAAAAGAAATCACCCTTTTATGTTATTAAGTTATAAGGTCTTCAAATGACCATATTGAAAAATTATATGATATTTCTAATGACTTGATAGATTTTGATAACAGGAGAGTTGCTTTGCAACTAAAAATTGTTTCTTATTTGAATAAATACAAGAATAAAAAATTTGATTTGTTTCCTTGTGCTTTGGATAGAAAGAACCAATTGAAAAATAAGGATGAATGGAGTAAAGAACTGAATGGCCTTTTGTGCATAAGGATAAATAAAGTTTCTAATGAAAAGGGGCATGCCTGGGGGCCACCATGATAGAGGAATTGGTTAAAGTCTAGTTATTTTTTGATTCTTTGAGGAAATAATTTTTTGGTTTTGAAAATGAGGCTGATTATATATTAAAGAAACAAGATGATATCCTGTGGTTCAGCTGGCCGGATGACATACAGTTTAACACATGGATGGTAGATATTCCTTTGGACCAGTAGTTGGAGGAAGGTAGTTTAGATAATGATAGGGAATAGGAAGATGAGGTGCAGGTCATTGACACATCAACACCAGAATTGAAGGAAGAAGAAAGTGAAAAGGAATAGTGCCTGCTCAAGGTGAAAGCAGTGAAAACCCACAAGAACAAATTGATGTGAAGGCATCACAAGATCACCCCTCATTGGCTAGCCTGGTAGCCACGTATTCTGAGGATCCAGAACAATGAGAGATGAATCAAAAGTTGATAAGTACAACAGTAATAGGAACGGGCCTACCTAAAAG